>JPKZ01001680.1:79089-108306 GCA_000803305.1 Toxocara canis
GGAGGGGAGGAATCGCAGACTGCTGCTTGCAGTATTGTGTAGCAGACCAAGGTGTCACGTATTCAAGGTGTCACGTATTTACTTCATAGTAACTTCTGTGCCTGAGTTCGGTGCCAAGACGTTATTCATACCTTTTACTTCGTTCCATTTTAGTCCTGACCAAATAAGCGAGGACAAACGAACACATTTCCTTAGAATTAAATGTTTTTTTTTTAATTTTCTTAGGCTATATTCGTTGTACTCGTAACGATCTACAGCAATACCAGTTGCCGTCTTCCAAGCAAAAACATATATAATCAAAAAAAATGTTAAGCAAATCACCCATTTCGGTTTTGCTCACATTTCCTTTTCCAGTTAAATCTCGGATTTACTATTTGCATAATTTATGAGCACTAGCATGTGGCACATTTGTGCAATGTGTGAGCATGCACTTGCACCATCTGTGCATGATCATATACGTATATCATATACAGCACTCATTCGTAAAAATATATCGATAATAATGTATAGCACCTCTATAGTGCGGGAGTAACGCAATTTTAGAATCTAAAAACGGTACCATAAAAATTCACCTCCAAAAATTCGTCTGAATAAAAAATTTCGGAGCCATAAAATTTGACTGTAGAACGAATCATCCGTTTATAATATATGTTTGCCTATTTTATTCATAGGCGAACCCAATGCTTTAGACGGACATTTGCGCCAGTTCACTAATATAAGGCCACTTTTAAAGCAATATAAAATGAAAACGAAAGCAACATTAACTTTCTGCTTGACGCTATGAAAATTTGTATCGAACTCATAGCAGAAATGAATGCACATTCAGCGATTCAAAAAAAAAACTATTCTGTCGGTTCAACAATAGACCGACCGACCGATTGAAAGTGTAGACTTTTAATGAGGTGCCCACAAATTGAAGTATATGGAAGTGGATGACAACCCAAAAGTGAATTGTCAGAACACGTTATTCAACAACGGCGCTTTTATTTTTTCAAAAAAAGAAAAAAAACCATATGCCCATTTCGTCGGCGAACGTCAATCATTACTTTTTCTTACTGTTTACTTCTTAATATTTACAATTTTATCGCCCAACAACAACCACCAAACTCATACAATCACTACTTGAAATTGGTTGTTTTTTGTTGCTCTTTCTAGTAGTTCTTTCGAAAACTTTTGTTTAATTGATCGTATCGTTAAAGATGACTTTTATTTGAATGGCTCTTTAAGAGGCGTTTCAAATGGCTTCCTATTTAAAGAATTCTTATGGTTCGATCAAAAGGAAGCAATTAGAAGGTACGCTCGTCATTAGCAAAAATCAAACCACAACGGAAGCACTACTTGCGTCTTCTAAAGGTGATTAAAAAAATGAAGGGTAATTAGGAATGGGCAATTAAACGACGAGGAATTCGACACGCTCATGGCCGATTATTGCTTATTGCTACTGGAATTTACCGCTTATAAGGGCTAAAGTCCAAGACAGGAACATCGAACAATAATAGCTTAATGGGTAAGTTCGCTTTCAAAAGCCGATCTTTCATCGAGAGATCGAAGGTTTCGAATCGATAATGCATCGTTTACTTTTCACTTTTATCTCTTGGCTTTTGCAAAATCTTTTACTTAAGAATTATGTGTAGCTTAAAAAGTTGTTTTTTCGAGAAAATTTTTTCCACCTTTGCGATAGGATGCCTTCGCGATCACTTGTGCACCTATAGCGAAGGCCATCATTTGTGAGGATGCAAGGAAAGCGATCAGTGATTTCATATACGCTTTGTGCTATATGTTACTTAACGACTTCTACTCTAATCTAGGTAACTAGCTTTACTCACCACCCCTTTTGTTCATCCCCTGAAACCAACTCATTGAGTTTGCTTCTTTCTGTACTAATTTAGAGCCGAAAAAGAAATTAGAGTTAAAATATTGTCAATCAGAAGAGTATCGTTTTTTTTTAAAATTCCCCATCGAAAATTCCACACTTTTTAACAAAACGATAGACTGCTGCAGACTGAGAAATTTTTCGGTTGCAACCATTTGCTGATTTTTGTCTTTAAACGAATTTTTATAATAGAGTTTGCATTCTTTTTCGAACGAGTGTAATGAACAAATGACCCTCAATAGCAATGCACACATATGCACTCTTCAACAACTAGCTACCTTTCTCTCACTTTAAGCTTATAGACGTCTCGGTTGCAATTAATCGGAGTTCATTCGCACAGCCGCTTCATTTTTTTTTGTTGCACAGCCGCTGATCACACTTCGATAGGCTAAAGATGAAAGCGGATTCATGATGCTATAGCATCAAGCATAACAGCATCAATCCATACAGCAAAATGTCGATGTTCAAGTTCCAATTTTCTCATTCATTTTCGCACACCTTTACTTTGTCCAAAATTTTACAATTATCCGCATTAAGTAAACCGAGTATCATAATTGGGCGAATGTGAGCGAGCCAGTTAACACTGCCAGCTATCTGGCATCAATCATTCAACGAACATTTCGTTTGAATGCTTTCTTACGGAGTTTCCATTTTAGCAACGTTTCAAAATTTTGACCTTCTAATGCAACAAAACTCGATACTTCTCTGAGTGCATAGTAGTATCTTTAATATATACTATCTAGACTTTTCTTTAACATGTCTACTGCAGAGCAAATGATATCCATTAAAGTGGCTGTATCGTGCATCGCAATGTGAACAGTTTAATATTCCATGTATGACTATATGATTGCAAGAAAATTTTTAAGAAAAAAAACACATGAAAATGAAGAAATGTTTGGGAAAAAAAACGGATAAACTGAAATTCTCCACAAGCATAACCAAATGAACTGTTTTTTTGTTGAAAATTTCTAGTTGAAATTTCGTTGAGAAAAATGCTTTCTCAAAGGGGTTATTCGTTCCAAAATAATACATTTTCATATATTCGTATATGACTATATATCAAAACTTTTGGCAAAAAAAAGCAAAAGAAAATGAAGAAATATTTGGAAAAAAAGGGTAAAATTGATTATTATATGAGAAATTTCAGAAATTTTTTCATGAGTCTCCGCTCTTTTGATCGAAATCATCTTGAAATTTTCAAATATTATTGTGATGTTTGATGCTCAAGATATGGTCATCTTAATGAAGACATTTTGCTTAACGGTAGATTTTGCTAGAAACAGGACCAACATATAAAGAACTGTTTAAGTATGTTATCCGTGTGACAGCTTCCTATTCGAAATCGAAAGCGCAACAATGCGCCCTAACAATAACTCCCACGTGTTATTTTCATAATGCGAATTTTAGAAAAAAGTTTCAAAGAGTCTATAGAAAACGTGATTTTGAATTATACGTTGCTTTTCACTGAGGTGCCAATTCTTTTACGGAGTCGTAACATTTACAAGTGGTAATAAAGCATTGTGTTATTTGTTCCATCTGTCTTTGTAACCTGCTATGTCAATGCATACAAATAACAATAAAACGTGTTACGATAAGAAGGTTCCTTATTAAAGCTAGTATATATGCGTGAAGTGAAAATTTCCATCCATCACGGTCTATAAGTTACATTGGCGGTGAAAACGACAAATTCTCTTCGCTATTTCCAAATAGGCAGTCATTGCAGTTGACACTTGGAGAGCATCGAAAAATGAAGCATCAACACCACTGACGTGCTATTTGCACGCCACAGAAGTTGCTTTTGTGTACAAACAAAACTCCAACAAAACTTTTCAAAAATTTCCATCACAAAATAATTGTTCTTCTTTTTATTTAGAACACCTACGCAACGCAGCACTATTCACTATGATCGACACATATTTTGACTTCCTCAAAGAGGGTCCCTTACCTGTGCTCTCTCGCATGTGAATGTTTACCTTTAGTTGTTACATTACAACCGCATAACAATAATTTTTTTACAAGCACAAAAGAATTTGAATTGCATTTGCTCGAATCCGAGTTTTAATGGTTGCTATCCTCTACGAGTGAATGCCATAGCTGTTAATGTTCGTACAAATGCGCCACTCTTTAGGCGTTCAATCGTCGTTCTTTATTGCCCGATTTTGCTGTAACAAGAAAACGAAAACCGTCATAAGTAGTCGAGCACGCTTTTGAAAACTTTTTTACGCACATCAAACAGTTGCTCATTTCGTCGATCGTCGTTGCTCGCTCTTTCATCGCTTTACTTTCAAACATTTTTCACATTCTTTTTTATTTCTCTTTTTTTTTTCAAATCGCATATCTCACTAAAGAGAAAACGATCAAATGTTATGCAACAATTTGTTTTCACTAAATTATTATTCCATAAAAGTTTTACACAAATTTAGTATGTAGACGACAAAACATATGGATATCACATTGAACTGTGAAGAACATATCGCCTTAAACAGCAAGCACAATGGCCGTCTGATTCTCTCATTCCACTTAGGTTTCGGATGTGATCACAGTCGAATCTCAATCGTCGTACAACATTTTCGGAATGCCAAAAGAATTTTAAAAAAAATCCCGTAGCAATCGGATCCAGCTCTTACTTATTATTGCACTTACCGTATTAGCTTTGCCGCAATTTTTAAAATATCATTTTAAAGTAACATTTAAAGTAACGTCTTTTATCAGCACTGCATTCTTTTAGCTGTCATCAAGAAGCTATGATTTTAAAAAATGGATGAAGGCTAAGTTCCGATATGAAATTGCGTCGTTTCGAGCGACGTGAAATGAACTTCCCCTGTTTTTTTGTTTTTCAAAAACGTACCATGTAGATGACTGATGGCAATAATCTTTTTTGTTAAGCTTTATCATACTCAGCACTTTTATAAGTTGAATAAACGTTACAGATCTCTCAGTGATGAAATCGGATAACGTCGATCGGAGAGTGACAAGGACAATACCAACGGAAACAGATGTTAGTTTACCGAAAACTATTTGTACCTTCTATACCATGGTATAGTACACAGTGTTCATATGGAAAAAAGTGATGACTTAATACCATTGTTACTTAGTATTTGCAGTTTCCTTTCAAACTTCGTAAGTAGCCGAGACGTTGTGCAATCAACTTCTCAACAATTAGATATTTACAATTAGCGGTCTATGACTGTCACTTTCATGACTGTATATCAAACTGATGTATTCATACTTGAAAGATTCCTGTATATATATAATACATTGTGAACAGACTTAAGAGAACAAAAAAGAATAAGCAAAATAAGGAGATGGTTTGGAGAGCACATGAAAATTGCTTGCTCGAGACAATGCTATTCACTATAACTACTTGACATATTTCATGTTATTTCGTAAATTTCCCCACACGGAAAACGTTCGTTGTGCAAATGAACGAATGAGAAAAGCATATATTAAACGATTGTTTTTGATGCAATTCAATTTGTTGGTAATATAACGTGGTTTTCGCGTACCTCATACATGTATGTTACAATTTACTCGTTAAGTTATACGGCATAGGACGTTATCATCATTAAATTCTATTTCTTGTAAAGTACTAGACATCGTATAGTACATAATTGTACTGCGCAAAACTCTAGTGCCCGTTATACCTAATGCACTCTACTTTTTGCCTAGGATTAACCGAAATCGCGGTTGCTGAATTAACGCGCATGGAACATCGCAAAAGAAAAACGACAACAAAATAGTTTTGTAGAGCAATAATAGAGAAAACATGATCAGTTGTGATAATGATCAAAAAGAGCACAGCAGGGAAAACTTCTCGCCTGACAAAGGTTATTGCAGCATTTTATTTTTACTTATTTTTTCAGCAATAATTACAAGCAGCTGAGAATTTACAAGATATCAGCTCACACAAACAACGTTATTCGGTCTGACCGGGTCGTTGATTTAATGTGTTTTTTTTCCTTACACACTGCTTTTTGGAAAGGTTTCTGAGGCAAATTTTGGGAAGAGACAATCGTGCCAATTTCCTCAATTTGCAAATTGTAGCCATTAAATAGGAAAAAATCAAAATTGATCACTGCCATTTCAAACAAATGTCATCACTCTTTGGGGTAATCGTGCGCTTACGGCTGCAATGAAATCGTATAAACGGACTGTGATGCGTATGCGTGTGTATAGATAGGCGTGCTTACACGTTTTTATGCAATAATCTAACTAATCTCGTCGAGCATGAAACTACCGCATTGAAACTTAACGAGCATATGCCATTGCGAACTGAATGTGTTATGAGCTACTGGAAATAGTTTTGTGGGACAAAAAGATGAAGTGAATAACTGCCCCCCCCCCCCTCAAGAAAAAAATGAATTCCTGGAATCGAACTTGGCGTCCTGGATTTTAAAAATCGCGCACTACGAAGCGCAATAAAAATAGTTCCGGATTTGAACTTCTCGAGGAAAATTGAGAAATTTTTGGAACATTAATGTGAGACTTCAGAAAGATTGGCGCTAACAGTGATGATACTTCTAATCTCGTAGATAATTCACTCAACCACCATCATCATTTCACGGCGTGTTTTAAGGGCAACAGTTGGATAGTCGGTGGGTCGGAAATGATTGCGCGTGGCTCTAAGTATTTTTCGTTTAGTTTTCAAACATCTGCACGACCAACTAGATAGTTTTAACAACAATAGAATTGCGAAAAGCGCATAGCGCGCCGTCCACCTACCGCATTTTGATAATTGTTTATGATTTTAGTGACGATATAAATTGCAGAAATATTAAATAAATCATCCGGCTAATGCGCACCAATTCGCCTCCAACAGTACACGAAATTATAAACATACGATGAGTTGTGTTGCTGGTCGCTGCCATTTGTAAAAAAAGAAAAGGAAAAATCAGCAAAAAACACAAACAATAACGAATTTTTGATCTTTCACCAATATAGGTTACTTTTGGTCCCCATATATCGTAGATATTACTTCTACGATCAACAACCCTGTTTAATGAAAGAGTTATAAAAACTGAACCTAACTTCTCCCTCCTTCACCCCCCTTTTCACTAAATAATGTAGGGGTCAAAGTTTTAATTTTTAACTGAGGAGATTTCTTCCACATTTCGAAAAGTTTCTACAAATTTAGACACGATACTAAACAGTTATGCCTAAATCATTGAACTTCCATCGAAATAAGCCTTTTGAAGCAATCGATCACAGCATGCGCTTTGAAGCAGCCATCCTTATTATCGGATATAATTCGTCAGGTATGCTTGTGAAACAACCTGTCTTCTCATCGAGCAAAATTTGGTGAAAATAAGACTTTAAAACAACTGCCTTCTCATTGACCACAATTTTCCATCGAGGTTTTTGAAACGATTTTCCTTATCGTCGATCATAATTCGCTTTGCGCTTTGAAGAAGCCAATTGATATCGGATGCATATCGTCGTAGTGGCTTTAAAGGACATTTGCCTCAACGTTTTGTCATTTGAACTTTCAAAACTCCATTCACATGACAGTATACAACGGACTTTAAATGCACAAATATAATAGAAGTAATTACACATCATATAAACAAATTGAGGCTATAAGAGAACATAGTTTTGAAACGATTTCCTATCGTTTAACTTTGAATAGATGAAACCATACATTAGATTCGAATAAACAGAATGATCGCCTAGCACTGCGTTGACAGCAGAAAGTGCGATTTGACGTAAATCAGAGGTCAAGAGCAATTGTTGAGGAACTCTTGCACGCGTACATTTTTTTTTTGAAATGTGAATTTCTGCAATGGTATATGGAAGGTGATGGCGAATGTCAGCGTTGTTAGATGCTAGGCAAAAGTTTTTATTTGATGCATTAAAATTAACGAATAAAATAAAGTTTCATGAGAAACGATTTTCGGCCAAAATAGGAATGAATGTGTTGTTTGCATGTTGTTATTATTAGCAGCCAGTAATGAAACCGGTTAAGGTAATTGGTAAAATTTTCAACGCATATATTGCTATAGTCATATGTTATGCATTTTTACTTTTTATGGATCGATGCACTGAACCGATCAAGCCGATTTCAGTTGATGCTCTAAGAATTCCATTTTCGAGAGGACGTCTGTTCGAGTCGAGATAAATCCAACAAGTGTACGTTGTTGAAGAAAGATGAAGAAATGAAGTGAAGACAAAACCGAAACACATAAATGCACCTAAAGGCAGGTAGGCAGACAGATAGACAGACATTTAAGCCCAAATGAGTACTTTAAGTACATGATCGGAGCTCAATGAGAAGAGTTTTCGCTTAAGTTGCCGCTGTTCGTGTCGGTAATCAGCAGCACATAGCTGCAAGAAAAGTTTACAATAAAAGGGCAATGAATCACAGAGCATCGCTCGAAAATCTCAGCTTATTCGCTATAAACAAACGGCCATTTGCAATGATTTCCGGTAAAGATTTCCCCTCTCATAAACTAATTCGATTGAACGGGAAAAACAATTTTTTTTTTCTGAGCAATTTTTTGGTCTTAAAAAAATCTCCATTTGAAATCAGAAATTTGGCAATTAGTGTGGTAAAATGATTTGATGCTAGAAAGAGTACATGCTAGTACAAGTGTACACTTGCCTGAAAAAAGTTCAAATTACTGCTTAAAAGTCAAAAAAACTACAAATAAATTAGAGAACAAATGAGAACCACTAAGATAGTTGAAAAAAGAAACAATGGCAAACGAACAAAGAGATATGCTTTAGAGCATAACGACCATCATTGCGAATAAAGAATGCAATCTAAAGATGCGGCCTATTGGCTCACTTGCCGTTAATAGCACCACAAAATGCGTCTTTGTGATGATAGCCGAGCGCTTTTCAACTTTAAGAGTTCGGTATTTGTGTATATGAATAACTCCTTGAACAATCATCTGTATCACTTCCGTTATTAAAGTTCACCAGCGAAGAATGGGCTACCCCGAAATCGTCGAATTTCTTAATTAAAATATCAGTTTTCAACTTAAACAAACACGATGCCCGATCGAATAGTACTCGAGGGCATTTGGAACTTGTATGT
Organism: Toxocara canis; assembly: GCA_000803305.1. Classification (NCBI taxonomy): domain Eukaryota; kingdom Metazoa; phylum Nematoda; class Chromadorea; order Rhabditida; family Toxocaridae; genus Toxocara; species Toxocara canis. The sequence goes on from JPKZ01001680.1 coordinate 87,999, forward strand.
CACAATGGTACTTCAATTGTCCATTTTCGAAAGTATGTGCACCTGGTCCCGATCAATATTTGAAGCATTCATCTTTTGCATGCTGTAGACGAGGAATACTGTGATCCTGAAGCGTTATAGTTCTTCTAAAATCCTATTTTAGTTTACACTTTCTTATGACATGTATATATATACTAAGTAAAACGTTTACTAATGTCCACCATGTATAACGAGTTATCTCTGTCTACTCCAAGCATAGCTGAAATGTGTACATGAACTAGGTATAAGACAACCTCGTTCCATCTATACGCTTCATTTAGCGTATCTTTATAGGTGCAGTTATTAGTGACGATTGTCATATGCGAATTATCTGTGACCTAGTAGAGTAATAAAATTCTTTACAGGTTAGGTTAGTGAGTTTGAGTAGGAGATTGTTTGTCGAGAATAGCAAGTCAACGGGGCGGTAAGCCAAATGCAACGAAGGTAAAAGAAGTGAGGCGGCGGCCCTTGTAAACAATGTGATGCATAAAGAGCAGCTTTCAAGTCCAATGCGCATCACATAAACGGTGCAATGTGCTGTTGTATTAAAGCCTTGGTTGAGGGCCAACGTGTAAACGAACAACAACAGAGAGAGAGAGAAGCGACGACACATATGTGTCCTCTACGATGAGCACATCAAGCTTTCATTCTCAGTAGCAGATGTCATCTCATAACGATCCAATACTCACTCACTACTTAGCGATTCTATTATTGTAAACAAATAACCATTGCACATATGTGAAATGTGGTTGTTGATTTGGCAAATCTGTTCGATCGGCCATATTTCCATATGGTCGATCGTAAAATTTGCAAGTTTCACTGAAAAAATATTTCCGAGCTCAAATGGCTGAATATTCTTCTCAACGGAAATACAAACAACAAATACGAATATTTTAACAACTCGATGGTTTTATTGCCGAGTTATGAAGGTGTGCAAAACAATGGGCATTTATAGAAAACATTGGCAAAAGGTTTGACGTCTCGGGATTTCGTATACGTATCGTTTTCGATGTCTTTCAGGTAGAACGTATTTGCTACTGCTGATAGCACTCAGCGATGTTGCAAGCATTGTACGTAATGCATGCAAGAGACATGTGCATCTCAAGTGAGAACCGATTAAAACGGATGATAGAGATGAGAAGTGATGAAGGCTTTATCCTAAAAGTTTATCCGCCTTGATCAGAAGTCGTTGAGGCTCTTGAATGTGGGTAAAAAGTGAGTTGTTGTTCTTTGAAGCGTCAGCTTATATGCGAAGAGTGAGGTGGGGGAAGGGCGGTGGGTGGAGGCCGAGAGGATATGATAAACAAAGGGAAACTGATGTGGAAAGGAGTGAATCAAGAGCTAGGCGGATTTATTTTCTCCATATCATTTGCGGTATCAGTGCAAGGAAAAAAAACCTTTGTTCAAATGTTAAACTACCATTTTTATATTTGCAAATGGCATAAGAAAATTGCTCGGACACAAAGCGATCTGTTTCGCTTGCGATCGCAACAAAAGCTGCTAATGTGCGATTGTATCTTTTATGACTTCCTTTTCTTCTATTACGCAGAAAAAAAAGTTTAGCATTCTTTCACATCATCCCGAAGATCGAATGAAGTGTACGAACGATGAATAAATTCTTCGAACTGTCTTTAAAAAATATATATACTTAACAAATACATATATGTGTATACATACGTGGGCACTTTTTGAAACTTAAATTGGTTTTTCATTTTTTTTTTATTAATGTCATAATAGGTTGTCTTCGAAAAAAGAAAGGAAAGCGTTCGATGATTTTGGAAAAAATTGCATTAAATTCATGAAAATCAACCTCATGCATAAAGGGCTGTAGAAGCTTAAAAAAAATGAACAAATTTTATCGCTTAAGCGCTTTTTTCATATTTTCACTTAATTTCCTAATTTGGAAAATTGCAGTTTCATTAAAAAGCGTATATAGTTTTCCGTTTCGTAGAATTATGTTTGGATGATCAGCTGATAGATCCAAAGTAAAAGATTAGGCAACAATGCGATGTGTACGAACGATGAATAAATTCTTCGAACAGTCTTTAAAAATATATATATACTTAACAAATACATATATGTGTATACATACGTGAGCACTTTTTGAAACTTAAATTGGTTTTTCAATTTTTTTTTTAGTAATGTCAAATAGGTTGTCTTCGAAAAAAGAAAGGAAAGCGTTCGATGATTTTGGAAAAAATTGCATTAAATTCATGAAAATCAACCTCATGCATAAAGGGCTGCAGAAGCTTAAAAAAAATGAACAAATTTTATCGCTTAAGCGCTTTTTTCATATTTTCACTTAATTTCCTAATTTGGAAAATTGCAGTTTCATTAAAAAGCGTATATAGTTTTCCGTTTCGTAGAATTATGTTTGGATGATCAGCTGATAGATCCAAAGTAAAAGATTAGGCAACAATGCGATGCAATTGAAAATTTTTTTTGCATTTGTCAGCTCGACAAAATTTCTCAAATCGCTTGAGCTGTCTTTCCATCCTCGTGGTCCGGAGCTGGAACATGGCCATCTCGTAGGCTTTTCAATTTTGTATTTCCATTAAGTTCCAAGCGAACTGAATCAACGATAGACAAACATTTACGCTGAATTTTGCCGAAACGATCATTTGACTGATTTGATCGCAAACGATTTCGATGAACGTTACAACAGTTCGCTTAAACTTCTACTCATCACCTGTCCAAAGTTTTATCACGAGCGTTTGTTAAGATTTTTTTGACCATCATGGAAATCAAGATTGCTTCATTAAACTCAGTCCTTCAGATATAAGTTCGCATCACCCCTTCACAGTTCAGTAATCACATCAAATTTAATAACCCCATCCAGAAAGCCACTTTATTTGATCTTTCTTTTAATCCACCCTCTTCTTAAGCTGAGCTCATCCTCTGACGATACAAATTCCTGCGCGACTTTCTCATACTCAGTTTCCTTCAATTATTCCCTCACACCTATGATGAGCTGAAACATTAGAGCATTTAGGGTTTGAAATCAAGGATCCATAGTATGGCCTACTTCCGGTTGTGAACTGTCCGTCAAATGCACCATTAGAGAGAACTTTGATTTTAGACGGTTCCACAGCGAACCATGCAAATGGATGACAGTTGGCGTTTATAATTTTTTAAAAATAAAGTTTAATAGTTGTATATTTTAAAAATGGTCATATTTGTGGTGCAGTGCTATCACGGTAAATTACAATACATTAAACTTGCTGCTTGCGGTCGGTTCTTCAGGCTACTTAATGAAAAGCCTCTTTGTTTCACCATTTTCTGAGTGAAATTTTGCAGGTCACAATTTTTGGGCCACAAAAAAGTTCAAAGTACCATACTGAAGGGGCAAAAACGGCTTGCAGTAGCTTGTAAGTGGTAGAAACCCCAAAGGCAACAAAACTCATCTTCTTAAACTTTTTCCGTTGTGAGTTTTCGAAAAACTCCAAGTGTTTCTTTTACTTGTCGACTTGCCCGCTTCGGGCTATTTCTCAAAAATCTTGGAATTCGAGGGGCGACCCCCGATCTGGAGAGAGTTGGGGGAGGGCGATTCTATTTCTTTCTGCACCGATATTCTGCACTTTTAAGCATCGACTTTGGGCGACTGTTTATACAACGAGCGCTGCATAATCGTCCCACTCCATTCGCATAACAAAGCCGTATGTTACCCCCCACAAAAAAAACAGACCCTGAAACTGTACTTCAATGTCGCGCCTCACATTCACTCTTTTTACCCACACATCTGCGATTTGCTTCGTATTTCTTCTGCATTCCATAAGAGTATATGATGAAGGAACATCCGGAAACATAAATGGTCATAAATTTCCGCTCGACGCATATGTACGAACATCTGCTCATAGTCGTCGTTGATCGCTGCCGTTTCTCGGCTTCACTTACGATACACGCAGAAAATTGCTCTCCTTATCAATATGAGGAGCAAATTCTGAACGTGTGCAATAGTCAGTCGCTCTCAAACATTCACAACGACAAATATAGTGCTGTATATACTTGCGGAAAGGTGGCATAGCGCAGAAGCGATATGCTGCGAACAATGAACAGCAACAATAATTATTTTTATGACTTAATGACGTTTCGATAAACAGAAAATCATCATCGAAGCACTTAAGTGATGAAGAAATTTTGGAATTAATGTCGCATAAAACCGTTCAAATTTCTATGTATTTGAAAAGAGGTGTTTAAATGAGAAGGTGCCACTCCTTGTTTGAATTTAAGGAAAGAAATTTTTTAAGACCGTCTTTTAAATTCCATGGTGAACAACAAAGATGAATCAGTGCCTATACTGCATGTGAAATTTCCAACCTGTCGTCTGTATCGTTCATTATCTTGGAAAAAAAAAGTAGCTAGTAGCCGTTGAGGGGGGCATTTGCTGAGCGAAGAATATTCATTCGCTTAATCGAACAGCCAACGAAAAACGGCTAAGAACATAGGAAATGCGATGTTAGCGCATATTAAGGTCAAAATTGTTTGATGACGCGAAGGTCACATTTTGTGTGACACGGGCGCTAAAGTGGTGTCGCTATCACACAATTCACTGATAACTGCCTGGGAATCGCTGCAGTAGAGCTGCAATCAACCAAGTGATACTGCCGTACCGAATATGGCAAATATTTTGCTCACCCGCTGATAACAACCACTAATGCAAAACATTCTATAGTCGAGCGTATTATTTTGCAGTGTATCGAAAAACATTCGTGCATAATGGTTTTGCTTTTCGTTGTGATAAGCTGATGATTCTTATAAAACGCCTATTTGATGGATGGCCTAGATGGGGAGGCATCAATGTTTTTTTTCTGGAGGAGAGGGTCAGCTGAAAGCACTATTTGCGTTTCGAGCAAGAGAAGGCGCTGACATCAAAATTCTAAAAACAACAAATGAGGACGTACGAAATTGGTCAGCGATAATATAGACTGCTTTTCATAGAAAAAGCAAAAGTAAGCGTCCAAGAAGTAAACCGCCTGAAAACACGGACTAAAGATATTCCGATCACTGCACAATGTTAGTTGGACGGGATATTAAACGGAATTTGTGAATGTATGTCGGAGATGACATCGAATTATTTAAATATAGGTTATTAAATGAATTAAATATTTTTATTTCAGTTTTGGGGTACTGACGTTTTGTTGCCGAAAAATGTATAAAAATAGTTGAATAGTCATGTTGGCATTGTTGGAAAAGAAAGGCAGAGAACAAACGAAGGAAGAGATGAAAACATTAAGCGAATAAAGGAAACGGGTTTCGTCAAACCATCGAAAGAGATCACAATAATAACCAACGTCAACCATTTATCAAAAAAAAGAAGGAAAAAAGGAAAAGAAACCCTTTCTGTTTCAGTTTGCTGGTATCTCCTCTTAGTTTTTCCTTTTAAAATTTCACTGTTAATTTTTTCTACGAGTTAAGAAGCCATTCCACGACAGGCAAATAGCGCGGACTATTACCAAGTACCTAAATATTATTTTACCACTATATCAGTGTAAGTTACACAAAAGACGTGGTAACTATATGACACGCCATGGTTAACACTGAGAGTTGCTGAGGGAATATGGTCATTATATGGTCATTATATCTGTATGGATCAGAATAAGCAGTAAATGTGTTTGCCATTAGCTGCAATACTGAGAAGCGAAACATTCAGATAAACTTATATGAAGCGCTTTCAAGACTGTATCAAAAACTTTTGTTTAGCCTAGCAAAGTCAAGCAAATACGGCAACAGTTGTGCTCCTTGGATGAATGTCTCTCTACCTATCTCTAAGATCGTTTATTGTTTTCACCCATAGGAGCCCTCATTCACCTTATTTCGAATTTTGCCGCAGCCAGTAAGGAACATATGTTACATGTGCACGTACTTTTCACTTGTTCATGGCTATCCCAGCGCGTAATACACTACATACTGCAAACTAAATCAAAGATTTGCGCTTGCCTTTATCCTCCAAAACCCCTCCCCCCAAAGGACTGGAGAAAGTGGGAACCCAAAAACTATCACCTCAATGTAATCTCAATCCCACCCCTCCCACTCTCCCCTCAATCTTTACGCTTTCTCGACCATACATCCCAGTGTGTAACGAAAAGAATATTCTGGATCCATTTTTTGAAGTTCCCGCCATTTTGCCTTAAGAGCCCAGCTTCCCTATTTTGCAGCACTGCACGTATGGAACATTAGGCTTTTAAAGTGATGTTGCACCTATTGGTTAATATCGTTGTCCATTCAACTTCGTGAGTTAGAGCGAGGAAGTTCCAGAGATCATTCGTAGTTCTGGTCTGATTTATTTGATGGGGTTGTAGGATGGTGTGAATGCAGTAATGTTCAGTTGGTAAAACTATAAAAAGTGGTGGTCTGGAGAAGCGCTCTGTAAGCCTTATGAGCTTTGATGGTGTGAACTAAACAGTGTGCTATTACAGCTTTCATATAGGTCAGTATAAGATATATAATGACGACAGTGAAACGAATATGTAATACAGAGTGTAAGAGTTCAATTGCTTAGTGGGTCAATAACTTAATAAATTTTCATGTTATAGGCGTCCTTTGTTGATTCATGAGCGTGTTAGCTGATGAAGTTAACTAAGAGATTGTTTGGACTTACTCCAGCATTTGTCAGTTTTTCTCATGTGCAGAGTACACGATTTTCTTTCCTATTTTCTTCGTGCGGAAATTCCCGTTGCAGTTCTGGTCTTAGCCAATTGTAACAGAAATCTCGGTTAGCTCAATGTTTTCAGCGAGGTCACTTCTAGTACCTACGCAGCCGTTTTAGCATAATTAAGTTTATATCCGAAAGTGCTAACAGACCAAAATCATCGCCATTCTTCGGTACATCCTATAAACTTGCTCTAGTTTCTTGGCCTGCAGCGGTATGCTGATAAAGTAGGTTCGAAGACTAACCCCCGAATCATACCTCGTGGAGATAGCTTTGAATTCGTTTAAATAAAGTAATCGATTTTCACATATTACTTGCTATGACATATTCAGTTTATGTTTCAGCATGTTGTGACACTCGAAGTGATTAGCGTTGACCGCGCAGTTGTTTATAAAACTTGTTTTTGTGTGCAGCACAGCAGTGCTTGTAATTTAAAAATGGCTGTCCATTACAGCTTATCTCGATTCTAATAGAGGATATACTATCAACAGTTCCAGTCCAGTGTGCACCCGACTCAGCAGTTGGGCCCATCGATTTGATGCCTTACTTTGCTGATGATTTAAAAACCATTTGTGCTTTGCGCATTAGTACTATTGAATTCGCCTCTGTATGATGCTATTTGTTTGCTGTCGAGTTACCGTTTACCACTGCTTCATTGTTCAATGTCGATATGTGTATGCATATTCGAATATGCTTATCATTTTTTAGTCGCATTAGACGTCATTCGTCTTAAGTCGCATCGTAGAAGTTCTTAAGTCTCATCATAAAATAATGCCTACCTTTTTAGGTAAAACATAATGGCTGCAAAAGTAGCTGCTACTCCTGTCAACGTTTCCACACCTGCTTCCGCCAAAGGTGGTAAAAGTAAAGCATTCAAGGTTTGTTACTTTCTTCTCTATGCCGTACTAGTTTGGTGCACCAGTGAAGACGTCACTTTAAGGCTGCCCTTCGCCTTAGTTTTTTTTCATGTTTTTATGAGATAGGGAAAAGGGAAGAATGTTGGTGAGATTTCGAAAAATACGGATGGGTTCCTTTTGGGCGGTGGAAAAGCTTAGCATGCGTGTCGCGCACTCCCCTGGCCAGCATTTGCTATACTAAATAAAATGTCCGTTACGATGCGGTTCCCAATTCTTTTCGTGCTCGGTGCGCGTTCGATCTGTCACGTCATATTACAGGAAGCCAGCGAAATAGGCAGCATGCGTTCTTCAGCGTTGCAGTTCCTTAAAAATCTCTGTGTTATATATTCTCGAATTCATACCATCGGCGCTCTAGCAACATTTCGTCGTCGGGAATGGGAGTTGAAGTCGTGGGCCTGTGCAGAGTGGCGCCTACAGAGAGGAATTCGGAGGGGGGCGGGGTGGGAGGTGTTGGGTTCTGAAATCAAAGCCGTACTCGAGTATGCAGATGTAGATATAGTGTCATTTGTTAAGAAATTGCTTCATAGCCGAACAGTCTGATAGATAAGGTGCTTGTTTATTTGTATCGCGTCACAAATGCTTCCCTCAAAGAAAAAGTATGTTGTCGCTCATGCATCGCTGTTTTGATTCACTCAAGTTTCCGGTCAGTATTAGTAACACTTCGATTTCCAGGCATTTTGAAGCTAAATATCCTTAGGTATACTAAAGCAGTGGGTTCGCAAAAGGGACGTCTGTATGGGGTCGAGAAGGCGCAGCTCTTTTTCCGCAAAATTTTAAAAAAAATTTTCTTATTCACAATGTAAATTTTGAAGGAAACATTAGGCGAAAGCCAAGAAATTCAGCACTTTTCTTATATTCCTACTATTTCGTTTCATCCAGATAGGAATATTTGAAAAGTGTCGAGCGATTAAGAAATTTTTATGCTAAAATAGTCGGCAATTTATGCATCGCTCATCTCGGGAATTTCTGTAGGTGCCGCAGATCCCATCTTACGAGCTTCTCGGGTAACTTTATGCATGTTTGGCTCGTAATCAAGGCCAAGCAAACGATTCAGAATGTTATGTGAGGAATTGTTGAAGATTTTCTTTCAGGACAAGGATAAGCCGGAAGGTGTTCGTTGTAGTAACATCGTGGCGGCGAAAGCTGTTGCCGATGCGGTTAGAACAAGCTTGGGACCGAAGGGTTAAACTTCACTTTTAATATTGCGTCTTTGCTTTTTTATATCTATACGCCCACTCAGCACATTTCTCATTGCCTTATGTTTGTTATTTAGGACCTTTAGTAGTATGCTACTGTAGATTTTCCTTTCTTATAATCTTCATCTGCTTCATACCCTCCTCCCCCTTCGACATCTCTCTTCTCCATCCTCTGTCCTCCCTATTTCACACGCATCTCTCTTCTCCATCCTTCCTCCTTCCCATGGGTGGGCCATCCCATTGTCCTCTCTCTCCACCGATTTTAGTGGTTTCGTTGTTTAGTTGAAATGTGTAAGTTTGCTCTGCGTTAACTCCTTTTGCTGGTTGATAACCTCCACAGAAGTAATGTCGGCTTTCGTTATCGTGGTGCTTATGCTTATTATATATGAACAGTTATATTTTGTTTATCGAATGAGAGACGTTAGCTGCATGAGAGAGTAAAGAGAAGAACGATCAAATATTTCATAATTAAAGCAGTTGTGTGTCCATGCTAAGGAATTAGCTGTGAATTACATCCCATTTCATTTTCCTTCAACCGTCGTTGCGATAGCACAACGCACATTCGGTTCAAAGATAAGAAGTTTTTGAGGAGCATAATTTCTGACAGCTGGTAAGCAGTCTGCTCACAGTGATATAGTACCGAATGCTAGTCATGGTATAGTGTTTCAGCCAGTTGTTCGTTTCTTTCTCGAATATAGGGGATTGCATATGGAAGTGACTTCAAAATTTGCTAAATTCAAAAGTGTCGGGGCTTGTCATTTTCTCTGCCTCACCTTGCCGGCTAGTACCCTCTTCCGTTTCTTACTGTAACTTTTTTGTCGATGGTTGTAGTAGCCGATTTTAGGTATGGACAAGATGATCGAGACGGGCAGTGGCGAGGTGACAATTACAAACGATGGCGCTACCATTCTTAACAAAATGAGTGTCGTTCATCCCACCGCAAAAATGGTAAAGCCTGATAATTTGTCATGGGTTTTTTCCTTATTGTTGTGTCAGCTGAAATAAAGCTTCATCTCTCAGACATAACCCCCCTTTCGAATACTTACCCTCCGTAAGTATGTGAAGTTTCAAATTTGGGAATCTTTATAGAAAGTGATGCGATATATTTTCTAATTTTTGTGCCTTGGCTGTGCTAGACAGATCTGGCGAAGTTTTCCATAGTGGGTGAGCAGATAGAGCGTTGAAATTTTTGGATGACTTTCACTTTTAAAATAAGAATTCTTAGTTTGCGTTAAAAATGCGCGATAAGTAGTAAAAGTAAATGGTGTTAGTGTCATTACTTAACTGCGTTCGTCCTTTTTAATGGAGTCATTCTTACGTTGCTGTAGAGACTGGTTGCTAAGCGATGTGGTTATAGTTGGTCGAACTATCGAAGGCACAGGACGTGGAAGCCGGTGATGGTACGACAACGGTAGTGGTCATGGCCGGCTCGTTGCTCGATGCGGCTGAGAAACTGCTCAATAAAGGTTCATTTGTTTGCTTATGCCAAACAGGACGTTTGTCGTTTTAAACAGTCAAAACCGGAAGGACAATTTTGGCGCTGTATGAGATTTTGAAATCGAAAACTATCTAGTTTACCGGCAATCGCGGCAACATTTTTAAGGAAGATGTTAAAGCTCATAAGCAAGTCTCGAGAATGTTTGATTCAGGGCAGCCAATCGACGTTCAACTATACCCAATCTTTGGGCACTACGTGAGCTTCAGAGGCTCAAAACCAAATTACGGACATTTGCCAGCGTCCATCTGACAAGCATTTGCGGGATGGTTGCATGATGCATTCGTCCTTCGGCACCCGAAGCTTTCGAAGTGCCAAGAAACGTTTTGAATGAAATTCACTGTCACTCTTGTGAATTCGGTAAAAACATTTACAGTAGATTACATTTAATGTTATAAGAAGTGCCGAAGTGTCCTTTCAGCGGCAGGCACATGCAAGTAGCGTGAGTTGTCTCTGCGCTGCCGAGATGATATGTTTTCAAAACCAGAAAAAAAATTATGCTTTTTTGTGCATTAGGGTTTAGTTTGATGCATGAATGTGGCGATGTTAAGGTATTCATCCGACCACTATCTCGGAGTCGTTCCAGCGAGCAGCCGCTGAGGCAGAGAAGGTTTTAGAGGCGATGGCTCTACCTGTTGACGTGAACGACGATGAAGAGCTCATCAAAATTGCGACCACTAGTCTCAATTCTAAAGTATTTCTCTTTTCATTTTGCTCTTTGAACAAAAAAACTCTGTCTTTCGCACTGCCGATTGTGTAGAGGATAGGGTCATACTATTAATATTTCATAAAGTCGGTGTTTTAGTGGTAAGTACTTCACTTGCATCTTTATCGGCTCGACGAGAAAGGTAAAAAACAAAAATGCGTTAGGCAGTGGAGGCATGAACTCTGATTTTAGTTAGTCCGGCTGAGGTGGTTACTATTTTATGACAACAGTTGTTACTATTTTATGCCAGTTTTGAGTCGATAATCCTTTGCAGGTCGTTTCGCAACATTCTTGGCTTCTGGCGCCGATCGCTGTTAACGCTGTTAAGAAGGTTCTCTTTTAATATTTCCTGTGGTGTCATAGGGTGGGATTGGACATGGAGGGTCTGTGCACCTCACGGAGTATTGGCAGGGACCTACTGTTCGAAGCAGTAGTATGGAAGTGGTAATTGATAGCTAGGAAGTTTTTAACATACGAAACGGCTAAAGAAAATGTTGTCTACAGTGTGGGCCTCCATCTGGACCTGGTTTCAGCTTTAGCTCCCGAACAAGGTTGCAGTTGCGATTCGCCAGTTTTCTACCACCTCTCTCAAACTAGGTACTCACCCGGCCACGGTGAGATTTGGGGAGCGGGGTGGGAGATTTCCTAGTTCGCCGCGCGGATCTCATCTGAATTTTCGTTCCGTTCCATTCGTCTCGTAAATAAGTCTGCAATGAAGATTCATAGGTTTTACACCCACTCATTCCATGCCTACATCCTCCGGATAAAGTCAAAGTAGGGAGGACGTTCATTTCGTACTGGATTTTCATACATGGCGTAGTTTCGGTCTCATTCGATGATCGGAATTGATGAAGTTAATAAGTAATATGGAACGCAAGGGGGTTAGAGAAATTTTGAAAGGCGCCTTTCAAGAGGTTCCAAACTGGCCCTACAGAAATTTCATATAAGTAAAGGAGCTTGTTCGCCACGAGACGAATTGAATCACTTCTTGGATGTTATGATGGTCTATATTCTTTATGGTAGGCGAGGAAATCAAAACAACAGCTGTCACGCACGGATAGTTTTTATCCAGAAACTTTTCGTAAGTGTACAGTATTTGTTTTCAGATAGTTGATCTGGATAAGGAGTATAACGTTGATTTGCGCATGATCAAAATAGTGAAGAAGCTCGGGGAAACAGTAGAAGAGTCACGCTTGGTTGAGGGTGCGCTAATCGACCAGAAATCGATGGGACGTGGAGGGCCAACTCGTATCGAAAAAGCCCAGATAGGGCTGATTCAATTCCAGCTCAGCCCACCTAAGACCGATGTAAATCTTTGTTGCGTTATTGTGTTTCCCATGTTTGGTAAGTGCTTGCTATGGTTCAACAGGTGCAGTTCCTAGTGCCTAACTGAGACCAACTGGTCGCATTAGTTTCCTCAATATTACGTTCTAAAGAGGTTCTTTTTCTTCAAAAGAAACATTCAACACCGAACTAATAGGCAAAATGTATCATATAAACATGGCGTTGCCGTTTTAGAACTCTGGTGCGGTAACGTCGGTGCTGGGGTGTCATGAAATGTAAATAGACACTTCTTCCTCGACTTCTGGCCGTGGAGGCGGAGTTCTCACTTACCTCTCCAAAAGCAGCACCATTGTAGAGCATTAGGTTATCAACTACCAGAACATTTCGAAGGAGCTTCATCATCCCAGTGAAGGGCCGTATACATTAGATAGGGGCCAGGTGATCGTAACTGACTATGCGCAAATGGTTTTAGATGGAGAACCAGGTGATCATAACTGATTATGCACAAATGGATCGCGCACTAAAGGAGGAACGGGCCTATATACTCAATCTTTGCAAACAGATTAAGAAGGCCGGCTGCAATGTGCTGCTTATTCAGAAGAGTATTTTGAGGTGTGGTTTTCCGAATTTTAATTTAATTTTGCAACTACTGCATAAGCTCTTTATTCCCAAGTGCTGCTTTGTCGAATTTGTTTGAGTACAAATTTCAGCGCTTCATTAGATGATTTTTATCACGAAAGTCCACAGCTTGCACAGGTGGGCTTTTTTGCTAAATTGGTTTGCGAGTTAAGGGGCTGTTTTTGAGGTCAGTAGGCAGCCGTATAGCATAGGACATTGTTTCCTAAAGGTCTTGTTTTTAAAATCTAGTTTATAACTGTTTCACAAAGTACGTTTATACGTTTTAATTTATATGAGGATAATGAACTAATTGGAACGTATGGAATGGGGTGACATAAGTGATAGTTTAGAAAAGTTTGATTTGAAGGTACAATTGATGGAGTTTTTGTTCGGATTTCACTTGCAACAAGTTGCTATTCTGTTAAGCTTGGCGCATCCCATGCGCCTTACTACTAACCCTTCTCTTTTAATCTCGTTCATTAGGGAAGCGATTCGGCCGAGGAAATATTTTCAGCCCCTTCTTTTAACAGGGACGATGTCTATTCACAGCAACCGTAACCTCTGCATCCCTCTTCCTCAGGATTCCCGAATGGTGCGCTAATAAAGTAATTTACAGTATAACTGAATCACTGGTCATCACCCTTGTTTAAGCTGCAGTAGAGGTCAGTGTAGTCGATTGGTTCCTACTTCATGAACTTGAAATTTCGTATGGGTAAGTTAAGCATTGAGGAGTTTCCATGCTATGTAGTAGAGCGCACATTCCGTGAGGATCATATATTTGCAGAGATGCAGTGAACGAGATGGCGTTGCATTTTCTGGCGAAAATGAAGATAATGGTGGTGAAGGACATCGAGCGGGATGATATTGAATTCTATTCGCGCATCCTGGGATGTCGGCCTGTTGCATCAGTCGATCACTTCGTACCTGACGCACTTGGATCGGCCGACCTTGTCGAGGAAATCGCTACCTCAGGAGATGGAAAAGTTATCGAGGTTGGCCTTTTTTTCGAAACTGGATCTCATATCTGCTAGGTAATTTCGCATCGTTAAAAGAACCAATGCAGTTTATGTTAGGCAAGAGTGGGTGGTAAAAGCTGTCAGGCCACCTGTCGCGTTTACTGGCACTCAAATTTTGGGTCAGGGTTGCTTGAGGCACTTATTCTGGCTGGATTCCCTACATGATTTTGCTAGACCAAATGCAAAGAATGCACGATTTCCGAACGAGGGAATAGGAAGAGTTTTTATTAACCTGCTACTGATCGTAAAATTGTCTCCATTTTCATTACACGATATACCCAACAGATATCGCAGTATGAGGATTTACCTACTACCCTTCCCTGTTCAACTATTTTCCTATTTACGGTCCGGATTGCAGTTATGATAAGTATATTTTCACTGCGAAAGCACACCGTCATTGCGGGATCGATAGTTTGCGCTCAGTAACTGAAGTTGGTTTCAGAGAGCATTATTTTGAATTGGAAGTCATACTGAGTTCAAGCGAAGACATGATATGGTTGCAGGTGACAGGTGTGCAAAATCCGGGCCATGCAGTGTCGATACTGCTTCGAGGTTCCAATAAGCTTGTGCTGGACGAGGCGGAGCGTTCGCTGCACGACGCGCTTTGTGTACTAAGATGTCTGGTCAAGAAGAGGATGCTCCTCTGCGGTGAGTATTTCTGTCCATAGTCGTTCGTTTTAGCAGCATACGATGGGGCGAATTGCGTCTCGCAGTATATGCTTGTTTGCCCCACGACGGGCTAATGGGTGAGGGAGGGGGAAGAGGAAGTGAGGAAAGAAGGATGTTAATCGGCATTTAGCAGTTACATAGATAGTCAGTGGCGCTTACCTTTCATCAAACTTTTAAGGAAAGCCTACGTCGTGAAGTTTGGTTGAATCGCCAATGTGATGATTGAACCGACACGCCAACTCGTTCTTATTCTTTTACCGTACTTAGCGCTGTCCATGTTCTTATGTTTCAATTTTCAGCTGTGCTAGGTATGGAAAAAGAGATGTTGCCGAGAAGGGTGAACTCGAGAGGTAGTCGCAAATTAAAGCCATCATACATGTGCTAATCATCAGATACTTCAAATTTCTTTTCGTTGCTGAATGCAACTTCTAGCAGCTTCTGTAGCTGAAACTGAAGTATGCAACAGCTTTGAAACAGTAGCTGAAGTATCTCTCGTTCGATTGTTGTGCTGGGCGGTATAGCGACTGGTTGGATAATGCTAGGTCAACGAGGGGGGAGGGGAGCCAAAGGATATCTATGCCTGTTTGGCGATATTCGGCTGCCGCAAACAGGTTTCTACAATAACACTGGCTGCCCCTTATCGCAGATCAAAAATTTGGGGAGGGGAGGGGGGTGGTCATAATTGTGAATATGGCATAGGATCTTTTTTTCCGCTTGCGGTCATGGTTTCTTGGACTACAATCGTTGTTCTCGGACTGGAATTTTTTTTGACAAAGTTTTCATGTGCCGAGTTTTTCATCATTTTCTTTTTGGATTTGCAGGTGGTGGTGCCCCAGAAATGGAGGTCGCTGTGCAGCTTCGCAGCCTAGCGCAAGGCAAACTCGGAGCTGAACAGTACTGCTGGAAGGTGAATTGCTTTCGTTCGTTTTCACCAGTTTCAGTGGTCAATGGGAATTCGGATTAAGTTCGGCTTCGGTCTGCTACATTTAAACCGGAAATTCGCGAGTTGAGATTATGAACGGCCAAGGTGGTGGAAATTGTATTTCACATGGACTGAATTAATATTGCTTGCGTCTCTTCATAAGGAAGGCGAAAGCATGGTTAGCAGATGGACAAAGCGTAAATGCTCTTTGTTTTCAATGGTGAATGGAAAAGATTCATACCGAATTGGTGAGAATTGTTTTTTATTTTAGAGGAAACGGCAGGGAGAGGCAAACGAATACTAAGTAGTCGGATTTTTTCTTAGTATAGGAAGGCGAAGTGTGCTCTACATTAGTTTTTTTCGAGTGAGGTACAAGAAACATTAGCATGTTGTTTTCTTCACACACCTTTTAATCGTCCTGAATTGGTTACTGTCTACGTTATGCTTTCCATAACAGGAAACTTCCAGCTGTCCCGGGAAATGGTTATCCTCTTTATATAGAAGTGTCGCAAAAGTTGTACAACTCTTCTGCACATTGCAGTTATAGTCCTCTTATGTTGATCGGTTTTTATAAATAGAGATAAGCCACGGTCTGGTTTAGGTTAGTATGGCAAAGGTTTTGTTGCAGGCTTTTGCCGATGCAATGGAGCTCATACCGTACACGTTGGCCGAAAATGCGGGTCTTAGCCCCATAACGACGGTCACGGAATTGCGCAGTCAACATGCAAATGGGCACAAAAACTACGGGGTTAATGTCCGTAAGGTGCGTTCATTCAGGTTTCTTTGGTTTTTTCCGAGGTCGAAGGAAAAGGTAGTATGCGTAGGGAACCACAGAAGGCCGAGGGAAAATGATTAGCAATCTTGGTGGGAGGGGAGGATGGAGGCGATTTTGTTTTGACAAGCTGGAGCTGCTTCGCTGATGTTTTATGAAGTACTGGATTAGCCTGATGATAAAGGTTAAAAGAGAATATATGGGAGCTTTTTGTTTATAGAACGGGCGTGAATGATACATGTAAAACATGTGAGCGATTGTTGATGCTTTATCATGATGCAAATGCCTTAAAGGGGTATGTAACCGACATCCGCGAGGAGAATGTGCTGCAGCCGTTGCTGGTGACGTCATCTGCTATAAAACAAGCGGCCGAATGCGTCCGATCGATCCTTAAAATTGATGATATTGTAAGTAGTTTGTCATCACTTGTTTGCTGTTGCACAGTTCTAGGCCTTTTTTTTGCAAGTATAGCTTGAGAACAGCGGATCCGTAAGACACACAGGGACAAATCAGCAGAATTGGAAGCAAAGATAGAGGCTACAAAATTTGTTCAACAGTTTGAAATTGCCATCCATAATGTGGTAGTAGCACTTTAAGAACGTACTACAGTAGTAGTAGTAGTACTGGCTTTGAGGTGGAAACAGCAGCGAAGCGCTTTTATCAAAGGTCACTTTTGGAAACTAACTTCGGAGTCACAGAGGATAATAGCGTAAAGGTTAACGATAAAGAACAATTCTTAAGAATAAGTTCAGAAATTTAATTTCAGGACACATTTACAGAAATACTGGTGGCTTATGAAATAATTTAGGAAGATGGAGGGAAGTGTGAGGAAAACATGTGATTTACGCGCTGCGCTTGACGGTTTTTTTTTTTGCTTTTCTTAACATGTGTATAGCAAATAACGAAATAAAGGGAGGGAATGGCATATCGCGCGATTCCGTTGGCAGGCATTTCCAGTTGTGTTTTTTATGATGTTTGTCGGATTATCCGACGAGTGTTGGTAAATTCCATTTTATTTACCACGGTCTTTTAAAATTTACTCACTGTTATTGCATTCTGAATACATCGCAGCTTTATCCCGCCATACTTCACCGCTCAGTTACTCGTCACCCATTTGCTACTTTCGACACCCAAATATTTCCTCTTCCCGTACCGGGATTCTTCTTTAAAACTAGAGATTGGTGTAAAATGGAAATGTTTGAGAACCTTTAAGCTATTCGGGAATGCAAGACTTAAGTGTTAAGAAAGGTTTCTATTATGTTTTGTAACTAATTTCTGTTATGTTTTGCAACTTCCTGTTAAGTTTTATTCGTTATTGTTTCAGGTATTGGCGGTGCGTTGAAAAAGGCATCGATACGATCGATGTTCATGGAACCCATGATCTTGCTGTTTCAAGATCGCTTTCGCAGATGTCATGATCTTATAAAGTTATATCCGGCTTGCTTCAGTTCCCTTTTGATAAAGAAAAAATAATCAATTTAAGCCGATTTTTACCGCTAGCTGCAAACGATGGCTGCGTTCCAATTGGGGGAAGTCGTGTGGGGAGGGACCTTATCAAATGAAAGCGTTTTTCTGGAAGAGACTGTATTCGAATCGTTTGCGCGGCAGTTGTATGGCCATGAATGTGGTTAAATTTAGCTGCGTTTCGTTTAATACATTTTAAAGACAATGTTTTGTTCTGCTTTATTGCTTTCACGCATAGGGATGTATATTTAACGCTTTAGTTTGGCTTGCTTTTATCATCGCATAATGTAGCTTGTTCTGAGTATTGATTTTAGTTGCCTTTGGGGGGGGGAGGGGGGAGGCATTAGTTTGACTGCGATTACATCGTTTGCGATAATTTGATTTGATTTTGGCTGTATATGCGCATAGTGCTGGATATAATGCTCGAATCTTAAGGCAAATAATGAATAACCGTCATCGTTAAATTTTGAAATGGAAGTGTGAGGAAAACATATGATTTACGCGCTGCGCTTGACGGTTTTTTTTTTGTTTTTCTTAACATGTGTATAGCAAATAACGAAATAAAGGGAGGGAATGGCATATCGCGCGATTCGTGATTTACGCGCTGCGCTTGACGGTTTTTTTTTTTGCTTTTCTTAACATGTGTATAGCAAATAACGAAATAAAGGGAGGGAATGGCATATCGCGCGATTCCGTTGGCAGGCATTTCCAGTTGTGTTTTTTATGATGTTTGTCGGATTATCCGACGAGTGTTGGTAAATTCCATTTTATTTACCACGGTCTTTTAAAATTTACTCACTGTTATTGCATTCTGAATACATCGCAGCTTTATCCCGCCATACTTCACCGCTCAGTTACTCGTCACCCATTTGCTACTTTCGACACCCAAATATTTCCTCTTCCCGTACCGGGATTCTTCTTTAAAACTAGAGATTGGTGTAAAATGGAAATGTTTGAGAACCTTTAAGCTATTCGGGAATGCAAGACTTAAGTGTTAAGAAAGGTTTCTATTATGTTTTGTAACTAATTTCTGTTATGTTTTGCAACTTCCTGTTAAGTTTTATTCGTTATTGTTTCAGGTATTGGCGGTGCGTTGAAAAAGGCATCGATACGATCGATGTTCATGGAACCCATGGTCTTGCTGTTTCAAGATCGCTTTCGCAGATGTCATGATCTTATAAAGTTATATCCGGCTTGCTTCAGTTCCCTTTTGATAAAGAAAAAATAATCAATTTAAGCCGATTTTTACCGCTAGCTGCAAACGATGGCTGCGTTCCAATTGGGGGAAGTCGTGTGGGGAGGGACCTTATCAAATGAAAGCGTTTTTCTGGAAGAGACTGTATTCGAATCGTTTGCGCGGCAGTTGTATGGCCATGAATGTGGTTAAATTTAGCTGCGTTTCGTTTAATACATTTTAAAGACAATGTTTTGTTCTGCTTTATTGCTTTCACGCATAGGGATGTATATTTAACGCTTTAGTTTGGCTTGCTTTTATCATCGCATAATGTAGCTTGTTCTGAGTATTGATTTTAGTTGCCTTTGGGGGGGGGAGGGGGGAGGCATTAGTTTGACTGCGATTACATCGTTTGCGATAATTTGATTTGATTTTGGCTGTATATGCGCATAGTGCTGGATATAATGCTCGAATCTTAAGGCAAATAATGAATAACCGTCATCGTTAAATTTTGAAATGATCAGTTTTGCAAAATTTCGCGAAATCCTTTTGTGTGTGTTTTTTTTTTGGACGGATGAGGAGATTTGTTTTCGCTTCACTGTTTTTCATGTTCCACATGGTTTCTCTGTTTGTTCCATTGTTTCTCGGGTGGCTCAGTCATGCTCAAAGATGCCGCAAGGAGGTGAATTGAGATGGCTGACGACTTTCTGCCTGCAAAACTTTTGCAGCTGCTGGTCTTGTTGGGCAACGCTTAATGACCCAAGTTTTTGAAGCCAAAACTTCACTAACACTTACGTACTGAGCACGAATTTATTATTTTCTTTACTCATTGGTCATTCAACTATTAATTACGATAAGAAAGTTTTTATCCGTTCGTTTTTTCTTCGCATCCCGTTGCTCAACTCCTACAGCAACCATGTGACCCAGTGAGCTGTGTTTGGGTTGTAGAAGCCCAAGAAATGGTTCTGCTGGCAAATAAAATTGATTTCCGTTTTCAGTGTGTTGAATAACCTTCTGAAAAGAAGTTTGATGGAATCCTGAGTGTGGCATTTGGGGATGTTTAGAGATCCAACAAATGATTGCATAGGGAAATAAAGTCGGTGTTCGTTCTCGGCATATCGAATGACCATCTGCTTCCATTCTTGGTAAAGTTCTAATGAGATTCTGAAGGCAGAACTTCAGGTCATTAGGTGAGACTGGGACCAATGACGCTAGGGATCCAGTGACTTCCTATTTTTCTTTTCAAGACGTTTTTCTCGACCCTCGCACGCGACCTCGGCGACTGCTTCACAATTTTGACACGTTAATACTTCGTATCGGCTCCTTTGCTGAATTAAATTGTTAGGATGTTGAACCCATTTCGGGGGGATCAAGGAAGTGGAAAGTGCTCTCAAGATCACTGTGTTCC
>JPKZ01001680.1:114806-128874 GCA_000803305.1 Toxocara canis
CTTGTTTTTTATTACTTTCTTCAATTGTGTAAATTAAACAGCCTTCCCCTTGACGCAGCTTCCTCTCTCATGGCTTCCTTATAGAATATCCATTACCTTCAAAGTTGTGAACTCTGTAGCACCCGGGGGATTCATTCAGTCTGATATGATATATCTTCTAAACGAGCCGTCATTACAGATCCAACTGGTGGTCGGGGAGGGTATTACTGCGGCAGAACTTCTACCTTCATTCGGCACTCTTCTTAGAGATCTTGAAGCAGAAGTGCGAATTGCTGCAGCATCAAACGTTCAGAGTAAGCCGGTTGAACTTTTACTTTTCTCATTGTTGCTTTTTGTTTACCGTAAAGAGTTTTGAGATGTTAAATTGCTGCATCTCTTTGCCGTCCCTTCTGGCTGTCTGCGTTTCCGGACGGTCAGAACAGTATGTTTCTCTGTATGTTGAGACTCTGGAACTTCATTTCCTGCTCGATCGTAAAAGGAGCGCTTACTGAAGTCGGCTTCAGCTAGGAAAATGCTCTTTCTAACGTAAAATATTTGTTGGAAATCCTGGAAGGCAGAAATTTCAGCTATTATAATAGCTCTGTCCTTCATTCTTTGCAACTTCTAAATGTTAGAAGACAGTTCGGTGGGAAAGCAACTTTTGTATCGCCCTTCTAATTTTCTTACCTGTAGATCATAAATTCTCTATGAAATATTCCTTTTTTTTTCCCACAAGAAGAAAGATTTCTGTCATCCACAAGTTGATTATTGGTATAATAACAGTAACTGTTTTCAAACCACATCGAATAACTCCTTCATATTGCAGAGTTCTGTGCAGCGCTGCCGATTGTGGATCGCGAGGAGGCGATTCAAAAGTACATATTGCCAGCCGTGAAGGAATTGGCATCAGACCAGAATCCACATGTCAGAAAGGCGCTCTCCTCAGTGGTTATGGGCTTAGCACCAATACTTGGCAATGAGCAATCTACGCAACATCTTTTACCCATCTATCTGACCTTGCTGAAAGACGAGACTGCTGAAGTTCGACTCAGAATTATTTCCTCATTTGACAAGGTATTACATGCTTTTCAACGATTTTCGATGCTTTTTTGTATATGTATTGAACTGAATATTTGAGGTGAACGTTCATTTTAATTTCCCCATGGACAAGTTTTGCTTTCACTTTTTCAGCCCAGAAAACATTCTAAACAGGGCGACATACACTAACGCTGTGCTGTAAAATTTTTCCAGTGCTCTTGAAGCGCTGAGTAGCGTAGCAAAAAAAGTTAAAGGCGATCGCTTTGCGCTAGCACAGTCCGATGCCCTAAAACTAGTGAAAAGTGGAAGAATGTCAGGAACAGTTCTGTCGTTTCACCCGTTTCTACTGCGATAAGAGCTTATAGCATGAGGCGCGCCATAGAATTTTGTAAGTAAACTTCTCTCGCTTATAATGCATGCTTGCTACACTTTCGTGGCTTTAAACTTTGCCTTGGTAAGCTGCTGCGTTGTTGGCGCAAAAAGTTTAACGTGAATAAAATTGATTAGTTACATATGGACGTTAATGTACAGAATGATGAATGAAATAATTAAGGTGAGTGATATGATGGGACCATCGCAGATATCGCAGTCGTTACTGCCCGCGATAGTTGAGCTCGCTGGAGACTGCAAATGGCGTGTACGACTAGCGATTGTCGAGTTCATGCCACTGCTTGCCGCACAATTGGTCAGTCTAGTCGCTTGGCGCAACAATAGAGATGAGCGAAAGGGACAAGCAAGAAGGGAGCAGCGTTAATTTTAACTATTATGTCCCTTATCATAATGAATCGAATGTGTGGTGATGGTACGCTACGAGTAAGAAGGCCGGTCGCTTTTTCAAACCTGGCTCAAGCTAAAGAGATAGATACTCTGGCTGCGAAAAGCTTCGCAAGTGGGCAATTTTCGGCTTACATAAGTCTTCGAACGCGAAGTTTTCCTGGTTGGGCTCAGTTGGATATAAAAGACGTCTTCGCTAGTGGAGCGCGGTCGGTATCACTGCTGTACTTCCCTTGTGAGCAACAACAGCAAAAATGTTTTCGCGCTTCTCATATAAGCCCAGCATAGAGGGAGTGTAAGAGAGCAGGCAATAATAGCTGAACAACGAATTGGCACTATAACGCATTTATGTAAATGTTTGCATGTAAGGTTGAAGAACTAGTTAGATTGACTACGTGTTTCCTTAAGGTAATGCTGTGGAGGTTGTTCTCATGCGAAAATGGGGCGGGGAGAAGCTTGCATGTATTCTACCTAGCTTCGCGAGTATGAGGTTTACGTGAACTTTTTCCTAAGCAACGAGGAGCAACCATTCTATTGTTAAGGATAGGAGGCGAGTATACATGCGAAATGGGTTTTTTTGTCGAGGCATTCATGCAGGCGAAGCGGATTTGCAAAGACAGGGACTCGTTTCTGATCTTGTAGCGTCACTGAGTGGAACGGAGAACAAACTTTGCTACATGTGGAAAATTTCCAGCGAGAACGGGTGGCGATTCACTGTAAAAAGCGGGAATGTGGCGATGATTTTCATCTTATGCATAGCCCAATTGTGTTGTGCAGTTCACCAAAGATTTCGTATAAAATGATATCAGTCCACTTTGAGCTGGAATCATGTGAATTTAATTTAATGAAGTAAATTAAATCAAATGAGTTGGTACTTAATTTATTGTTAGGCAACCTTTCCTCTACAATTTTCATGAAAATTTGTGCCTATGCTTGTAGTCTGGAACTGTTGCAAACTGTTTCTAACGGAAAACCATATTACGCAAGGAACTTTGGGATCAGTCATTTTTACGTTCTGTTTAGAGGAATATTTGTCTGGATGTTCAGCGCTAACAGCAAAATTCATTCATCCATTGTTTTTCATTGTTAACACTTTTGACTGTTTCCTAGGTTCTTTGCGCGAAACTCATTCCGTCCCTTTCCCCTCTGTCCTCCCATCCTTTTGTCGTTCCTTACTTGAGAAGAGATTGCCGATTTTTACAACTAAATTAGTAAAGCTTTGGAATGGTTTTTGATTAATACGATTGAATGATCTGTATTGTAGGGTCAAGGGTTCTTCGACGAGGAGCTACTACCTTTTTGCATTGGCTGGCTTACTGATCAAGGTTCGTTTTCACTGGTCACAGATCAGTGTCGAAGTATAGCCCTTCTTCACTCGCAGGCTGTGCCTTCCTTTTCCCGGTTTTTAAAGGCGTGTACTGCAAATGTGCTAAGATCGATGATCTTGGAGTGTTCTTGTCGTCGCATATCTTCGGGTAGGCAGTGTGTGATCGTGATTCATTGTTACGAAAAAGACCATCTGGAGCTGAAATGAGTAGTTTTTATGAAGACTACAAATGCTAGATTTTTGCCCGCTTTGACAGACTTAAATTTGCAAAGCACATCACGGCAGCGCGCATCTATGCGTAGGTCTGTCTTTGCGTTAATTCCAGCTTGGAAACCATAGAAAGTGGTGTTATGAGTAGTGTTATTATTATTTTTTGTTATTTTGCTGCGCTTTTTTTTTGCTGATATATTTTGCTAATAATAATAGTAATTGTAACAGTCATAATTATAATTACTATTATTATTAGCAAACATCGCATATCCAATTACAGGCCGATCCGTCAGTCCTGAGGGGTTGCATGCAATTTGCGATCGTTTGGGCTTCATTTTTGAAGGCTCGTTTTGCGTGGGGAGTTCATCTAAAATAGAAATTTTTATTGTTTGTCGGCAGCGTTTGCGGCTGGTTGGTCTGACATATGCAATCACCAAAGGGTATATCATGCAGGTCCCTTATGCGCATTTCTACTTGTTTTTTTTTCTTTGAAGAGCTTTGCGCTAAATTTTATCGTAGTTTCCAAGCGGTTTTACAAAAAAATCAATTAGGGAAATGTTTGTGGCACATTGTTTTGGTTTCAGTCTGCGCAATTCGAGAGGCAGCTACCAGGACTTTGAAAAAGCTGACCGAAATGTTCGGAGCTGATTGGGCAATGGAGCAAGTTCTTCCGAAGGTTGATTACTCGTAAACTTGTGCACTGTATACTGCTCGTTGGATGGAGGGAACGAGAGACATTGACTTTTTTTTAAAAAAATTCATTCTGATTGGCGCGGTTCGTATCTAGACTTTCACTTACCTAATTTTAGATTTCCTTTTACTCAAGGCGCGTAGTGGCAGCGAATTTACGGCAAAAGAAGACCGTCAGGTAGTTACGTACCTGGCCACTGATTGTTAGGGTAGGGGAGAGGGGGCTGCGGTACTGACCATGTATGATGAAGCTGCTTGCATGCAGAATGACAGTTCCAAATTGTTTTGCGTGTTGGAGGGGTAGTGATACTCGTAGACTGACAAGCAGGGGTATGAAGAGGAAAGTTTTACCTGAAAAACAATGCAGGGGAGGGAGGCGAGGGGAAACATGAAGTTGCCGAAGAGCGTTCCCAGTTGCTTCCTTTTTTTTCGTTCACGTCTTCACCATAGCCGACTTTTTGCTTTCACTATCGGCAATATCGGAACTGGAACTGTTCACACGGAACGCGATAGATATAATATAGGTGTCCTTAGTCACTGCGGGAATGGGGCATTTTAAAGTTTTGTTCCAGTTTCCTTCCGTTTTTTCTTCTTTTAAGATAACTCATCATATTGCAGCTAAGTGAAGATCAGGTGGCTAACGTACGATTTAATGCTGCTAAAACGTTGCTGCACATAGGACACGTGATCGACCAAGAGTACGCATTCTATTATTTTCATTTCCTTCATCAATGTTGAGTAAAGTTTTTTTGTTCACTGTAATCAGTTCATTGAAAGGGTGATTTGGAAGGAGGAATGTAATTTTATGTTTGCGGTCAACGTTTACAAGTTCAAGCGAAATTGCGATATAAATTTTATATACAAGCAGTTAGGTCTGGATATTGCCCAAGCCAATTTCTGCTGGGTTTTTCTAAGGCTTCAAGTTTTTTGCCGATCCTTGTGATATGTAAATTTCTATCGCCGTATCGACTCATAATTTGCAGTTCGGTGAATGTTCACGTGAAACCGTTGTTGATAAAAATGTGTAACGATGTGGAATTTGATGTGCGCTACTTCGCCGATGAAAGTCGAATGGGTGAGCCTCTATTTATTATTGTGGTATTACATAGACGACCAATCATTCTTTTAGATTCCGAGTTGTTTTAAGAGTCATTAAGATCTTTGCTTTCCGGCTCATTTATGATCATCTCTCATTTTTGTGATCGAATCTCTAAATTTCATTTGCAAACGTTGCATGCAAAATGCACACATTGCACTCATTTCTTTCTAGTTTAATGAAGTTTTTCATTGGTTCCTTAGCTAAGGAAACCATTCAAACTTCTCTTTAGTTATTTGTTTCGTCCGTTGGTTATAATGATCTTACTGAATTCTTTCTTGTTAAAAGCATTATAGAAACTTGATGTTGAATTTTTTGATGGACCTAGTTCAACCGGATGAGTGATTAAATTAAACTGTGCTAAGTATATGCATGTGGCTGAGCTGACAGTTTGCTCTTTGCCGAGTTTGTTAGCTGGGGATAAGGGAACGACGTAAACTCATTCATCGTAATTATTTAAATGAAAACAGCGACGGATTGAGCACAACGTTACCGTTTTCGCTGTGAAGCGCAGTCGTACGCTAAGAAACGACCATCTCCAAACTTTCATATACAATGGTGCTTCCGTGAGAAACAGTTTTTTTTTTCGAGCAAAGTTATTTGAAAGAATGAGTGAAAAAAAAAAGGAAGTTGCAAGAAAACGAACTTATCACAGTTCCCTCTCTCACCACATTGCTTTTATTAAGACGGTCAAATTTTATCATTAACAGGCATCTATTTTAAACAGGCATCTATTGAATAACAGGCATCTATTCAATGAAGTCTTTTCTCGAATGGGTCAGCAGTTCGGCTCCAGCGTAAAGGCACTGAAGCGTTGCATTTGTTTTTGGGCTGGATAAATTGGTGGTTCATTAACTAATAAAGTGCATTCAAGCAGTTGGGTAAGCTAGAGGTAATATGTCCTAAGCATTCATACCAAGATACCCTTCAGTCTAAAATAAGCTTTAAAAAGGTGGCTTTTGGTGGTCGACCTCATTAAATGAGTTTCCAGCGTTGGGGCTGACCGCATGTGGAGATGAAGATCTCGCTGAGCGCAGCAGGAATGGGGAGACCTAGCGACTGGTTGCCTCCGTTCATCATCTGTCACTGTCCAAATTTTTCGCATTGTTTGGTAGTACTGCTGTTGCGGGTTTTCTTACAACGGACCTAACATTACTTTATTTATTCTTTCTGGCTACGGTAAATGATGCTGTCTATTAAGTAATCGTAGATCATGTGAGTTGATCGGATTGGTTGAATGCAATCTAGCTGTTTTGTTTTTTGTACTCTCTGCCGCGCACTTTGTTATCTGCGACCGATAATCTCCTCTTTCGCCTAACCTCAGCCATTCATAAATTTGAGAGCTATGAGAATAGATCGGACGATCTAAGCAGCAACGGTTTGGCGCCGATTGCTGTCTCTGTAATGTGAAGTATCGTGCGAAAATGAGAGTGACATCACTTCTGACGTTGCGGCCATCTCTCATGTCTATATATGCCTGTAGTCTTATTCTCTGTACTTTTTTACCAATATTATTGATCTTGTTTATGCTTTTTTACTTTTTTGTGTTTGGCTTCCGTTTGGTTTTTTGTCGCGTATGTCATTGTTGTCTGTAAATGTTGTCGTTGGTTGTGTAATATGGCGTTGATGAAGTTTTCAAAACGTCCAGTAGGTATCTAATCGAATCGTGAGCAAATCGAAAAGGCAGTTTAATGGGTTTATTTTTTTGACGATCATTATGATAGTTTTTATAGGAGTCAAAAAAATTCCGTACGGTAACATTAATACGTCTGAGTGCCACACAAACTTTTCGCTTTCTTTCCTTTTTCTAACTTCGTAGTGAAAGATGGAAAATCGAATGTGTTGCTGGATCATCGATCACTTCGAGATCATATCACTGCAAATCTGTTGAGGTTCAAGAGAGTATATAATACAAAGATGGTCATCACTCCCTGCTAATCGTGCCATCCAATGGTTCATAGACGAGATGAATGAATGAATTCTGGCAATGGATAATACGAGTTTTTTTTCTACGCATGGCGTTTGGGGCTGTAGCTGTTTTGAGTTGAAGAGAAGGTGGCGAAATGTTTGCTGTGGTGGAGGCCTGAAGATGTATATATGACGAGCGTTTACTGATGAGTATTTGTGATGGCGTATATCACTTTTCCTCTCTTCATCTTTGATATCCTTTGATCTGAATAATAACATTCATCTCTGTTTGCTATTGTTTTGTTCGAAGTGGAATGAACTGAACTGAAATCTTTGTTCGATTTTATCTTTGGTTTTCTTTATTGATATATGGTGTTGTTGTGGGTGGATGGCAGAACCTTGCTAACATAGCAGTTCGTTCCATCATTCAGTGAAGAAGGCAACAGAGTATAAAAGGAGCCACAAACATGCAAATGCCTTGCTAGGTGCCTTTTGAAACTGCTAAACATCATTTCTAAACACCACTTAAAATCACGGAAATTACAGTGCAATGCATAAGCGCTTAAACGTACCCTTTCTGAAGCGTTATCTCTGCTTTCATGGGCTCCTGCAAGAAAAATGCACGAGACCCTAACCAGTAGGGCAAGCAAGGGGGAAGGGGGGGCGGGGGATTTCAATGCACGAGACCCTAACCAGTAGGGCAAGCAAGGGGGAAGGGGGGGCGGGGGATTTCACCAAAATGTGAAAGAATCGGGGTGTGGGGGGAGGGGGTGGAGAATGAAGTCCTGGTAAAAAATCGCTAAATGAAACTAACAAACCAAAATTTTCTGTGGCACCTAAGGCGCGGATTCGAAGATACCCGTTTACGTAGCTATAAGCACATTAATCTAAAAGTTTAGTTCTGGTTCGGAGATATTTTGCTGATGACCAGTAGAAACAGAGAAGACATCATTCTGTTCGCCACCTCTGTTTGCTGTGTTGGATTCGATTGAACATAAAATATACGTGGGGTGTTCTATGAAAGTGATGAGATTTGCTATGAAGATCAATAGATTTCCATTATAGGAAAGCGAAAATCAAGTGACTATCATCACCAGAAGTAAGTAAGTAAAGTAGCGTTGTTCAGTGGCAGCATCACTGACCGCAACGAGCAGATGTTATATGCAGGTCGCAGATAGCGAGCGTTTTTATCGCTTGTATCACGTTCATAATGATATTTTTGTTATGCATGTAATGCTCGGAAATAGATTTATTTTACGTGGCTGCGCCTCGTTACGCATAACATTAACGCATTGATATTTTGTAAACGGAGCCCGCTTCAAGTGGCTTTTTTTTTTCAGAATTATTTTGCTGGTTTAAATTCTTATGGTTTATTTTTGTCATACACAACATCAAGCGACCGCTCACGTCTGCCTTATATTTAATAATAATTAGCAATTAACACCGTACTGTTGTATTTAATTAAATCCATCGTACCTAACATAATTATAGAGAGTAAAAATATGCACTTTATTTACATTCGGAATAAATGTAAATTGCTTACTACTTAATTTCAATAAAGGCGCATTTCAGAATATTGTTTAAGCCGACTTTTGAACGCAAGTACAAATATATTGGTGAAGAAGCAAACCTTATGATGCTAAAATCGTTCGTTATAGTTGTACGTTAAGTGGTTCTAGAGTTAGCGATGTGATGATTGCTAGGGAATCGTTTTTCGGAGAGCGTTTCGAATGTGCGTGCATANNCTGCGGATATTCAAAAATGTCTTCATGCTTTTTTTCTGCGGGGTTTAGTGTTCGAGATACAAACATTTGGAAAATCGAATCTGCCCGTCCTCTTTCTACCTCCTTCGAAGCGAAATCCTGGCTGCCGTCAGACAATTGGAAACGGTACGCTCGCTTCTTAGATTTGTCATCCGTCCTCGCAACTTTAAGGATTCGAGCTGGACTGTAGGTGCCTTAGGTTGCGATTTCATCTTTTTTTTCCTTTCGCCATTTTCTTTTACAGTCTAACCTTCAAATGGGGTGTGACTTGCGGCTATCAAACGGCGAGAAATGGTGATGGTGGGGGGGAGGAGGGGAGGAGCGAGGGTGGGAAGGAGGAGTTCACAAGCTTATTCGTGGTTCGATTACAGAAACAAACAGCAGTTTTCCCAAGCATCACATGACGATTTTTTTTGACAGAATGATCGAACTTCGAAGACCCTTGACGTCTGATGCGTCACGAGATGGCGGTAACGTTTATGCAGTAGAAACTGGCTACGGTTGACCGGAGCAGCAACCTGTTCTCTCTGCACATGTACAGGGGATGGCTGATCGTAAAGCAATGTTTGATGAAGTTAGTAGTTTCATTTACATGAACTTGGAGCAGGTGTGGATTAGAAGCGATGGCACCAAAACGCAACAAGTATATTGGGAAGCAGTGCCAAAGTAGCGATAAGAACACAAGCTTCCATTTTCTTTTTTTTTTCCTTCTGAAATTCTCGTACTCGACTGTAGTATCCACTTATGGTAACTGCCATGTGTAACTCTTTTGCACCCCTTTCCATCGTTCTAAGAAGGAAGCTGCACACAGATCTTACGGGGAAAGTTGGCAAGGATGAGACGGTTTATCCGTTTTGCGAGGAAGATGTTGAGGAGGAGGGATCTCTACGAATAAATAAGTATGAGTGAATAACAGAAAACATGATTAGGCGAGCAAGTTCCCTGCGATCACAATTAACTAATTATGCATGCAAGTATTCGTTCAATCAATCGGCCGGTAACATATTCATGTTTATAAAGCGACCGCCATGCAAACATTGCAGTGGAGATTTCGATTGCAGTAGATGATCAAAATGAAGTTAAAACGAACGCTGAGACGGTCGACCAAACAATGTAGAATAGGTAGAGAATTTAAAATAATTATAAAAAGCCGCTTCTGCTGAACTCCAGGTTGCAAATGGCTCGAGCAAATGCGATGAGCTCTTGTTTATCGCGACTGACCAAAAATAGAGTAACAGTGGCTAGAACATACATACGCGCACGGGCACATGCACACACACGTATATACGTACACACGCACACACGCACATGCACACACACGCACACACGCATATGCACACACGCGCATGCACACACACGCACATACACACGCACGCACATGCACATACACGCACACACGCACATACACACACACGCACACATGCACATGCACGTACGCACGCGATGCGATGAGCTCTTGTTCATCGCGACTGACCAAAAAAGAGTAACAGTGGGTAGAACATACACACGCGCACGGGCACATGCACACACACGTATATACGTACACACGCACACACGCACATGCACACACACGCACACACGCATATGCACACACGCGCATGCACACACACGCACATACACACGCACGCACATGCACATACACGCACACACGCACATACACACACACGCACACATGCACATGCACGTACGCACGCCGGTACGCAGATGTGTAGGATTTAGCAGGATACATTCTTCGAGGAACCTTCCACCACTTATTGGATCGAGCAGGAAAGACCCAAATAATTTGGAGTTGTTCGTTTTGATTGGACCACTGTGCTACGGCGGAAGTAGTGGGCCCATATCCATAGCGTATACAGCAGTGACCCGCATCTAGATTCCGTTTATGAGCATGGGGAGTGCTTATTATGCGTTCGTCCTGAATATAATTTAATGGAAATGAATCGAGGTAGCTAGAGCATTGCCAAATCGCGATCCACGTGGTGGAAGAGAACTGTTTCGTTTTCGTTCATCTGTGTCGGTTGAATCGTATTGTGGCACTTCATCTAATAACGACTCGGTATATGTGGACATCTGCGTTAAACGATGATTTTTCCCTCGTCAGTTATTTTGAATAGCACGAATTTTTGTTTGTTACAGAAAAGTTACTTATGCATCGATTTGAAGTAGACTTGAAAAAAATCCCGAATAGAATTGAGTACCATTTGGTTGACTGACGCAGTCTATTCGATTGAAGAAGACCACGAAGGCCAATGATTGACCTCAGCATCACATTGTTGCCTAGCTAGTCCTGTTCGTCGATTCATCTGCGAGTTGGGATGGATGACTATAATATGTCCTAGGGAGAAAGACAGTTATGTAGTACATGTGGTGTCCCAAATTCGAGCTGGAGTCTTCATGTTAAACCCCGGCTACAGTGCGCGCTGGAAACAGGCACACATCGATAAAGGATGACAATTGCAAACTGGTGGCGACGTCAAAACGCGATCGGCAACTGAATCGTGTCCCCATTTTCTGAATCACAGCAGAGGGAGGCCTCGAAGATGTTCAGATATTGAGGTGATATATCGGCAAAAAGTTATGGGTGTCTGTTATTAAATTTTGATGGCAAGCAAGGCTGGTCAAATCTCTTTGCTATTTCGTTTTTTTCTGCTCTTTACAGAGTCCATCCATGATCGAATGATTTCACGTTCATCATCCGATTAGGGGTATCGGTTATTTATTCGCAAGAACATAAGATGATGATTTTTTCGTTGATCAGTCTTATCTTTCAGAGGATGGCAGCGGATGACTATTTGAGGGGATCGTAGGTCAAAGAATGTAAAACGAGAAGGTTTTCTACCCCTTCTAATAGGTCAAATGCTCTGCCACATGCAGCACCTGGAAACCGCAAAAAGAAAAGCACCGTTGGTTGATTTTTTTTCTTGTTGATGTGGAAGTAACTTGAACTTTATTTGTGAAAGATTTTTTGAATGTATATCGTAGTTTTTTTTCTGTTCACATGGGTGCAAAAAAAACTGAAAAAAATGAGGCAACCGCATTTATGTTTTTATATACGGTGGATGGGATATCCTACCGATTAATGGAAACCCGATATTTGTTTTGTGCGTTTAGAGGCGAACCTGATGAAGCCGTATTATTATTAATTAAAAGAAAACGTTGCTGAAGAATAGATGAGCGAAACAGAATGAGTGACGTCGTTTAATGGTGCCGCTATCATTCTTGATCTTTAGAGAGTCGAATCGAGTCATTAAAATTTACAATTATTATTTTCTCTTTCCGTTTCAAGGGGTACCTGAAAGGAACATCCCACGGTAAAAATTGGTAGATTGGTTCGAGGTGGCAACTGTTAGAATGAGAAACGCATTGAAATGGACAAATTAATCCATAAATTGCTGTATTGTTAAATGGTGCTTTCGGGCTTTATTCTGCATGTGAATGAGTCAAACTTGTCGAAAATTTGCGCATAACAGTGGGACGTCACAGAACTGGGATGATACACTGTATATGTCTAGGTTAAAATTTTCTTTCTCATTCCGCCAAAGTAATGAGTGTAATGTATGATTCAGGAAAATAAAGAATATAATGACAAAAAATGCAGTATATGAGTTATAGTAAATATATATACGTATAAATATATATACATGTATATATATACACATGTATATGCATATTTGCTGGATGTGGTAGAGTGACTTTTGAATGAGAAGGTAAGGTCATCTTGGTACGTGAATGAGCTTATCATTGCCACCCATTTCCTTCTCCGACCCATCACTCTCCAAATTTGGAGCGGGCGTTTTAGTCACAAGTTGCAAAGCGATTTTATAGCCCTAAACCGCTCAAAATAAAGAAAAGATGGTATGAAAAGGGCGAAAGAAATCCAAAGAACGGAAAATGGAGTCGTAGAGCAATGTGGCTTGAGATCGCACCCAAATCTAGAAGCTAGGCTGTAAAAAGTTGATCCATGCTTAGGTGCATCGTAAACTGATAAGCCACAAGGGCGAGCGTTGCTATGCGTCGTGTGCGTATAACACGAGCTACAAGAAAGGTTATGTTTATTTTACGGGCTCATAAGTTCACTACCAGAGTCGGTTATCTCAAGCCTTGGGCTGTAGACTCTAGTTTGAGTTGATTCACAAGTCGTCACTTAGGTGAACCTACTGCTCGTGAATGTAGGAAGTTGATTTGATTAAGAAATCGTGAATAACTGACGCGTGAATAACTTGTCGCTCTTAGCACCATCGATTTGCAGTCTCACTGTCTTTTTCTTTGATTATTTCTTGTCACTCCCTCCTTATCTTTCCCCTCCTCCTTTGGTACTGTTTCTTTTCGCTCCTCAGAGTCCCGGCGTTGCAGACAGAAAACAGGCATAATTTGGGCGTTTTTGAAATAAAAATTCATTTTGACAATGTTCATTCTTCAGTTCGGACCACATACGTTTTCAGCATTCTCTCAAGAGGGGAATGAGCCAAGCGATTCATAGTTGCCATCAAACACGTTTGCCAACACGAACCAAACGGGTACTGAATTTCGAACATTGCGATGGGGTTTATGGGTTATGCATAAAGGCTGTATGTAGGTCTCAATCGTATTTGTTCCTGTATCAGAATGGGTGGGTTTGGGAAGTTGCTAGCATTAGAATGCGAAATTCAACCAATACTTTAATTAATTACCTGTAAGCTTAACTGTTACTCGATTTCTTTTTGCTTCGTTTTTATCATAAATTGTAACGAAATGATCGTTTTTGGAAAGGCATGCCGGAAATATTGAAGTGTATGGCCTTCTTCACTACAACTTTTGCGTCAGTTTGAGTGGTCCTAGTGGTCTTACTTGCCGCTGTTCTTGGTGCTCGCTTGCATAAGTCGGTCGCTGTTTCTAGTCCCACTCGTAAATAACCTCGGCCACTGAAGTCTTCGCCTCCCCTTTCGTCCTCACATTTTTTTTCGTCAGGAACGTCAGTTCTATACAGGCTTTTGAAGGCCCAAACAAAAGAGTATTGTGCAAGGTGCAAAACAATTGCAAAGAAATGTGGCCGTTTTTCTTCTGGCCAGGCAGAACTTTTAGCCTTAAAATGGCCCTGTCCCTGAATTTTCAAAATGCTAATCAGCTGTTTTTTTTGAACTGGAAAAAGAATTCTGGAATTTACCTAACGTAAAAGTTTGCTCGAAAGCTGAGGTCGTATACTCATTGCAATGGCGGCAACGTTAATTGCCGAGAAGGAAGCTATAGCTCTCGTGAATCAGAAGTTGCGCTTGTGTCAAGGGGGGGGGGGGGAGGGGGGAAGGG
>JPKZ01001680.1:129365-164347 GCA_000803305.1 Toxocara canis
GTGGGGGGAAGGGAGAAGGTGAATGACGGTGCAGTCCTCGGTGTGTATTACAGACGTGAGCAGCGAGTTGGTGGTAGGTGCTTGGTTTATTCATATTGTTTTTTTTACATTCATATTTTAATATTCATATTTTAGCATCCAATAGCTCGGCTAAAAGTGGAGCAGTTGGTGAGAAACTTCCAACAGTTGGTCTGAGTTCGAGAACTCTCGTTCTCGAACTCAGACCAACTGTTGGATTCATCCATGAAGAGTTCATGAAGAGTCCATGAAAGTCCATGAGTCCATGAAGAGTTCATCCCGTACGACACTTCATGGAGTCATACGGGCTCACCATGGATGAACCCGTACGACTCCATGAAGAACGAGTCGTACGGGTTCATCCATGGTTAGCGGTTACAAGCGTTGCCACTATGAAACAGTGATGTGTTATATGTGGATGGCATAAAAGGAGCCCAGGTAATTGCTGAGTTCCAGATGCAGTAAAGGTTCTTGTATATTGATATCAGCATTCATATGGTTGGTGTTACGAGGAAGCGTGGTGAATAGTTATGTTTTAAGTGGAACGAGAATCAGCTTTACAAAATTCATATTGAGGAATAGAACGCCGGACAGGAGAGAAGGTGGCGTTTCTTCAAAAGTTTCCTGAAGCCTTTGTTTTACTTTTTTTTTTGAGTGAGGTGTGGAAGAGGGGCGGGAGGAAAGGGGATCCATTTGCTGTTTTCTTTTCCTGCTTTGGGCTCTGTATACCTTTCGTTGCCGAACGTAAGAAATTGTTACTGGTCGTCTTATGATGAATACTCCAGTAGTAGTTGCAAACGCTGCTCTTCTTTCATACGAGAAATTCTTCTTTAGATGCGTTCATTGCAGCGATCTTAAAGTTTTTTCAACTGGTAACGTTCGGTCAACAACTTCAGTGCATTCACAATGAGCAGAAGCCGACTTCCATCTTCTCATCGACATTTCGAGTGTTCCTAATACGTAAAAGTGATGATGTAGAGCAAAAATGTCATCGGTCTTGCTATGCGTTGCGCGTTTCCAAAGATATCTCTATTTAAAACTTCCTTTTGCCAATCAGTGTTTTTCCAATCAGGCTGCTACCTAAATTTTTGAAAATATCATTTGGTTGTTATCCACTGCGCCTAACATATGTAGAAAAAATAGGATATCTTGCTGACGTCGTCATCTGGAGTGGTTGTAGTCGTCCGTAAAGAAGGCCGGTCCCATATAAATATGTTTTGGTGACCTTCCAAAGAGCAGGTCAAGATCGTTTTTTTTGCAGTCAGCTGTATTTACCTTCACAATCATGAGCGCCACCTACTGCAGAAGTTGAGCGGATCTGCAAATTCTCGAAGGTCTTTGAAGGGTTTTTCAGCAGAAAGGCTGCATTTTCTTAAATTAATTTGTTTTGGCCCATAATATAAAATTTTCTTTTTAAATCAGATATTGGTCGAATGCATGGACGGAATCTACGAATTAATGTATGCTCGTTGTGGCATCTCCGAATTGATGACATTTTATGAAAGCTGATCCACAACGAGACCAACATTTTTTGTCCTTTTTATGTTGTCTCCAACCGAAGGCGCCTAACATATGTAGAAAAAATAGGATATCTTGCTGACGTCGTCATCTGGAGTGGTTGTAGTCGTCCGTAAAGAAGGCCGATCCCATATAAATGTTTTGGTGACCTTCCAAAGAGCAGGTCAAGATCGTTTTTTTTGCAGTCAGCTGTATTTACCTTCACAATCATGAGCGCCACCTACTGCAGAAGTTGAGCGGATCTGCAAATTCTCGAAGGTCTTTGAAGGGTTTTTCAGCAGAAAGGCTGCATTTTCTTAAATTAATTTGTTTTGGCCCATAATAGGGGACTGCCGAATGCAACTATGTGAATAGGGAGGAGTTCTTTGAATATGGAAGCGAAATTTTGAGCGAAATAAGGCGCAAATTGTTTTGTTGTGTCAATTGAACTTGTGATGTTTTCGGTTGCTTCTCAGCTTCTAAGTGCCACACGCATTCAACACTTATCGTAGATAATCACTAGAGTGAGAGTGACATTGCATCTCTCCACCATCGATATATTCGTAGCAATGCTTTTTCTTTCTTCGACTCTTCATGTCTGATTCTCTTTCATTTTCCATATTTTGCTGTTTTATACGTTTTATTCGTATTTTTTTCGTGACTTAAGTGGTGGCAAACAGCATTGCTAATTTTCTAAAAGGAGGGAGATAGAGTCTGGATTAGCAGAAATTTTTCTAAACTTCAAAGCAAAAGGTATATCACCATTGTTCAGCGAGTGAAGAATGTCTTAGTTTTGGTGTGCTTAAAATTTTTGAAATGTTTCCCAATTTCGCCTATTATACGTTTTCGCCTAACCGCTGAAGTTTTTTTTTTTTTTTTGAGTTTTAAATGCGCCAACGTTTTGTAAGTAAAATTTGATTTGTCTCTGTATTCAATTTTCTACTTTTTTTTCAAAGATATACAAAGTAAAGAATTAATTGCAGCTCATAGTATGAACTGAACAATTCCAACGATACTCTAAACAGTCACAAATAAATAACTCATCGTAATTCCCCCTTCGCTATCGTACAACGGTTAAATAAAGGTCTCTCATCAATTTTTTTTTCTTCTTTTTGGCACGTTAGATCTTATTACAGCAATGCTTACTTCGTATAAGTTTTTCATATTGATATTGTGGGCGTTACTCTAATATTTAGTTACTTAAATACAAACAACTTTCTTTAAGTTGATATTGTGTAAGGTAAACATCAACTGCTTTACATTTGTTCGTTTCATTCATTCCGAAGCGCACATTGATATTTCGTATTAAATTTCTCATTTATTTATAGGGTTTGGTTCATTTAACTTTAATATGTGGTGTGGGATTTAATGCATTTTCTTAATTAATTTGTTTTGGCCCATAATATAAAATTTTCTTTTTAAATCAGATATTGGTCGAATGCATGGACGGAATCTACGAATTAATGTATGCTCGTTGTGGCATCTCCGAATTGATGACATTTTATGAAAGCTGATCCACAACGAGACCAACATTTTTTGTCCTTTTTATGTTGTCTCCAACCGAAGGGAAGGCAGAGGAAGATACGCGCATTCAACACTTATCGTAGATAATCACTAGAGTGAGAGTGACATTGCATCTCTCCACCATCGATATATTCGTAGCAATGCTTTTTCTTTCTTCGACTCTTCATGTCTGATTCTCTTTCATTTTCCATATTTTGCTGTTTTATACGTTTTATTCGTATTTTTATCGTGACTTGAGTGGTGGCAAACAGCATTGCTAATTTTCTAAAAGGAGGGAGATAGAGTCTGGATTAGCAGAAATTTTTCTAAACTTCAAAGCAAAAGGTATATCACCATTGTTCAGCGAGTGAAGAATGTCTTAGTTTTGGTGTGCTTAAAATTTTTGAAATGTTTCCCAATTTCGCCTATTATACGTTTTCGCCTAACCGCTGAAGTTTTTTTTTTTTTTTTGAGTTTTAAATGCGCCAACGTTTTGTAATGTAAGTAAAATTTGTCTCTGTATTCAATTTTCTACTTTTTTTTCAAAGATATACAAAGTAAAGAATTAATTGCAGCTCATAGTATGAACTGAACTGAACAAACGATACTCTAAACAGTCACAAATAAATAACTCATCGTAATTCCCCCTTCGCTATCGTACAACGGTTAAATAAAGGTCTCTCATCAATTTTTTTTTCTTCTTTTTGGCACGTTAGATCTTATTACAGCAATGCTTACTTCGTATAAGTTTTTCATATTGATATTGTGGGCGTTACTCTAATATTTAGTTACTTAAATACAAACAACTTTCTTTAAGTTGATATTGTGTAAGGTAAACATCAACTGCTTTACATTTGTTCGTTTCATTCATTCCGAAGCGCACATTGATATTTCGTATTAAATTTCTCATTTATTTATAGGGTTTGGTTCATTTAACTTTAATATGTGGTGTGGGATTTAATCGGAAGTGAACTTTTTTTGGTGGAAGGGAGAAGAGGTTTTTTTTTCGAAAAAGAAATAAACAAATTTATAAGTGATTTATGGGTGGGAACATTTATTTTTCGAGTTTCTAAAAGTTCTTAATTTTTCTTACCGCTTAGTCACTGCTGCGAAGGGAGACAACAATGATAAAGGACCGATCGTTATAGCGGTTTCAAATTTGAGCTATATTTCACGATTTAAAGGAGTAAGCAGCGATTTTCCATTAGTAGTTATTAGCGGCAATTAACGAGTGCGAAAACGTATGTGAAAATATGATGTCTTTGGTTTATAATCAGCTGCTTGTTTTGGACCAAAAAGACAAAGTTGAATTTCTTGACAGCGCATTTTCTGATCGAAGTTGTTGTTTGCGTTCTTGCAAAATCTGGCTTTTTTTTGCCAAACAACCTCAATGTTTTACGGCCGTTATGACTTTTTAAAGTAGTTTTCAGTGAGTTTCTAGAAATTTTCATCTTTGACATTCATTTCGCATGATATGACTGGAGGTACGAAAGCGCCTTTGTCGTTAAAATTTATCTTTGTCGTTAAAAGGTTTATTTTGCTCGCCGCATAGTGTTCTGTGAAAACTATCATTTTGTTCCGTGAAATTTTATGTTTTTCTGAGCTAAATAGTTCGTAATAAGTTGTTCTTTTGCAATATCGAGCGCTTTCCACACGTATTTTCTTTGCGTAAACATCATCCACAGACGTTTTTTAGCAAAAGGTATATCACCATTGTTCAGCGAGTGAAGAATGTCTTAGTTTTGGTGTGCTTAAAATTTTTGAAATGTTTCCCAATTTCGCCTATTATACGTTTTCGCCTAACCGCTGAAGTTTTTTTTTTTTTTTTTGAGTTTTAAATGCGCCAACGTTTTGTAAGTAAAATTTGATTTGTCTCTGTATTCAATTTTCTACTTTTTTTTCAAAGATATACAAAGTAAAGAATTAATTGCAGCTCATAGTATGAACTGAACAATTCCAACGATACTCTAAACAGTCACAAATAAATAACTCATCGTAATTCCCCCTTCGCTATCGTACAACGGTTAAATAAAGGTCTCTCATCAATTTTTTTTTCTTCTTTTTGGCACGTTAGATCTTATTACAGCAATGCTTACTTCGTATAAGTTTTTCATATTGATATTGTGGGCGTTACTCTAATATTTAGTTACTTAAATACAAACAACTTTCTTTAAGTTGATATTGTGTAAGGTAAACATCAACTGCTTTACATTTGTTCGTTTCATTCATTCCGAAGCGCACATTGATATTTCGTATTAAATTTCTCATTTATTTATAGGGTTTGGTTCATTTAACTTTAATATGTGGTGTGGGATTTAATCGGAAGTGAACTTTTTTTGGTGGAAGGGAGAAGAGGTTTTTTTTTCGAAAAAGAAATAAACAAATTTATAAGTGATTTATGGGTGGGAACATTTATTTTTCGAGTTTCTAAAAGTTCTTAATTTTTCTTACCGCTTAGTCACTGCTGCGAAGGGAGACAACAATGATAAAGGACCGATCGTTATAGCGGTTTCAAATTTGAGCTATATTTCACGATTTAAAGGAGTAAGCAGCGATTTTCCATTAGTAGTTATTAGCGGCAATTAACGAGTGCGAAAACGTATGTGAAAATATGATGTCTTTGGTTTATAATCAGCTGCTTGTTTTGGACCAAAAAGACAAAGTTGAATTTCTTGACAGCGCATTTTCTGATCGAAGTTGTTGTTTGCGTTCTTGCAAAATCTGGCTTTTTTTTGCCAAACAACCTCAATGTTTTACGGCCATTATGACTTTTTAAAGTAGTTTTCAGTGAGCTTCTAGAAATTCTCATCTTTGACATTCATTTCGCATGATATGACTGGAGGTACGAAAGCGCCTTTGTCGTTAAAATTTATCTTTGTCGTTAAAAGGTTTATTTTGCTCGCCGCATAGTGTTCTGTGAAAACTATCATTTTGTTCCGTGAAATTTTATGTTTTTCTGAGCTAAATAGTTCGTAATAAGTTGTTCTTTTGCAATATCGAGCGCTTTCCACACGTATTTTCTTTGCGTAAACATCATCCACAGACGTTTTTTAATGCGCCTTGGCAATGTATATTGTGCTTGTTTGTCTATTTTTTCGGTAGTATGAACACCTTAGTCGCTGAGGCTGTGATTATGAATTTTGGTGGGTATAATCTACATCCTACGTTCATCTCTTATACTGAATTTTAGATCGGCCGGTCAACCTCGACGAAGTTATATCCCCCTTAAGGAAGGTTAAAAATTTGCATGCATTTTATGACATAACGGATTGCGTATTGGACCAGATGGATCGCAGAAAAAAAAAGAGATTTATGTGAGAGGTTGGGTCCGATAAATTTTCAATTTTCCTCATTTTGAGCAATCCAATTAATCGCTCAGTTGCATGTTATGCGAGGCCTTGACGGGTATCTCGGCTTGTTAAGCGTTTGTTTTACTGCCTTTCTGTGTTAACCACAGAAGCCGTAGCAATGAAATATAATAAATAACAATGTAAATCTTGGTAACAGCTGTCGGCATTTTTTTTTCTGCGACTTGTTCATCGGCATTCATTAGATTTATGAGTTGTTTAGAATCAGTAAGCATAAAAATTTTATACTTTTGACGAATATTCGATCATTGCTGTACTATTTCCCGTTTAATACCTTCAAGAACAAGAATTCCATCAACTTAAGTTAGCGTTTTTTGACGAACGATAATTGTTTATTTTAGTTGTTAACTGACCTTTAAAGATTTTTTTTCTTTATAAACTTTGTTGCTTTTAATACCAATTTATGTTAGAAATCAAATAGCTGGGTAAAAATTCACGTAATCAGTGAATGGATTTTGCGAAAAACAAAGCAATGGTGTTTTAGTTTAATTGCGCATGAAAGCGTGATTCCCTCCTAAACGAATGCATTCAGAGCGGCATCGTGTGGCATTTTTTTCCTCTTACATTTTTCTAAATTACATTTTTGGAAGATAATTTTTTACACCATTGCAATCGAATATCTGAGATGGAGATTTGCGTTAAAGAAAACCACGTTGAGATATTTCACTGAACGTATTGTGTGAAATCCTCATTATCATTCTGGTAACAATGCTGTATGGTGCATGCTGTCGAAGTGCGATAGAAGAAGCGGAAATGTTAGTAAAGCGATGTGCAATCCCATTTGATAACGATAAATTTTCACCACATCGATTTCACTTATTTAACAATGGGTAGAGGCGTTTTTTTTTTCTAAATTTTGGCCTATTTCTGACTCATAATGGCTTTCTTGCGAACCACTGGTCGA
Source organism: Toxocara canis (assembly GCA_000803305.1). Classification (NCBI taxonomy): domain Eukaryota; kingdom Metazoa; phylum Nematoda; class Chromadorea; order Rhabditida; family Toxocaridae; genus Toxocara; species Toxocara canis. The sequence continues at coordinate 136,656 of JPKZ01001680.1, forward strand.
ATTTTGTTAAAATTATTAACGGTATTAGCGATTTGATTTGTTAAATTGATCATCAGTTAAGTCAAGTATGATGATCGATTTCGAATAAGTTAGTCTAGGTTTTGCGAACTGTGGTATCGATACACTAGAAAGATCGATGTGCGAACGTTGAACAAGAATGTATAGCGTTGGAAGCGGAATGTGATGCAATGGGATGCACATAGAACAGCTAATCATCGCTTGGATTGCTTACGGCGAACATCCTTTTAGCAAGGATGCTATCTTAATTCACAACTCTCTCTCTCTCTCGACTCATAGACTGAATAGGAACATTTCCAGTATTAAAATTTTGTTGTATTGATGACGTGAAAATAATTAGTTTACTTGTTCTTTTTTTTTGCTGACAGACGAGGTGAAAACGCCGAAGATAGATACTCAATACATATATTGCCTTCTGCGCGAATGACAGTAAATTGAAGGATGAGAAACTATGGTGCGAGTATTTCGTTCGTGTTTCTGTCATGTCAGCAAATCTTATTTTGCGTGGAGAAAGGGAGGAGAGCAGTTAATTAGTGAAGGCTATAACCGTGAAAAGCAAATCCACTCAACGCTCAAGATTAATCTCTTTTTGAATTAAGTTGCTTTTCTTATTTTCTTTCTAAAAAAAGAAAAAAATCTGTGGAAACAAGCCATATAGTTATCGCATGACTACAACGGTGTACTGTAGGGGAGTAGAGCTAATCGCAACAAGATGGCTGGCTACCTTAGGGAATGCTCGTTAGTGACTGACTGATTTCAAGTTTAGGGATGCTAGCGAGCATTTATTGCCCATAGTCTCATCATTGTTTTTTAACTGCCTTCAGTTCGTTGAAATTGCTCATTCCATTTTTCATCTTTTGCTTTTCAAAACTGTAAAGTTGTTAATTTAAACTTCAGCTTTTTTTGCCCGTTCATTGACTTAAGGTGGCCAACCGATTGAGAATGCCGGTCAACAGAGAAGAGTAGGCGTCGTATTTCTGCGATTTTTGTTTTCTCGTATGACTTCCACAACTCTGTGTCGAAAATTTTTAGATTTTTAAGATTCTTAAAGGTTTACGATAAATATTTTAAAATTTTAAGATATTCGAAAAAGAAAAAAGTTTCTTAAAGTAAATATATTTCTTCGAAACATTCGTAACATCTCGTAACATATATTTCTTCGTAGTTTTTCTACGTTGTTTTTTTTGGCCTATCTGGAGGAAATTATTCAGAAGTGTTTTTTATTTTGTTTATATCGTGGCATTCAGCGAGCTTATTGCTGTACCAGCCAAATAGCACAAATACTTCAAACTGAATGTGTTTTATTTTAGGATGACTGATGCCAGAGTTGTTCGTATAGTCGCTTATTATTGCAAACAGCAAAGACGTATCTACGTTGGTCTAGTTGAAACTTTATAAAGAAATAAATAATAGGGCAGCATTCCTTGCTTCAAAAGAGTCTTTTCACATTCAGTCATAGTTCAGTCGATCATTCTACTATAGTATCGAGCAGGATCTAAACCTCCGTGTTTGCCACAGGCTAGCCGTTAAGTATGATTTGCCGTCTTGCGTGGCACACCGCAAAATTGCCGCACACTTACGAAGTCGAGCGCTTGGTCAGCGGTTTGTCTACTGATCAATGATTATCGATAATGGCTTACAAGTTTCGAGTGAAATAGTTTTTTTGATGGAATTTCATCGATCACCAACCAGCATATAGTCCAGAATTTACTTTTTATTTAATTCAGACTAGTAAATAGTGTAAACGGCTTGTAAGTAACAGATAGAGTTTTGCTCACTAGTTATTTTCAGTCCCTGCGTTATTTACTGCTGTTCATCGAAGGACCAGTTGATGTTAAAGAAATAATTGTTGCCGTTCGATTTGCTATGGTTTCATCACAGCTCGCGTCCAACTGTTGCCATCGGTTCAAATGTCTATTCATATAAGCTTATAGCTTATGCTAATTTGAGCAGTACTGGACGATAACCGGCGAATATTACTGCAATGTTGAAGCAAATAGAAAGATGTCGTATAAGGATGCGCTACAGAAAATGTGAAACTAGATCATCTGGTCAACTAGGGTAACCAAGAATAAACTATGGAACATCCCATAGTGATGGAAGTTAGCTAGTGCATTGATAGTTGATTGCTGTCGAATAAGTTGTGGCGATTTAATGCCCTCTTTTGAAAACACTTCGATCATGAACTGATTCTTGATATGTGCTTTTTTTTTGAAAAGCTATTTGTTGTTCATTTCATATTAAATTTTTCATTTAACAAGTGGAATTAAATAGATTGCTCGCTCGTATACTTTTGCAATGAGATCAAAGAACTACAGAGTTTATGAGTGACAATGTTATGATCGTGTCACATCTATGTTAAAGAGTTTTCCCTTTTTTTGGACGAGTGTCAGGTGTTGCGATCAATCAATAAAAGCACTGTAATGTTCGTTTTTTGTGCTTTCTGATTCTTAGCAACATAGCGGCCGATTTTAGTTTTTAATTTCAAGGCGATGATTCTTCCGAAGCCTATTATTATGAGCTTTTGTTTCTCATCCGCCCGCATGGTGCAGCCAGTGTTTTATCGAACCGTTTGATACGTACTGAGCGACGTATTGTGCGACGTGGTAATATAAGGCCCTATGACAAATTGCTAAATACTGATGACTTAGGTATATGCGTCGAAGAAAGAAATTAAAAGTGACACATTGGTGAGTATTCTGCAGGCAGGACCTCAGCACACCTTGATGATTACTTCTTCGACGCAATTATGCTTCGCCAAGGAATCATGAGGAGCTGACTTCAGTAGACAAACCGTGATGGCATCCTTGTTACCTAGTAATAGCCTTTACTTTGGGAATCCGGTGATTGCCTTTAAAATTCAAGCATTCTCGGGAAAGAAATTTTTCTTTTCACGTGCGGATGTGATCACAATTAAAGGGGGAATTCGAATTTCTTGTAGTATTTTCATCGAACCAAAAACGCTGCTCTCTCACAGACCGGTTACTGAATTGTTTATCTATTGGGAATTGTTTATTTTAGCGTCCTCGTACCCAGACTTAAACTTTTTTTGGTGTTCTTAACAATCGATGTGCTCATCAATTTTGACATGGTCTTGTAATAATTCGTGAGCAGTTCGTTTCTTGAGCGGAATTTTTTGCTTTTGCAAAAAAAAGAATCAGATTTCATTATGCAAGTGCAAAATTCGAATCGGCGACTTGCTTCTGTGATATGATTATTCTCTGATAACAGATGTAATTCGTAAATTAAAAGACAGATGGAATACTCATTCGCTGTTTAAATAAGAAGACTATAATTTAGATGAAATGTTGTTTTGCACTTATTCGTCTGTCATCACAGCGATGCTAATAAGTTTTAAGAATGAAAATAAGGAAAACTTTCTGACGAACGAAATTTCAGCTCATTCATTTATTTTTGCCTACATTTTTCTCTTGCCGAGCACTATCGTCGTCGTAGCATCATTTCTTGTTATATGTCGGTGAGTATATTACAGTTAAAAGTGAGAAAAGTTTTATTGCAGTTTGAAAGCGACGAATTTAAATGGGACTTCTCGTAAGTCAAAACGTACTTTTCGTTTTTTTTTTTAAATTCACCTTCTAGAATGATTTAAGTGAAAGAAGTGAAGATAAAATGCGTGAATGAATTTCTTAAGTGAGCGATTGATTTATCGTCATTTGTATAGGCGGTATAGGAATCAAAACCATATTATGACACGGCTGCACCACCTCTCATGTGTTCGTATGAATTAGTTCAAATGCGAGAATTTCTGAAGAGCTTCTTTTTCTCATTTAAGAATCGCGGCCTTTCTATGTACTGAGCGCAGGGCGTTCTTAAAGTCATTAAAAATCACATTAAAAAATCGAAGAAGGCAAAAAGAAAACAAAAGAAGAACAGTACATCAGGTCAGGAAGTTTTGTTTAGGCAAAAGCTTTACTGTCGGAGTGTCGGACAATACGAAGATCATTCTTCAGACTCACCCATTTACTGTTCGACACCATTTACTGTTGGGTCCGACGCCAATAATTATTTCAGGTACTTAAGATGGTGAGACCTGACCTGAAGCAGGCTCTGGAAAGATCACCTGCAAACCTGGATAAAATAGTTACTGAATTAATACTGTGTAACTTCCGCGGTCTTTCTAATCCCAGCTTTAACCCATTACGTTTTGTACGTACATCAGTGGGACCGAAGATAACTATAAATACGAGATCGTGGATCTGCAAATAATCTTTAATTTTCCTCTTATCCTTATGAATATCCTTCTGTGTTCCAAGGGATGTTTGCTGGGTATTACTCCCTTCGTAAGGCAAATTTAACGCTGAGATCTAGGGTCATCTCTTTTCTAACTGCTTTTACGCGCATTCGATTATCATTATATTGTTAGCTAAACGAAGATAGCAAATCACTTAACCATGATCTGGCACATTCAGAACGAATACTTTGAGCAGCTTCAAACTGGAAATGTAAAATTTGCGTTTTTGTAAGCTTGTCGTCATTTCACTGGGCAATCATCGGTGAACGGCTGCTTGTCTCCCACCAAATACCGAGATCATCTTTTTCAACATTAGTACATTTCTCATGCATCCTGCACGCTAACCTTAAAATTATCAACAGGTGACCGTTTTGTTTGTGATAGGTTAAGCTGCTTAGACTTAATCTTATCACTTATATGATTTACGTAATCTTAAAGATACATATCGGGGAATGTTCTCTTGGATCCGTTAGGCATGGTTTACAGTTAACTGCGGATAGATGCTGCTATGCAGCAGTAGACAGAATAAGTCATCAGCAATCGGCGAACAGTATATAGAAGAGCGAACGTAGTACTGGAACTCTTGTGAAACTGTAATATAGCACCTTCAGCAAACGTTTTTGCCATTGATAAAAACTTTTTGGATTCTTTTATGTAGAAAATTTTTAATCCATAGCATTAGTCCGATCCTAGTTTCGTTATTCTAAAAGACTACTATAAGCTTGTCTGGGAACACCAGTCAAACGCTTTTCTAAGACCAAAACGGGCTGCTTAAATTACCCTTCTCTTTCTTACCTGCGGTCTTTGCCCGGCTATGCAAGCTGTTTTGCTTTCGACCCGTTGTAGACCGCTTACTTACGAACCCAAAGTGCGCTTTTCTCGTCAAGTTATTTCTCTCACAAAATCGAACAAATTATAGTGAAAGGTTCCTTCCAGAGTTCTGCAACAAACGCAAGATAGGCTAATAGGTCTACAGTTGGGAATTAATGGTCTGGACACCGTCACCGTTCTGGTCACCATAGTAGGGATCCCCTTTTTTCAGGTGCTCTCCTAGATGCGTATATACAATATGCAGAACATCATGCGGGCGTCCAGAAACCTTTCTACTCTCTTTTAACAGCGGTTCCTGCATACGGATAAATTCAAAATGAGTACTTTCAGATGAGCTACCGTTACGGAGTAGGATAGAGCGTTGTTTACATTGTTGACCGTTCAGATAGAGCAGAATTTGGCGTTTAAGGCCTCCACTTTCTCCGCATTTTCGAGCAGCAACTCACTTTCATATTTCAGCGATGTAAGGTAGGCATTTCTGAGTGTCCATCACTTAAGAAAATCCCATAATTTATTGGTAGGAGGTGATTCGTTACTAAGCTTTCCTCGTCATAAATAAAGTGCTTTTTATAGCTCAAGAGCTCGATCCTGTACTAGCTTCTAATTAGAAAGTCATGCTTTCTAGTAGCGAGTATGTGCCTAAGGTTGTTGTTTATTTTTGAGGCTAACTGTAACCGTTTGAGTCTCCTTAGATTTAAGAAGAACCACAAATCGCTCAAAAAGATTGTGTCTGATGATACTCAAAAAGGGAAGCGTACCATTTAAAGAGTTCATCGCGCAGAATGGGCTCTCGGTACTTCTAAAACAGTTCTTGCTCATTAAACCAGAAGCAAGCCCGTTTGAAATTGAAAGCAGGTTCAGTTAGTGTATTTAGGTAGTGGTTCACTTATAGGTGCGAAGTTGTGATCACTTGCCGATGTCATGGTTTCAGTGTACAATCAAAAAGAGAATTTACTTCTGGAGGGGCAAGGGAGACGTGGAACGTACTTTCGAAACTTGAGGTATACTCGCAGCTGCTTCAAATTTGGGAGATCTTCCATCCGGGGATGCATTACTCAAATCCTTTCTCCTCTCCTCCCCCCTTCCCTCGACCCTACTCCTCCGTTTGTGCGTAGAATTTGTTTAAGTCAACTTTCTGCTTTCTTGGATTTCGTGTTGAGAACAGTTAGTTAATTAATGCTTCGATTTCTCATCAAAATCTTTACCTAACGCGCACAGGGAAGGTTATCTTCATTTATCGTTTTATACCAGTGTGAAGGTTTGGTGCAGATAAACGATTATCGTCAAATTTTCACGCTTCGATGAACAGTGGAATGCGAAAATTTTAAAATAATCGCTTATCTACGTCAAACATTTACATTCGCCCGGAACGCATGATTTTGCAAAAGCAGACCTTCACTTTAGATGCTCATCCTTGTTGCGTCCTGCTCGAACGTGAAGCTTCACATTCCTCAATTTCTATAGGTACTTTCATTTTGGTGACCGACAGTACGTGAGATTGTACATGTATAACCTCTGGGATCAAAATGTTAAAGCTGTTATAGCGAGTGAGCCAACTTCCTCAACATTCCGCTCTTTCCTGCTGTCCTTACCTACTCGCCTCCAGTTGATGTTAGCGACTTTGTTCCCCAGGAATTTCAATGCTCTTGAAGATCATCCGGAAAGTGTTTTTACCTTTCTGGGGCGGTACTTCATCGCCGCATATGTCCAATGATCACATCTTTCGTTCTATTCAAAAGTTCAACCCATTCGAGCTTATTGCTTTCGCATAGTTAAATGATGACAGTATTCTCGTTCTTTGCTCGCGTTTTTTTCTTCCGGTGAGGTCTTTGAACGAGTGTTAGGTGATAATATGAGATGGTCATTTAAATGCCGAAAAAGTCCAGAGTTCTTTGCATGGAACAACTGTATCGGAGTTATCAACACATTACGCTATTTGTCAGTTACAATAAATAGCCAGAAATGAGAATTTTATTGGCTCTGTCATTTTATTTCATTGAATTTCGATCGCACTCACCAGATCACTGTATGTGAGGTTTTGGGGTGATGGACGGCGGTTAAACACGTAACGTAGATTTATGATAATTGGGTGCACGCAGTCACATCCTTAGCGTTTTACTTACTTCGCTTAAATATTTAAAAGCGATTCTACTTCCTGCAATGCTTTCTTTTGCGCCCTCGCAATTTTTTTTTTGGTGTGTATTATCGCGACTTCATGTCACGTTCAGGCGCGAAGTTGCGATGATGCACACCACAAAAAAAGTTCCCCAGGAATTTCAATGCTCTTGAAGATCATCCGGAAAGTGTTTTTACCTTTCTGGGGCGGTACTTCATCGCCTCATATGTCCAATGATCACATCTTGCGTTCGATTCAAACGTTCAACCTATTCGGCTTATTGCTTTCGCATAGTTAAATGATGACAGTATTCTCGTTCTTTGCTCGCGTTTTTTTCTTCCGGTGAGGTCTTTGAACGAGTGTTAGGTGATAATATGAGATGGTCATTTAAATGCCGAAAAAGTCCAGAGTTCTTTGCATGGAACAACTGTATCGGAGTCATCAACACATTACGCTATTTGTCAGTTACAATAAATAGCCAAAAATGAGAATTTTATTGGCTCTGTCATTTTATTTCAGCGAATTTCGATCGCAGTCACCAGATCTCTGTATGTGAGGTTTTGGCGTGATGGACGGCGGTTAAACACCTAACGTAGATTTATGATAATTGGGTGCACGCAGTCACATCCTTAGCGTTTTACTTACTTCGCTTAAATATTTAAAAGCGATTCTACTTCCTGCAATGCTTTCTTTTGCGCCCTCGCAATTTTTTTTTTGGTGTGTATTATCGCGACTTCATGTCACGTTCAGGCGCGAAGTTGCGATGATGCACACCACAAAAAAATTTGTGAGGGCGCAGAAAACAGCGTTGCAGCAAGTAGCATTGCTCATGAATAATTAAGCGAAATATGTAATCCGACATATATATATATATATATATGACAATATTTATATTATCTTTCAAGATACATATATATAATCTTGAAAGGAAGATAAAATTTTTATCACAGCCATTGTGTGACCGGTTCTTCATTTTACTGGTCCAATAAATTGGTACATATATGTGATTATTTTTCGCTATCCGCACTTCCCTTAATTCCGTCTGACCTGTGTTGCGAATTTTTCGTTCATTCGTATCTGTTACCGATCTGGCAAGTTTTTCGAATTCTCACTAATTAATAAGCGAGCAGCCTAATTTGCACACAAAAATTTTCGAAATATCGAAACAATTTTCAATAGTATCTTCTAGAGTGCAAAATTTAAAAATTTGTGCAGCTGATCCAGATAATGATTTATCATCATTGACAACGTGGCGCCGCATAAGTGAGCTAACGACCCTGTATTGGACCATTCTTTAGATTTATAAATTAACATGCAACATTACATCGCGATGTATAATCCTGCAATTTCTTATCTTTTGCTTAAGCTTGATTCTAATTACTAAGGATAAACACAGTACGTAAGGGAAGAGATGCCGGTGCCCGTCAGCATACTTATTGTTAGGAAGTGCTAGAAATGTAAGCATTATGATTCTGTTATGCTACTTAATAACATGCTTAATGTCGATTAATTCGTTCTTAAATTACTTTTGCAGGAAATCAATAGAATAGGCACTAAATTGGTAATTTCTATTGAAGGAGATCAGCGATATTCTATATAGTATATATAGATTAGAAATTCAGTTGGCCTATAAGCAATAATCTTAAAGCGCATTCTGGCTTTTATTTTTCTGATAAAATTTTGATCATGATTTACGAATCAAATCTGAGAAGCTAGTTTACCAATAAAGGTTGAGGAGCCAGTTTACCAATGAGGGTTGACAAACCAGTATTCCAGTGAAGGTTGAGAATCTAGGTTACCAATGAAGAATGAGAAACCAGTTTACCAATGAAGGTTGAGAAGCTAATTTACCAACAAGGGTTGAGTAGGCAGTTTACCAATGAAGATTGAGAAGATTGGGAATTTCCACTCAAATTTCTTTCCATACGAATTCAGCAATTTTCGATGCGATTTGCCGAACAAACGAATTAGTTGTACGATTTTATGATTTCATTTTGCTCATATCACTATTTTTTTTTGCAATGAAATCTGTCAATCATATTCACCGAATGAAGCATCAGCTGTAATTTTGATGTTTCTTTTTATATATCGAAGCATTTTTTTCCATGTAATGTTTGTAATCAGAATTGGAGCATGCGAAGCAACGTTATCGAGTAATGCCTAATAATTTTGCTATCTGCTATCATAATGCGTGTATGTCGTTTCGCAACACAATACACTGATCTCGTTAAGTTAAGTAAACTTGCTAACAGCATATGCAATTTTTGTGAAGTGTACTTAGCTGTTCAATTAAGCTTTTTGGATGATTGCTCGGTAAAAATCGAAGAGTTTTCATCGGATTATTTTTTAAAAATAAAAATGAAGTGTTATGGCATTACTCGCTGCGATTATCACTTACCATATTTCAGAAAATGTGGCCCATATATTTTGGTGGTTAATTTGAAGATCCATTTTCAGCAGAAATTTGCCCGAATTTCACTTTTGCTCACTTGCAAAGATCAAACAACTTTTACTACAAAGTGTTCTCTAATGCCATATGCTATGAGAGACGTAACAGTGTTGTTAAAAAGATCATATAAAGTATGGTCACGTTCTTTCCATAATTTATTTTATGCGCTCAAGGTATATTGTACTGGATGGAATTCAAAAAGAATGTGATATGTCGCTAAACTGTTGACGTTAATGTCGGTTAAACTACAGGTTTAACTGTATGGTCTATTGAGCGCACACTGCTATCACTGTGCGCACTGCTCTCAATGGTCTATTGAGCGCACACTACTGCTATCACTGTCTGCTACAGTCGCTTAACGACCATGCAATTTGCAATCACTCCCATTGTTTGTTTACCACATGTGCTTTTAGATGCGAGCGAACTAATCACTAGCCGTTACGTATTCTTCATCCATGAAATGAAAATCGGCTTTGAAGTCATTTTTCAAAATTGTTGCGGAGCTTTTCAGAGCTCATCCGAGCACATCGTGATCCTTTCATGTGACTTTAATGCTGCTTTGAAATTCTCAAACGCACATTACAAGAGCACTATTATAAAATTCCTTCTTGTTCGGTATTTCACTTGCACTTCGTTAAGCTTATATGGAGTCATCGTAAAGTTGACATTTTCGTTCAATTTAACGTCATATCAACCGTCCACTAATTTTTCGATTATTTATTTATTTTTTATTTATTTTTGAATAATCCATTAGCGTGTTCGTCGAATAGTTTTTAATGTTTGCAAAAATTTCCTATTTTTTGACTTCGTTGACTCTGATGAAAAATCGTTTGTTTTTGAGCGACAGCCTGGTTCCCTATTATAAATTTTCCAACAATTCCTTTATTAGATGAAAAAATTATCTACCGCGAGCAAGCTTCACGTTATGCAATGATCAGCGCTGTCAACGTTTTCACTGTTTGCATGGTCGTTAAGCAATCAGTTGTTGAATTTCTTCTTCAGAAGTTTACTTTCTTTCGCGAATTCTTGTACGGTTTACTTTAGATAACATGATAGAACTATTTCAGTTGTACGTCGTTTATTTATCCGTCTTACCAGTTTTTTTTAACGAGTGATATTCTTGCCCTGCTTGCTGATCACCTGTACGAGCTAGTTGACTCCCATTGAGCTAATTTGCTATGGGGAATATTTTCTGCCATCGATAGGAGAGGAAATCTTACCTATTCTTTCGAGGGAAGAAGGAACGGCGACAAAAATCTGGACGGTCAAAAATCCTTGGAATCGATCCCGTCTTCTCTTTTCACCGTTCCTCTTAACGAGTGAGGAAAGCCGTGCAATATGTTGCACTGGCCGGATTCTTAACTAATATCGGTTGAATTGCCATCAAATTTTTTAGGATTGTAAGAGTAGCCTCAATTGCAAGGATGGATAATTTCTGTGTATGTTTTTTTTTCTTTGCTTTGAAGTGACTGCATTAAGATTCTGTCTCATGCATTTCTGCCATCGTAAAAGACTATTTTCTCTTAGACGACAGGCTGGCTTATCGTTATTGGAAAATTTTTAGCAAAAAACCAATGCAATGCATAGGAAAAGCGACGAAGAAATTATGTGGCCGTTCGAGTGAACACATCACCCGAAAGTGTTCTCTCTTATAATGATGTGCTTGAGCGGAATTTGAGCAATGGGCACGCAGAGCTCTTAAAAAATCCCATCATTTCCGTTCATACGTTAAAGTTTGCATAATTTTTGATTGTTTCGTTTTATAGCAGAAGTTTTTTTTTAAAAACCTTAAAAAAGTTTAAAGTTTTTAAAAAAAAGTTTAAAAGTTTAGAAACTTAAAAAGTTTTAAAAACTTAAAAGTTTAAAGAATGCTTTTCTTATAACGAATTTACTGTGCACTTTATTCGCCGAAATTCTTCACGCTTACCTTGCCGATTTAGCGCGATTTTATTTAAAGCATAATCGGGAGCAATGTTACTGATTTGGCATCATTTCTTTAAACATTGTTTACAAATTTAGCCCTTACATTTTTTTTCTTAGAAATCATAACTAACTCTTCACTAGCAAAATTTCGTCAACATTTTTAAATTAATTTAATCAGCTCAACTGCTTTTTTCATCGACACTTACAAACAGCTTTAAAAAATCTAGTTGAACTCACTCGTTCAAATAGAATTCACTGAGTTTACTCAAAATTTTTTGTTATCACTAATATGTCACGAAATTCCATAGTCATCTTATACATATATAAGCTTTGAATAGGTGAAGTTAGACTTGATCCGAAATTTCGCTATGCATCGATTTTCAATTAAACACGTTTTGTAAGCGATTTTAGGAGGGCATTCAATCATCCAGTCAAACCCAATTTTGGCAAAAATTTTCTCTACTCTCCATTCACGAAATACTGCCGATTTTGCTTCGCTGCAAAGAAGAAGCTTCATCAACTTTCGATATGAGGCACTATTGGCAAATTTCAAAGTGTTAAACCCTAAGATCTGATAGCTTCATTTTGCCTCCATAATGGCTTTAGTGGCGGATTTCCAATCAAGCACATTGGATCAACAATCCTCTCATCTCCTAAGTTCTATTCCTTACACTAATCATTTCAGACGATAGGTGTCAAAACTGAAGGGGAGGGGGAGTTTCAAAGCCTGTCGTAATTATAAGACCATCGATGAGACGTTGAGCGATTGCATGATCGTAGATGAAGAAACAACGAAAACTAGAAAACAGAGCGATGAAAACATTTGCTCTTAAGAGCATATATAAGCACTTTTGGCTGACCGATATCATTAGTGGTGCATCGAATGGTTCAAAACCATTCACAATCTATTGCTGTAATTAATGAGTATATTGATTAATCAGTATATTTTAAGATCGTACCATCATCATCTGCTCTTAATTTGCCATGTTTTTGATGTCGTATGCCAACTTTTCAAATTGCGAACATTGTTTCGATGGAACTTTTTTTTCCTTATATTTTTTCCTTATATTTTCGACCGATGAGTAGTTATGGTTGCCTTCAGGTTTTGTAATTACTTTGTAATTACTTTGTAATTGTTTTTCATATGTAAGCGCAATGCATCGCTAAGTGTTACTTAAGAATGAAAAGTATGTTCAACGAAAATATGCATATAAAAAGGCGATCATTCTAGACTAATACGAAGTTGCCGATCTTGCCATAATATTTTATCGCTGCTATCTCAGTTTCGTTTATCTCCTAAACATTTTGCAAATTTTTCATCGAATGTGAGTAGTGAGCTTCCAAGGAATGAAATTTTTGTTAAAGATAAGCGAGGAGAAGGGGCGAGGAGGAAGGTCTATGGGCATTCTCCTGTAAAAATCTCTGAAATACGGGAAATAAATTTTTCATTTTTTTTACAATGCTATATTCCGTCCTCAGTCTTTTATTCCTCATCAGAAACAGTCAAATTTCAACAATGGGGCCCATTCGAATGAATGTCTAATTAAGCTCGCGAAAGTATTAGTCAATACTGCTTTTGAAACAAATTTGTGCTTGAATGTATCGAATTTGAGCGGCTTGGAGCCATATGATGGTTTCATTAGTTAGACTTGAATGCTGAAAGCTGGACAAGTTGATGCTTAAACGATAATTCCCTACGGTAAGCAGCTTTCGGGCTATAGGGCTTCACAATCTTAGTTCGTCGATCCACTAACTCACCATTCAGGAGATGCCGAACTAGCACAAGTCAACATTTATGCGATCATAATAGGCCATTCATATGTAAAGGATTATAATGTTGTTTGAAAACAGATCCTCCATGATTAATCACTATCGCGCCTTCTTCCATAATCGCCCGCCGTTAAAGTCAGAAACGCTTAGCGCTGTTCTTTCTAAAGGCGAATTTCTAAGTTTCGTAAAGAAATTCATATTCGTATTTTTCTTTTTCGCTCACATTTTTCGCTCAAATTCATATTTCTTTTTCACTTTTTTCTATTTTTTTCTCAACTTTTATTATAGCATGGACTTTCTAATTTATACATATTCTAAAATGCTGTATATTTGAAAACTGGTAACTGAGCGAACAGTTGCGGATTTGTACACAAACAATGCCTTAGAAAAGACATCTTATTGATAGTGATAAGAGACGTTGCATTAAGATACACTTTAGTTTGCTTTGGCAAAAATATTTTTCAAAGTATGGTAAGGGAATCGGCTAGCAAATGATCAGTTGAGCAGTTTTGTTAAGCGATACTTTTGCTGCACTGGCAGTACCAAAAGTGTTGAAAGTTGAGAGAGGGGAGGCGGGAGGAGGGATGATGCATACAGATGGAAGCTTTGAACAGATGCAAAACGATGGACGAAATGCATTCAAAATATCTTTTAGATTGTATCATTTTGGACTTTAAAAGTTCATTTCATTGTTGTTAAGCGTAAGAACGGTCCTAATCAAGCAATGGCCAATACTTTGGCGCCTCAAGCTAAAAAATATTTCACGCTTGCCGTCGAGCATTTTTGTTTCGCACTTGTTCGTCTGATTTCACGTACGAATGGATGTCGTTACGAGATGACGATCGCACATCAGTCATGCTAACGCAAAACATGCCGGCGAATGCCTCAAGCATGAAGAAAGAAAGCTTCGTTGATTTTAGTTCCTCAATTGGCAATTGATGCGTGCACCGAATTGATTCTGTCATAAGCGCTTTCCTTCCTTCACTTCATTTCATGCTGGCGTTCTTCCTGATGTGCTGCTCTACGATGGATGAATTGCGGCCAGAGAGAACTGAAATAAAATGGTTTTGCTATTTTTTGCCATCGAAGAAAGGAGCTTACCTGGAGCATTGTTTTCAGCCTCCCACATCCCCCCTTACCCTCTTTTGCTTTTCATTTTTTTTCTTTTTTTTGATAAATTGAATGTGTTGAGGGTGTCTTGTGAATAGATCGGTTGTTAAATTCGACGTCAGGCCAACGTTAAAATAGTTGAAAGGTAGGGAATCGATGTTTTTAAATTTTTATCAACAAAATCGACAATATTCCAGATAGCAATAAGCTGGCTGGTTTTCAAATTACCAAATGAAAATCATTAACCAGCTTTCTGAGCACTTCACTAAATGCACTTTTTGTCTACCGTTACCTTTTTTTTAGCATGTGGAAGTGCGGAGTCGAATGCCAGATAGTGTGTTTCAACATTTTTACGAGCACTAAACACACCCGTCCACTATGGGCTTATTAGCGGGTAAAATTTTTAGAGTCAAGCGCTCACCGAATTTTGTCAAAAAAAAAGAATAGTTGGTACATCCCTTCAATTAGCAAGCATTTGTGTGGTTCTTTCATAATATGCGATATAGCCATTTTCGGCATGCATACCAATATAAATAGAGGTGGACGGAAATCTGTGGACAGA
The DNA here is from genome assembly GCA_000803305.1 of Toxocara canis. NCBI lineage: Eukaryota > Metazoa > Nematoda > Chromadorea > Rhabditida > Toxocaridae > Toxocara > Toxocara canis. The sequence goes on from JPKZ01001680.1 coordinate 151,687, forward strand.
ATTCTGTATTCTTTAGCTGGAAGTCTAGAAGTAGTCTTGGTGGATTTTAACGGTCGATGGTAAAAACTTATTATGCAAATGAGGCAACTGAATTACTTTTGCATGTTCTCTTTTTTCTGAAGTTAGTATTAATCCTAAAAGTAGTAGTTCCATCGGTATGGTTAGTCAGTATTAATCCTAAAAGTAGTAGTTCCATCGGTATGGTTAGTCAGTATTAATCCTAAAAGTAGTAGTTCCATCGGTATGGTTAGTCAGTATTAATCCTAAAAGTAGTAGTTCCATCGGTATGGTTAGTCACTCCCTTTTTATCCTCAAAGACATGGCCCCTGTAGGGATTCACTGATTTTTATGAAAAATTTCAGGAAGAAGCCTAGCAGGCCTTTCATGAATTTATTTTCGCGGTCTGATTCATCTACCTTACCCTTCTTGAGTTCTCATGAAAAATAGCGCTCCCACTTGAATGGAGTCCTCTTTCCCTTTCTTCTTCCCCCCCCCCCCCCCCCCCCCCCAGGTGAGAGGGGAGAAGGGAGGGAGGTGGACATCCAACACCACATGTTAATAAAAACAGGTCCCACTTTGAAAAGAGGAAGGCCTCCACGTTGAATGGAGCTTATAGTTTTGCATGAAATTTTCACTCTCGAATCGCGTACGAAACAGTGCTATAAATATTATTGCCCAAACTAGATAGATGTCTGTTTTTCTGAATAACATATCGTTTCCAGTTAAAATTTTCCATTTTACGACTTAAGTGGCACGATGAAAAGCTCACTGAAAAGATGCACATCCGCTTTCGCCGTAATTTTAAGTGTGACAGTCATGGACGTCGCGGACAAAATCGTCAATGTTAGATGCACTTTTTAAAAGAGATCATGGCGTCTTCGCATTTTCTTCGCGTCTTCGCAATACCAGAAGCTATTGTCCAAGAAAATTCCGTCACCGCTTACTTGCTTGGTACGGGAAAAATGAAAGACTTCATATCAGGCCCGTCAAAATTAAATAAGGCAGTTCATCGCGTGCGAGAGGTCCGCAAGCAATCAATGATTCTCAAGCGAGAGGTCACCAAGGGAAAAGTGACCGAAAGAATGAGCGCCGCAAACCTTTCCCATAGCGGGAGAATGTGCACCATCCTTGCCTATGCATGAAACGTATTATATATACGTGTGGTTTTCAACATTATAGTAATACTGCTATTACTATCTATGTTATTTCCATTAGAAGTCTTACAACAATTTTTCACTGTTTTGTTAGAAAAACTACTGGTGTCTCATCTCGTATGTGCATACCTAGTTATTTGTTGATTCGAACGTTTTTTCGCTTTTATGAGGGAAACTCAGATGGTTGTTATGTTGGTTGTCGTTACACATCTACCACCACATGCCATTCTTCATGTACTGAATATTGCTGATTCTGTCACGAGTACGGGTGAGTCTCATCTTTAGGATGCGGTTAGTACCGATGCTCAACGGCTGCGCTAGGTATGCGCGGTATATATATATATATATACACTTTGTTTTCTTTCAAGCACAAAATACTCACTGCTTCCTGCAGCGTTGACTGCACCCTATCCCTAAAATAAATCCATGGTCTATCCGGTACTATCAACACCGGAACTAGTAAAGCTATAGCTGTTGAGTTTGGCAGGTAAAACTTATACCACAGGTTTACCTTTTTATGCACATTTATAAACCAGTCATTCAGTCGCGATGGAACATATGCCGCATAACTTCATTGACTGAGTCACAGAGAAACGAACTTTTTTTCGGATCGAATCTTTTATTTAGTCGATATGTAAAGACCATCTTCACATAATACAAAGATGATACAGTGGCACAAAGAGGATTATTCGCTTCCCGATTTGCATATCATTTAGCCAAAAGAAACGATCATTAAGTGTACATTTTTCTCCACATGACATTCTTACATCACAAGGCAACACTATTCAGCTCAAAAGCAACAGAGTGTTGGTGAAAGCAGTCGCTCGGTATCTCATCGTTTTTGTCCGTAATTTGTTTGGAATGCTTCACAGGTGTATATTTCGGGCCTTGTTCGGTCGTGAGTTGTTTTTCCTAGTATTTTAATGAAGTTCTCACTAGGCTGACCGTTTTCCATCTTCTTGGCTAGTAATTTAAATTTCTTGCTGGTTGAAATTACTCCCACAGCAATATTGGGCGTGGTGTTTCCCAATTCGCTCGAATTTTTTGTGGCTATGTAGGACTTTGACTGAGTGGTTTGCAACTCATTGCGGTACTTTAAGGTCCCTTTTTGTTGCTATTGCGGTGATGGGCGGGATTAATCTGATTTTAAGGATAAAATAGGCGCTCATTGGTATAATTATGCATTTCGTACTTATGTGTAACCTTACTGCTTTCATATGGTAGAGAACCCTTGGACACGAACGGGACACGTTATCACTGTGGACTTGGAAGCTTAGGCTACCGTCTAGGTGTAAACCTAGTTTGCGAGTGTTATTTCTGACAGTTGTTTGTTCTTCGCAAATCTTCAGAATAGCGCCACTAGCTAAGCTAAACGCCAATATTCATCACCAGTGGGTGGCTAATGAAACCAGTAGATTTGACGGGTGAGTCGACAAAGCGCATATCGTCCCAGTTCCATGGCGTGCATTCACAAATATTTTTTTCTCGGCTGATCCATTATCTAAACATTCTGGTAATCGTACCAGAATATACAGGTAATGAAACGGCTTCATAGAGCTCTTCTCCATACTGTTTGATTGATGCTGTTTTGGTTTACTATAGATGTCGATGGTTGCTGATTGAGTGTGCTGGAGTACGACATTAATGGGTCTGGTCATACGAATTTATCGCTATTTGGTTCATCGTTTGACACTGACATATAGATATGTCACAGTGATCTTTGTCACAGTGATATGTCACAGTGATCTTTGACATATCTATATGCGTTTGATTCATAGCAATTACATTTGTGTTCAGGTTGACGGGAATTTTGCGCTGGTCCAATTCTGAAACACCGCAAATAGGAGGAAGAAGGCGAGAATAGGAAGGTGAGGTGAGCATCATAATGAATCTACTGGCTTTCGATTATCGAAATTTTAAAGATGTCGATCGAGGAGGGGTGCCTCACCTTCAACCTTCTGCGTTTCCTTTCGACCATTTTTGCAGGATGGTCATTTCAATACTAAGGCAACGTTGAACTTTTATTTCGTTTTCGCATCAGTAAATTTCGTTCGCCTAACAAGAACAGATTAATACAGTTATCAGAAAATGTCGATGCTTTCCTTTCTAGTGTTCGGCCGGACTGGGGGAGTATGCGAGAGCGATTTGTGCGCGTTATTGGCCAAAACGTTCGTTTTGGGCCACTAAAAGGTGACGTACGAAAATGCATAAGGTAGACACCCAATTTCATTAGTGGCTAAATTGTCATTTGTCATTCGTATGACGCATATTGTGTAAACAAATTTAGTCGTCGTAAGTTCATCGACTGTAGTGTCTGGTGTGTGTCATAAGAGAAGATAGAGAGTAGCGTATGTTGATTTGCTCCCTAGCATGAACGGTCCATTCCGCTTACACAAAAAGTTGCACCTTCTGCTCAAATAAATAAAAATCTCTTTGAACATTTGTTTGTTACCTTAAACTTCCCAATTTGGTTCGAGCTAATGGCCCATACATCCTCTCGCATTCTAAATACACCTCTAGCAGTGTGAGCTTCAAATGGTGCTGAATTCGGTTGAAGAGCGCAGAAATTTTCCTTTATGCAAATAACTGAGTCAAAAATTGCACCGACTGCACTTTTTGTGCTTTTAAAAAATTTAATTTATTGTTGACTTATTTAGTGTAGTGAGGGCATTATTAATTCCTTAAATTCGTTTTAGACTTTTCCTTCCAACGAAGTTGAAATGTACTATAGACTTTTTGCTAGTATTTCGATAAGAGAACGAGAGAAATTTATGAAATGAATTGAAAGCGTAAATTACCGTTCGAAATGACTCTCATTGTATTCGATTGTTAATTAACAACGATGAATTAATCTTAAAATGATGTAACTTTTCATGAATTTATAATACCGCCAATATGAATCGCTAAAACACATTGGCAAATACAACTTTCCCAAACGTTGCAATAATACTTTTCCAGGTAAAGGCTGAAAATAGAGTAAGAGTAGTTTGTAGCTTGTGGGAAATTTTTATGCTTTCTTGAATATTTTTTCCGAAAAGTGTGATAACTGGAAATGTCAAATGAGACGAAATGCCATACAGAAAAGTCTTCTAATTCGTCTACAAATTTTGAAATCAAGGAAAGTGATCATATGAAAATGTCTCATCATTTGTAGACGAGAAGGGTTTTATGTAGACAGCATTGACGATTCAGCAGTTGTCCGATTGGATTGCAACTAGCAATCGGCATTTCGTATCGATTGTTGTACACATCCCGAAAAAATAGGAATATTTAAGGGCAATAGGCATAAGTTGAAATTGGCGATTCAGCGCATACAGTTGCCTTCGAATATGCATGAACAGAGACACTTTGAATGAGTACGCGCATCCACGACAATTTGGAAGGCCTTTCAAAGAACTTTAGATTTATGGCTTCCGCAGTTATGATAATGGAAGGACATTCCGAGGGAGGCAGACGAACGCTTTCCTTTCTGACCTTATGCCCAGCACATTCGAGGCCTTCAGCCCCAATATGCGTTACCTAGGATGCTTCTTGCTCACCTGCTCGTGCATTTCTTTTGTTCTCATTTCTTTCTATTCTATATTGTACTGACGTGGAGCTTTTATCAATAAAATCTCTCTTCCATTTTTCTATCTTTATGCGTTATCACAAAAGCTATGTTGATATTCTCTATCCTCTTCTGCACTCAATTTTCTCTTTCTCTTTCAGATTTTTCGCGACTATTTGATGTCGCGATAGTGCTTATTCACAGAAGCGGTGAAGTAAAATCTTTGTCGCTCGAATCTTCGAACCATTCGCTTAAGAACTTTTCCACGAAATTACCCGATGACCAAGGGAATGACTCTCTTGAAACAAAATGTGTGCGTAATAATGTGGGAAAAGTAAAAGAGATACGTAACAAAAAATTGATATGGTATACTTTTTTTAAACTCGGCTTCATATCCAGTGAAATGGCTCATCGACATATTCAAGAAGCTAGTTGCCAACGTCTTAGCGTGGCGTTGGAATCCCAAGATTTATGGATGGAAATTTGAAGAAATTTTTAAGAGTTGAAACTGAAAAATTTAAGAATAATCTTGCCTCCTGCAATTGAGTAGTTTGTAGCTTGTGGGAAATTTTTATGCTTTCTTGAATATTTTTTCCGAAAAGTGTGATAACTGGAAATGTCAAATGAGACGAAATGCCATACAGAAAAGTCTTCTAATTCGTCTACAAATTTTGAAATCAAGGAAAGTGATCATATGAAAATGTCTCATCATTTGTAGACGAGAAGGGTTTTATGTAGACAGCATTGACGATTCAGCAGTTGTCCGATTGGATTGCAACTAGCAATCGGCATTTCGTATCGATTGTTGTACACATCCCGAAAAAATAGGAATATTTAAGGGCAATAGGCATAAGTTGAAATTGGCGATTCAGCGCATACAGTTGCCTTCGAATATGCATGAACAGAGACACTTTGAATGAGTACGCGCATCCACGACAATTTGGAAGGCCTTTCAAAGAACTTTAGATTTATGGCTTCCGCAGTTATGATAATGGAAGGACATTCCGAGGGAGGCAGACGAACGCTTTCCTTTCTGACCTTATGTCAAGCACATTCGAGGCCTTCAGCCCCAATATGCGTTACCTAGGATGCTTCTTGCTCACCTGCTCGTGCATTTATTTTGTTCTCATTTCTTTCTATTCTATATTGGATCGACGTGGAGTTTTTATCAGTAAAATCTCTCTTCTATTTTTCTATCTTTATGCGTTATCACAAAAGCTATGTTGATATCCTCTATCCCTTTCTGCACTCAATTTTCTCTTTTTCTTTTAGATTTTTCGAGAATATTTGATGTCGCGATAGTGCTTATTCAGAGAAGCGGTGAAGTAAAATCTTTGTTGCTCGAATCTTCGAACCATTCGCTTAAGAACTTTTCCACGAAATTACCCGATGACCAAGGGAATGACTCTCTTGAAACAAAATGTGTGCGTAATAATGTGGGAAAAGTAAAAGAGATACGTAACAAAAAATTGATATGGTATACTTTTTTTAAACTCGGCTTCATATCCAGTGAAATGGCTCATCGACATATTCAAGAAGCTAGTTGCCAACGTCTTAGCGTGGCGTTGGAATCCCAAGATTTATGGATGGAAATTTGAAGAAATTTTTAAGAGTTGAAACTGAAAAATTTAAGAATAATCTTGCCTCCTGCAATTTCATTTATCTTAAAGTCATCACGCATATATGAAGTGGAAATTTTCATTAACGAATAACTCTCACATTTAATTTTCGTGCCGATACATTCTGATGCAAAAATTTGCTAGGCGAAAGCCAACAACGATCTCATTATACCGTTTTACGATGTACGATTTTTTCTGTGAGCTTTCAAACCGCTGGGACTTCTTTATCACTGCTGTTAATGCGTGCCAAGCTGCATGATACTTGCATTCATTGCAATGGGTGAAAAAAAAACTTATGAAAAGCAAAAACACTGAACGTTTTGTTAGAGATTGTGATGGGAAAAGATTTTAAAATGTCTTTAAATTGTAATTCTTAAATTGCATTTAATTAGTATTTCGGTTTAAGATGTGGAAAATGGAATTAGAGTTTTTTACATTATCGACAACAAATTCAAAATTAAATATGAAAAATAATACTAAAATACTTTCCCCATTACTACTTATGGGGTTACGGAATGTACCATGCTAAGAAATCAAACATACGCTTTGATTTTCGAGCAGTTTTTAACGGGCTCTTATCGGAACCTTTTGCGTTAGAGGAATCGCCCGATGTTGAACGACTTATTAAGTGTTTTTGGCTTTATTCGCTTTTCACCCTTAATCGCTTCCTTCATTTGTAGCGATGTGCTTTGAGATTGAAGACTCAATTTTCCTTCAAAGTGTCCGATGGACTTAGAGAACTGAACTATTCAAAAAAAGTTCCACACAGCGCTCAGAGCAGCACTCATAGGCACGGTAGGTACGCATACTCTTAGTGGCTTTTAGGTTGATCGAGCTGAGAATATTGTCTCACTGGCTCACCTATATGATACCAGTAATGAAGCTATAGCCATCAACAATCTTTTCCTCGAGAAAATTTTGAATAGAGTAAACTGAACGTAGAGTAAACCATATATATGACTATTTCCTCTTACTGCGTCCGAAAAGCGCATTCATTCGGTAAAAACACACAGGGGTTTCTCAATAAGTGCATTCAGTGGGATGTTCGATCCATCTGAATCGCATATTTTGCACGGGTACATTACCGCGGCGGTCATTTTATTTAAAATTTAGGATCGGTTTTAAACGGCCTCGATGGGAACAGCTTTTTTTCGTGCACGTATGGGTGGTGTTGATGTCAGAACAATACCTAAATATAAATGCCGCTAATTTGGTCGAACAACGTTTAATTAGAAGCTTTTTCGAGAAATCAATTCGAATTTTTGAACAGAATTTTTTGACTGTAACACATTATATATATAAATGTAAATATAAATATTAAATATCAAATATAAATAAATAAATATATATATATATGCTAAGATTCGTTTCGGAAGCGATTTATCGTTGTTAAGAGGTTTCTCAAAAAACTTATCGAATAATACGTAAAACGTCGAGTAGAGAGAGAGAGAGAGAGTGAATATTGTATGAAAAGATCGACGATATGATCAACGGCAACGAAAAATACGCGCCCGAACAATGTAGCTTAAAGGAGCGTTGTTTCCAAGCGAACGATACTCCTTCAATGATCAGATGAGCGCCTGCCCGGACCGTTACCTTTAAAATGAAGGCGCTTTTTACGGCGCCCGCACTGCTTCTTAGATCACATGATATTCAGATATATTAGCTGTAGCTTTGATTTGTTCACTAATACATGGGCGTTTTGATCACCTTGGTTGTTTTTGCTTCAGATAGTGACTCCAGTTTTTAAATTTTTCGGTTCATTTTTTTTCGCAGTGGCAACTTTTTTAAACAAGTTTAAATAAACGGCTTGATTAATTAATGATTTACGGAATGTTTTTTACGGGGCGGTTTTTCGAGTGGTTTAACAATGGTTTTTTAAAATTTCACAAGTAAAAAACGAAAAACTATGCAAACGATGTGATGCAAGAGGAAAGAAGTTTGCCAATGCAAAAGGTTCGGGCGAAGGGCGGGACATTGCGATCGTTTCGCGTTCATCAGCGCACCGTCATTCGGCGTGGATGCCGTCAATTTCGCACTCGGCTTCAACAGCAGATGACGAGTATGCTGACGGTCGCTGTCTACAAGGAATTCCTCATTTCGCCTTAATCCATTTCCCAAAGCTCATTTCCATATTTTCACTTTGTTTACTTACTTAGTTATCCCTTCAGTAGCTCAATATCTAACGCCATTGCTTCGTTTCAACAATGCAGCTCTTGCACCCCAACTGGTAATATCTATTATTTGTAAACTACTTTACAAATATGAACCAAATTATTTAATTATGGATAGTTTAGTCTGTCCTCTTATATTTCAGCATTGCCTTAGTGTGCTTGTCGGTCAGATTTTTGAAAATAGGTAGACAAAAGTTTTTTAACAAGATCAAAACAGTCAAAACAATCAAACCACCAACCAATCAAAACAACATACAACGGAGTTCTTCAGAATTTTCTATAAACTAGTACATTCGATTAGAGAGTGAATCTTGTATGAAAAGATCGACGATATGATCAACGGCAACGAAAAATACGCGCCCGAACAATGTAGCTTAAAGGAGCGTTGTTTCCAAGCGAACGATACTCCTTCAATGATCAGATGAGCGCCTGCCCGGACCGTTACCTTTAAAATGAAGGCGCTTTTTACGGCGCCCGCACTGCTTCTTAGATCACATGATATTCAGATATATTAGCTGTAGCTTTGATTTGTTCACTAATACATGGGCGTTTTGATCACCTTGGTTGTTTTTGCTTCAGATAGTGACTCCAGTTTTTAAATTTTTCGGTTCATTTTTTTTTCGCAGTGGCAACTTTTTTAAACAAGTTTAAATAAACGGCTTGATTAATTAATGATTTACGGAATGTTTTTTACGGGGCGGTTTTTCGAGTGGTTTAACAATGGTTTTTTAAAATTTCACAAGTAAAAAACGAAAAACTATGCAAACGATGTGATGCAAGAGGAAAGAAGTTTGCCAATGCAAAAGGTTCGGGCGAAGGGCGGGACATTGCGATCGTTTCGCGTTCATCAGCGCACCGTCATTCGGCGTGGATGCCGTCAATTTCGCACTCGGCTTCAACAGCAGATGACGAGTATGCTGACGGTCGCTGTCTACAAGGAATTCCTCATTTCGCCTTAATCCATTTCCCAAAGCTCATTTCCATATTTTCACTTTGTTTACTTACTTAGTTATCCCTTCAGTAGCTCAATATCTAACGCCATTGCTTCGTTTCAACAATGCAGCTCTTGCACCCCAACTGGTAATATCTATTATTTGTAAACTACTTTACAAATATGAACCAAATTATTTAATTATGGATAGTTTAGTCTGTCCTCTTATATTTCAGCATTGCCTTAGTGTGCTTGTCGGTCAGATTTTTGAAAATAGGTAGACAAAAGTTTTTTAACAAGATCAAAACAGTCAAAACAATCAAACCACCAACCAATCAAAACAACATACAACGGAGTTCTTCAGAATTTTCTATAAACTAGTACATTCGATTCGATTCGATTCGATTCGATTCGATTCGATTCGATTCGATTCGATTCGATTCGATTCGAAAAAACCCTTACTGTGATATGCAGCTCTCGAATTTCGCTCTCTCTTGTTGATATAAAGAAGGATAAATCATCCCTTTGATGGTTGGACTTAGCTCAACGTTACATCACACCGTCCCCATGCTCTCTCTTCCCTTCCCCCACTCCCCATTCCCTCCTTTCTCCTCAACCCCCTATACGTGGCGACCAAATGTTGAACTTAGGGGGCTAGTAATTTAGTGGTGACTTAAAATTTTAGATAGATGCTATGTTCCGCCTCAGCAAAGCCATCATTTCGGTTAGTGAAGGTGGAACCGTGCGTAGCTCTTCCTTGGCTAAAGCATCAAAATAGTTTTTGGACTCTGCGCAATGAAATATTCAGGAGAATCGGATCCTTTTCTCCTTTGGGTCGAGCTCGTATGAGTTTGGCCGATCTTGGTTCTACTTAGTACGAGTTTAGCTCCGTTTGGGAAATTTTCGATGGATGACGTGGAATAACAGTAATCTGATCGAAACAATAGAAGAGCGGAGTGAAACACAGTACTGCTTCATCAGCAATCTCTTTTTTACTTCTTCGAAATCAAAACGTGCACGTAACTTCCAGTTACGAAAACAACGTTGAAAAGCGTCACCCGTTTTATATTCGATTACATTCGATTCGATTCGATTCGATTCGAAAAAACCCTTACTGTGAAGTGTGCAAGGTTATGAGGATCAAGTCAATTTTTTATCTCTAAAGACATTGATGACACACAGTTTATGCAAAACGCATCGAGATATCCTCGAATCACCACGAGATAGCCTAAAGAAAGGTTTTCTCTGCCGTCGTTTTTTTCTCGATCAGTGATTACAGAGTTTATTTACATTGTACATATGGAAGGCTGCATTAGAAATATGCAAATTCTTCCAATTTCCCTCAAAAACGTTCAGATTAGTATAGTATGGAGAGACACTTCAGTCTGTGTCTTTACATTTTTTTGTGCTTAAGTTTGCCCATTAGGTTGTTTTTATAAGTATTAGCGAATTTGCAGTTTGCAGAGCGCGTCATGGCCACGTCACGTCCGCGCGTATTTTTCCGCGTATACTTTTTATACGTGTGTTTGTCTGTCTGCGGGGGCCGGCTGCAACGAGTTATAAAATTTAGTGCGATTATAAATCTACACCCTAATTAAACCTTACCTAATTTCTAACCAGTTCACTGACCCCTCTATCGCCTTATAAAGGGTTTTAAATTTTTGCGCTCTCCCAACCGGTCGGACTGCGCATTCGACCGATCTGATCGCAATAGGAGGTTGAAAGTCTGCACACTTCAATAATTTAATGAATCCTTCATTAGTAGATGGGTCGCACGAACGTTCAAATCAAACAAAATCGAGCTCTTTATTTTTTGTTGACAATTCACCAAACCAGCCGATTCAGTGGGTGAGCTACCCAAGCACACGTCGTGTAAATCCTCTCATAAACACTCCCACTTGTTTTGGAACAGGAACACAATTGTTTGGGGAGAGGAACATTTTTAGATAGTGCATTGTAGAGGTGGATGGTCATATAACTGTGCAATTGATAATTTGCTCATGAACACATCCGTCTAAGATTTAGTAGTCTTTTGTTTGCAGTGCATTTCGAGGAAATGATTTTGCACGTTCTTCTATTCGGACTCTGGTTATTGTTAAGAATGAATCAGTAGAACAAAGGAAGCCGTAACGCCATTGTAAAAGGAGCGGCATTCACTGGCCATGGCTGGAGTTCGAGCTGGAGCTGCATTTGGCCAAGAACGTCCAAAATTCGCCGTTTATTCGTCAGTCAGTAAGTACAATAGAAATGGATTTTTTTTTCGAAAATTTTCCATAATCATAACGACTAGCAAAATAATGAGAAAAAATTGCCTTAGCTTTTTCATTCATATAAGCTTTTTCATGTGAACAAGGTGCTTAAAAATCTGAAGCGTTTTTTAAGCCTGCTGTTATGTACTTGGTCGATTTCATTCACTTTTCAATAAAAATTCGCACGAATGAATCTATCTCGATGCCAGCGGAGCGAGAGGATCAATAAAGAAGTTTTTTTTTTAGCAGTCATTCATCAAAAAGTTACAACTCATTTTATAACTCAAAAGTTACAACATTGTTGTAAATAATCATCGCAAAACTCGTAAACGAGTAACACTTTTGCCCTAGGCGAGTAATTAAAAAATCCCTATGAATTAAAAGTGGATTGTGCGTTTGGGTGTTATGCGCCTAGCTGGTCGTTTCGTTTTCGTTGCGTTGTTCAGATACGTTTTTGAGGGTATACATCACGCGCGCAAAATAATCGGCTGCTAAATCTTCATTTGTGGGCAGCCGAAGCTGTTAACAACTATCTTAGTTTTCCTTTCATGTTTGCGCATTAAGCACATAATACCTTTACATTTTCTCCACCTAATAGTTATGTTGTCCGAGAGGTGACGAATATGGATATTACACATTTTATGCGAAACACAGTAGACACTAAGTAATTATTGTGATTATCTCACAGTCAGAGCAACTGGCCTATATGCTCAGCGTTTGATTTAATAAGGAATTGCATTAATCATTCATAAGACATGCTTAGAAGCGCATATTTCCTTCGACCGCAGGAAGTTTGCCAGCAAAAACCTCCATCAAACAGAAATAGGGCAAAAGCAGAGAAAGCAAGCTTGAGAGATTTTGACATGCGATGAGGGCGCAAATAGCTGAAAAATGTCCCATTTATAGTCGGGACCGATTCGCATGTTTTCCACCCTTCCGCTATATAACAACACCTCACCTCCTTTCCCACCCCCCCCCCCCCCCCCC
>JPKZ01001680.1:190493-202455 GCA_000803305.1 Toxocara canis
TAAAGTGAGCCAGTGCAGCTGGGACGTGGAGGAATGTGGTTGTTGCACTCTTTGTGAGAATGACAGTTACTGATGGAGAAGCTTACAGGTTGCGAATCACGGCACGACTTTACAGGCATTTGTTAAATATGGCGTCATCGAATAATCTATGTAGTAGCAATAGTCATTTTCGCTAGAACAGTGTTTTTGTTCGAGCAGATATCTCTTTGCTGTCCTAAGCTAGGAAAGTTTCGCTTCTGGAGCATAAGGAGTGCAAAGTCTAACAATGTTAGAAAGAAGTTTATCTCTGAGCTTTGAAAACATTTTATGCTTCTACGGAGGATTTTTAGTCGCAGATGGGAATGAACCTACGTTTGAAACTCGTAAATTAATGATCGTTTCGGTAGATCTTCAGCCGACTCGGTACTTTTCTCAAGATAACCATTCACAAGACCGAAAAAACTCCGACATGAGAAATAAACTTTTTCACGTTAGCTGAAAAGAGAAAGTATCTCGCTTCATCGAAGTTTAGGGAACGTTGATGTCATCGTTGTTAATCGCACTGGTGGGACATCGAATGCAGTTGTCGCTATCGGAAAGAAGGGTCAATCAGGTGATTGCCGAGTCACAACTTTCTAGCCAGTAAGTAAGTTTGACATAATGCTATGTCATCGTGATATTTTGTGCCCTTTTCTTCAACACAATTACACTAACTCAGTTGATTGTGGCTGTAACTCAGTTGGTTGTGGCCAAGTGTCACCATGAGTTACAACCAAATAGCACATGATGAATGAGCCTCCAGAAGGAAGTTTTTTGGTCACTGGCAACTCGTTTACCCGAAATATGAAATTCATAACAATAGCACATACTAGTGCGGCCAGAACTGAAGAAGAAAGTGAGAAAAACTACAGCTCGAAATTTAAGGTTCTTCTAAATAAGTACAACAAATAGTTTTGCCTCGATTTAGAGCAGTTTTTTGTGGACCTTCGCCTTTGTTTGAAAAGCTCGGTTTCAACACAACTTTGACGGTTAAATATCATATGGCTTCCAAGGGGAAATGTGAATAAGAATGTTTTTTTTCAAACTTTCCTTAATGATGTTACAAAGAATTGAGCAACCTAAATGTAAACATAAAATTTAATTACTAAAGTTTAAGGTTAGTATTTTATTGTTTTTCTCTCTTCCTCTCCTCTCGTCCTCTCTCTATGCATATCTTGATATCTTCGTTATAAAACCGGCAGTGCCGTTGCAGATACAAACATTCGGCTGCTCGTGTACTGCAATGCACATGGAGGGCATTGAGGCAAAAAAGGTTGATGAACGTTGAAGTGGGAATCGAACAACGAAGAGCACAACTCAAATTTCGCGATGAACAGCGCAAACTTATGAGGGCTATTACAGGGTGCGTTTCCAGAAGGAATCGTTTTACGTTTTAAAGGTTTCGCCCGATAGGTTGATCGTTAAATAGCGACGCCAATCGGTTTATTGTTCAATTTCTCCAATGTAAGTTGCAACTGTATCTGCGTTAATGCGTATTTGCCAAACGCCTATATTGTACAATTGCATCGTTGACATATTCCGTTATGATCTATACGATCATAGCAATCAATGATCAACCATGGCTGCAAAAAGTCACCAATCGAATAGACCAGAAATCACCATCTGTCGTTGTAAGTTGCAAATGTTTCGGAGTAAAAATCGTGTAAGTAAAAGTGTCCCTGCAGATATGTGCATTCGGTTGTTCCTGTTGCGTGGAGGCTTCCTATCAGTAAAAAGAATGCCCGACGGTCTCATTGCTGAAACTGTTAAAGTAGGGGACTCATTTTGTGTAAGGGACATAAATTCCATTTTGTGCGCAATCACGAATTTTGGAAAACTGAATTTAAACAACTTGGTATGTTAATGTACAAATGCACACCTTTTATCGAAATGAACTGAACTGAACTGAGTTGACTTAAATTTCTCCGTATCACGTGTGTTACATATCAATAAACTAATTTATAACACATATATTTGTTACGCAAAATCAATATGCGTTTGTTGCAAGTAAACATATCATATAAATAAACTAATTTATAACATATATATTTGTTATGCAAAGTCAATATGCGTTTGTTGCAAGCAAACGTATAAGGAACGATATGAAAACGAGATAACAAACAACAGAAATCATTCTATGTGTGCTGTTTGTTAGTGTTACATATGTAGGAGTTAATTTCAGATTTCGACGGGCACGTTGGAAGCTTCGAATGCGATTGGAATACGAGGATGACTTTATCGCATTCAGAAGGGTTCCTCTTTCCTTTTACATCCTAATAAAACAAGCCTTTAATCAGTAGATAGCAGCTGAAACCATCGACAGATAGATATTTTCTTAAGTTCTAATATGCTTACCATTTGGCTGCATCTGTAATGTTCGAAATAATTTCCAGAATCTCTTAACTTAATTGCGCAATGAAAAAACATCAACCAGTAATATTTTTTAGAATGCTTTGCTATAATTACTGTTTCCAATGTGGGTGCTAATGCACTTCAGTTCCGTGCGACATCAGATGACGGCCTTTCGTTCTAACTGTTTCAAGCACGAATGGTGTAAATACAACGGTCAAAGTGCATTTCTTCATCAAGAACAAAAATTTCTCCTCTCTACTCATTTCCCTGAATCATCAACTTTCAGTTTCTATTAGCACTGAACGAATCTGACTCATGTCAAACGACGGTATTTTAGCACCCGTTGAAATTTCGATTTCAAAACTGACTATCCAGAATAATTGGGCTAAAGGCCGGAATGGTATGAAGTGAAAATGCACTACAAACTTGAAATTCCAATTTTTGCACGAATGGTGTAAATACAACGCATTTCTTCATCAAGAACAAAAATTTTCCCCTCTACTCATTTCCCTGAATCATCAACTTTCAGTTTCTATTAGCACTGAACGAATCTGACTCATGTCGTCAAAGTGCATTTCTTCATCAAGAACAAAAATTTCTCCTCTCTACTCATTTCCCTGAATCATCAACTTTCAGTTTCTATTAGCACTGAACGAATCTGACTCATGTCAAACGACGGTATTTTAGCACCCTTTGAAATTTCGATTTCAAAACTGACTATCCAGAATAATTGGGCTAAAGGCCGGAATGGTATGAAGTGAAAATGCACTACAAACTTGAAATTCCAATTTTTGCTCCGATTCCAGATTTTCCAAAGTACTATTACGATGATGCAATACAATGTATAATAAGATGATCCGTAATAGTGCGGAAGTTTTTCAGTCATTAATTTCGGAAAAACGTTGAAGCTAAGATTCAGGTTGAATTTCAAATAAAATTGATTTGTATGGGATTGAAAATAAATGGACTTTTTATGACACCTTTTATGGCAATAATTTAAGTTGCAGCATAGCACAGTGATTATGTTGTTTTGGGGGAATGAAAATAGCTCCGAACAATGTTTATCACTTAGTGATATCTTCGAATGACAAAAACTGCGCTATCTTATGAGCGCATTGAACGAAAAATTACCACATGATTTTATCCAAAGCTATACGTTGTTGGAAATGGAACAACGAAACAATAATAAGTCAAAATTTTCCCTTCCGTTCGATCTTCACTGATCGTTCAATCGTTCTCAGTGTAGCGGCCTCCATGATGAAAACGATACGCCGCAATGTTGCATTTCAATTATTCCAAATTGTTTTTCTCACAAATTTCATTGTTGTCATTATCATCTCATGCATGAATAATGGATTTATGTTGAGCGCATGAAATGTTTTGTTTCTCACATGTAAATTGTAGTACGTTCTTTTTCCTTCAAATGAGACAAACGAAAGTGGCCAGATGATGGCGCGTTTTGATTGCGAAGGAAGTTTGAATGAGCAGCGAACACGCTAAAATGAACAATCCTCTTTCAGTTTTCTTAGCTTTAGGAGTTTTTATTTTTGCCCTAAATATCCTTTTGTATGCTAATAAGACAGTAATTCAGTCGACTGAATTTAGCCGAACGATTCTGTGGAGAGTAGCCGCCGAACAAAATATTGCTTTCTGATCCAGGACTTATAATCTTACGCTTCAACTAGAAAATGGACAACTGCGATTCAAAGTTTTGCAAGTTGGTCATGACTACAAACAACATTGCTTAGGAACTGGGACCTACTGAATGTATCAGCTCAGACTTTCGGGATATGACATGACAGCTCCCTTATCATTTCAACATTTCGATCACTTTCCTTGCACCCCCTCACCCTCCTCCCTATACAAGACCTAAAAACAACCTACGCACAACATCTACTACGAGGTTGGAAAATATGGATGAAAATTACACAAATTGCATATGTGAGCGTTCCGCGTCAACAGAACACAACATGCCGAAACGTGATGTCGCTCACCACCAAATTTATGGTTCACGTTTTTTCTTCCCGTTTTTTTGCATTAGAAAAACACCGATGGGCAGCATCACGCCTGGAATTCGCTTAAAACACTCTTTTCCACAGCAGTTTCTGAGAGCGATCAGTTTAAAATTTATTTTCAAAGAGAGTCTTAGCTCATTAAAATGAAAAACGAAATTACACTTCCAATACGTTTGAGGTAGTTTAAAAATTGGTAGCAAAACTGCATGGAAAAGCTTGGTTTAAAAAAAAATTCCTCAAGCAAGGATCAGAAACTGCTATTAACATCTCTCTAAACATACTCCATTTATAAACATTAAATTGGTCAATGCAATGCAATATGAATAACAAAGAGGTTTCAACGAAAATGTGATTCTTTCATGTCATTTTTTTAGTGAACTGTTACATCAGGTAATGACAAACAACGGTGCATCTATTGTTCCATAGGAATTCTAAACGCACGAGATACGCAAGAAAATATTGAGAGAGCTTTATGAATAATCAACAGATAACTAACAATAAATGAATTTAATAAGACTTGGGCATTTCCTCCCGTCTCTTTCTCAACAATCGTACAATTTTCCTCCGATTATTCATTTCGATTTAATTCATTTTTTTAATAAATTTCTTTTTAATTGGATTTTTATTTATATCATTTCCATTTGTTTGGAATTTATTTCAAATTTATCACTTTCAGTTCTTTTTCAACAATCATTACTTTTGTTTGTTCCCGGAATTCCCGGATAACGCGTTCTTTTCGACACTTTTCCAAATCTATGGAAATTTTACCGACATTCCAAAAAGTTGGGGATAGAAACGGGATGCCCAAATTATGTGAAGAGAACAAGTTTTGAGGTACTGTGTTACGAGCACCCGTCGAATTCCGACGGACACGAAAACGTCAGCACCGGTCACGGGGTGGGCCTTATCAATTGCGTATTTAGTACATAGTAAGTTGCTAGTTTAACGCGACAAAATACTACGAACATAACGTACGCGTTATACGATAATGAAGTAACTATAGACTGCAGCACCACCATGCTGTTAATCGTTTCTAGTGTAAGTGCATCGCCTAACGTAAAAATTGCTCATCGGGAAAATGCGTTTGTAAACAATGTTTGAGGCAAAGCAATTTTGGTTAAATAAAGACATGAAAACTAACCAACTGCCAACGTACTTCAAAGACTACAAACATATATGCTATCGATGAAGGTGATTCAAAACTAATTACGACGACGCCGTCTTTTTTTCCTCCAACGTCACCTAGACATCGTCATGGAAACCGTCGAAAATGTGATTAAGAGCCCTTTATCTCTCATAGTTCTGTCTTCCTCAGCCTGTCCCCCTTCATATCAACTTTACGAGGGAATATGACATAAGTTTTCTTAACTGCCAACGTACTTCAAAGACTACAAGCATATATGCTATCGATGAAGGGGATTCAAAACTAATTACGACGACGCCGTCTTTTTTTTCCTCCAACGTCACCTAGACATCGTCATGGAAACCGTCGAAAATGTGATTAAGAGCCCTACATATATGCTATCGATGAAGGTGATTCAAAACTAATTACGACGACGCCGTCTTTTTTTCCTCCAACGTCACCTAGACATCGTCATGGAAACCGTCGAAAATGTGATTAAGAGCCCTTTATCTCTCATAGTTCTGTCTTCCTCAGCCTGTCCCCCTTCATATCAACTTTACGAGGGAATATGACATAAGTTTTCTTAGCACACAGAAAACTGTTTAATACGATTATATCCCATTCCGTTTCTAGGGAGGAATGTTCATTTGAACAATGCTGCATAACGTGCACAATTCAGGCAATCGTTACAAAACCCTTACGCTCACAAAACGAACAACTGATAAACTCGGGGAACGATCCCTTTCTCCATGTGCGATCAAATAACGATTCAACGCGAAGTCGTCTTATCGAGTCGAATGCACGGTTTTATGCAAAATCCATTAAATGGGTGGCGGTCCATCTACGTAGTCCAAATGTGGACCTATCGAGTTGCGCCAGTTATTAACGACTTGGTTATCGGTCGACATAAGCCAAGCGGCAAATGCGGCCATAACACCAAACAAAAGAATTGCCTGTAAAGCCCAATTGCCTAAGAGAATACCACGAAGTCGACCCATTTCAACAGTGTTCGTAGCGCTCTCGCTTGTCTGCACTAGATGACGTTTGCGTACATTCACCCATGTTGACTTGTCACTCATCGAACTGGAACGGAGTGTTTCTTCAAATCTGAAAAAAAATTACTGAAATTATGCCTTAAACAGAAAATGATAATATGGAAATGTTAGCGTAAACTCTTCGACGTTATCGATTCTCAGGGGAAAAGAAATTAATAAAAAGAAAGTTTCTGAGTTATCGAAACTCAGTTACTGCACCGCGCAGAATTACAACTGCAGATATATTTCCTTCCCGCTCTATCTCAATCACAAACCATTACTTCAATGCTGTGCATTAAGGCGACATATGAGGATTGGTCGATTTGTGATGCGATATATAAATGAACGCTCTTTCGAACTCATCCCTTTTTGCATGTTGAAAAAAGTAAAAAATTCGAAAATAGCTCTAACAAGCATTCGACAAATATTCACAAACGGCTCAAGAGATGCTCAAAAGCTTAACAGGCAACAAAAAATAAAACATCTAGCATGCTCTACTGTGAAGCGAATAATTCGACAATTCTGAAGTGGCTAAAAGCATGCATGCAATTCCCTTATTTCCCAATTGGAATCAACGCTTACCCAAGAATATGCCGGACAAATGAGAAAGCTTCTGGATCGCTGAAAGCTTTCGCGGTTTTTTTTAAATCATAAATTTCGAAAGCGTTTCAAAGAGACGTATCAAACAGTGAAGAGGCTGTCTATAGTATTTTGCGGGAGATGCGACGTGAGGGAGTTGCAGCGAGCATCAAGGGCTTGATTATTTGAGACAAAAACAGCAGTACAAATGAACCGCATTTAGTAACTGTTACTGGCTGACTTATGGAGTAGGATGAATAACTATATTTTTCGCAAAAGCCGATATATCTTTCTGGACTTACAGTTCGCAAACTATTTAAAATAACGTGAAACTTTGGGCAATCTAATGTGGATGAGAGCTTCAGTTGATCGCTGCTTAAAACGATTGCTACAGCATCAGATTTACTTGTTTCGCATACACATAGATAGTTTTCTATCAGTTGTACTACACTCTCCTCTGTTAGCAAATATTCAGACAGCTGCTGAATCTCTCCACAGTTAATTAAATTAAACGCTTAACCTCTAGTACAACACGATCAGCGAGTAACCGAACCAGCACTCGAAAAGATCAATGAAATGGAGTGATCGTTTGATAACGAACCACTCGGAAACAACAAATATTCACTTGTTTGTTCACTGATGGAACGGAATTCAAGCTTCCTTCCACCGCACCCGAGCATAATCAATTAATGACACAAACGCCAGCTTATAACTAATGACAAATTTTGTTAATTGTAGTTTGATTGACCTCTAAAGTTGCAATAATTCTACGCGTATGTACGTGGCAGCAAAGGTTTCGGAACGACTAGAAGAAAAACATTAAAAAGCTAATGCAACCTGGCTTTGAGTTGCCCAAGTGCATTGGAATAAATGGCTAGCTCGGATGTGAAATCAAGAGGAGGTACGTTCGATGAACTGTCATGAAGTACCGATAGGTTTGACGTCAGATAATTGCACACCGTCTCCAATCGGTTCATTCGCTCTTGACACATTTCCAGCTCCGAGCAAATTTGCTGAAAATTAAACAAAATTAGGAACGAGAGAAGGAATTTTTCCTCTTGCGGAAAAAAATCTTGACTGAGAAGTGTCACGAAGGAAACGAAAACAGGATGGAAAGGAAATGAAGAAAACGAGAGGATGATGGAGAAGGAATGAAGGAAATGAAAGAAGGTTGGAGAAAAAATGAAGTGAAAGGTGGATGGTGAAGAAATGAAGGAAGTGAAAGGAGGATGGAGAAGAAATGAAAGAAGGATGAAGAAGAAATAAAGGAAATGAAAGGGGGATGGCGAAGAAATACAGATTTTAATAAGTTCGAAATAAGTCTTGTAACGAAACGATAATTAGCTGAAACTATTCAGGTGAAAAGATCTCAAACCAAGATTCTGAACTGATTTTCAGCTTGCATTCTGACTTTTCTTGTGAAACTCATACGATTTCTATAACAATTCACAAATCTGCCACGTGGGCATCCTTATCAATTTTCGAAAATTTATATAGGTTGTTATTTTTAAACTGAATTTGCGTGTCATGATATCTGGATCAAAACAAGTCCTAAAATATGTAACTGTGTGGTGCAGGTTTTTAGCCGCTAACAGTTATCTGATCCGCTTGAGATCTGACGTCCCCCAGATGACTTTTTATTACGAGTTCTAAAAACTTTCAACCCTTTTCTTCCGTGCTTGTCGATCTACTGACTTCAGTTCACTCCTCTATTCACTCCTCAACAGCTTTCAAATATGAGAGCATCCAAGTTTCAAGATCTCTAGCTGTTTCCTTTACTGCGATCGAAGTACTGCGTGAGTTAACGTGAGGATATACGTGCACACTCTCCCATCTTTCTTTTCTCGTCTTTCATGCTGTCTCAGCGCCTTTTCAGATTGCGCCCATGTTCCTTCTAAAACAAGGCTGCGTACTGCGTGTATCCCGCCCTCGTTGAATGAAAGGAAGAAGGGGCGGGGGGGAGAGATAGAGAGCATACATATACATAAACAACCAGATAAAGGAAAAAATGAATATCATGAAACCTTGGAATTGTTGCCTCCTTTCCGCAGTTCGGCGAGTTCCTTCTCGATACCACTCATGACTGCTTGAAGGTTGCCTTGAGTCTCGGCCCAATCACTCCAGCTTTCACGCACCTTCTCGATCTGGTTCATGAGCTGTTCGACTCGCTCGATTGCATCCTCGTAGCCCATTGAAAGTGGTTCGAAATCGTCCACCAAACTTGACAGATCACCACTGAACGCTGCTGAATCGAGAAAGCATCGAAGCTCTTCACGCTCCTCTACTAAGCGATCGTGGATTTCCTGGAAGATTTTCAGTTTTAATACAATGAAATGAGTAATGGTGACAATGTTCATCCAGATAAATGGTGGCTCTCACTGCAGACATTTTTATCCTTGACACTTTTTTGCTCCATGCACCGCCTTGTTTTTGTAGTTTTCCACAAGGCTCTATATCCCTTTGCTTCCCTCACCTCCTGGGGAGAAAAGGCCAGAGAAATGGGCCAGAATTAGATCACATGCGAGAAAAAAAGGCGAGGTACTATAGGAAAAACGTTTTCAAAAATCTTGCAAGATGCAAATTGACTTCCGGCAAGTGTTTATCTGTTTTAAGTGCTACATTGGAAGAATGTAGCCCACAATTCAGAAAAAATCAAGAAACGAGAAGAGAAGGTGCAAAATCGTCCAAAATATAGAATTTCCAAAAAAAGGGCACGGCTAATGAATAGCATTAATTCGGGAAAATTTAATAGCAGCACGTCAGGAACCGCCGCCCTCCTCTCACCCCATCTTCTAATCAGGAACCTGGAAGGTAGGCGATTTCCCCGAAATTTCCCGATTCCGTAAAATATCATCATGGACCAAACAGCGGCAACGAAAAAAAAAGGATCATTATAAAATTAAACACAAGTCGGTGAAACCTGAGATAGCTACACAGAACAAAAACGCGATGACGAAGAGAACGGCCAGTGAAATGCAAAATTTCGAATTCGGTTGTGAGCGAACGCTCACATGCGCAAACGACGGTTTTCGTTGCCGTAACCACAACAACTAATAAATTGCTATAAAGAGTCTTCTTCAAGCGGCTGCTATATCAACAAAAATGTCAAGGTTATTCCTGAGCGTTTGGAAGGAATGCATGAAAAAAACAATGTGCTGAAATACGAGGCTTTTTTAAAGGGACATTTTATAAAAAACAAAACAAAACAAAACAATTTCATGCCGCGCAACAACCAGTGACGAGGAAACAATGAATTTCGTTTCTTTTTTAATTTCGTTGAAGCGAATAGAATTTCTGTAGTTTTAAACCAAGTCATCGTAACAACTCACTGCTTGTTTTAACGCTACTGCGCCGTGTGGCTAATTTACAATCATATTCTAATAACGCAAAACTAGTCGCCGAACTATTTGAACGGATCAGTTGTGGCCGCACAAATGCTCTAAAAAACTCAGGAACGCTCTGCTTAATATCGTGTTCGAGAACAGAAACGGGGGAGGTTGGGGGTAGGGAGGAAAGGGAAGGTAGAAGAGAAGAAGGGTAGCTGAATTGGACAGGGTAGTTGCCATACTCGCAGCTCCACGACTAAACATGAGTACTGAAAAAAAACTGCAAAGTTTTCCAGTGGTGAGCAGCACTTCAGCGAAACGAGACGCTTTTCGAAGAGTCGAGCGCAGGAACTTAAAAATTAACAGAATGGCATGAAAACGGTAGTTCGAAGATCTGCGTTGACTTTTGATTTTTGAACCCTTATGTATTTTTGAATCTTTCAACATTGCAATTTATTTTTTGGGGGATTATCGATCCACACGTGATTCGCGTTGCCTTGAAGGAAGAATCGTCCAGTGATCGGCATATCAAGTAAAGGCTTTGAGAACAAAACAAAGCCTAAGGGACGTCGACGGGTCAGTGAATCGTGCTGTCCCACTGGACTAAATCAAATGAAAAACGCATTCGGAATTCATCGTAAAAATTCACAACTCTTGGCCATCCCCCATTGTGAAAGAAAGCTATCTCAGCAATCAGACAACTGCTCCACAATAACATTTTTTTTTCACGACGATAAAATAACCCTATCCATTAGACCGCTCTTCGCCTAACTTCAAAGTTCAAGAAGTTCACCTACAAAAGAAATGACTAACCGTAAATATCCTCAGCGTGTTAATGACGTCATCCAGTGATCGTATCGAAGACAGCGAGCAAAGTGATGACGTTGAACAATTATCGTCGTCTTGAATGAGTTTCAGTGAAGAGGCAAATTTCTCAATTTTTGAAAGGATGGCTGGCAGAGGCGACTCGTTGAATGAAATCAGCTCTCCTTTCTGCGGTTGTTGTATTTGCTCGCATGGTGTCGTTTCACGGCTCAAAGGAGTCGCCAACGAATCGATCGTCGATAGAATCGTGCTCCATCCTTTGCTCACCTCATCAATATCATTCATACACTCCTACAACCAGCACCAATGCACCCACGTTAAAACGCGAACTATTAACGCAGTTCACCGTTTCTTAAAGCGCATTTACACCGCACATGTCTAACTAGTGATATGACTAACTAGTAATGAGCGATTTTTGAATTGACGAAACAGCCTGCGAATCCGAAACATTGGGAAGGAACGGGGAGGGGATGCGCGGAAGGGGGGGGCTTTCAACATTGCAATTTATTTTTTGGGGGATTATCGATCCACACGTGATTCGCGTTGCCTTGAAGGAAGAATCGTCCAGTGATCGGCATATCAAGTAAAGGCTCGACGCCAAAGTTAACGAAAAAATACGCGTATTTTATAGCCGCGCGATAGGAGACCCGAGAGCATAGCTGCGCCTGAATACCCGATTAGCGAATGCTT
>JPKZ01001680.1:214009-239923 GCA_000803305.1 Toxocara canis
TTGCAGCCCAATTTGTGGCTGAAACTGCAGTTAGCTCGGGAAAAATAAGGAAATAATGTGGAAAGAGATGAAGATAAAGAGAGAACATAGGATTAGAGAAAAAAAAATTCATGAAGTCGATGAAACTGAAAGTTGAAATGAAGTTTAAGTGGTGGACAATTTCAGAACTTACATAAGGTTATTGGTGTCACAAATTGACACCAATAATCTTAGGTAAGTTGTTGGTGTCAATAACTTACATAAGGTTATTGGTGTCAATTTATGACACCAATAACCTTATTTAAGATATAATGATAACAATCTTATGCATAGTTTATGACACAACGGCCATGAGTATCCGCATGTATATCACAACTACATGAATCCTTTCTCCTATATTAAAAGATGACAAAGCGGAACTTCGCCGTAAATTACAAAAGGATGCTGTAACAAATGTTTTGTGTATTGCTGAATATATGTGAATTGTTGAACAGATGTGAAGTTATGTTTCAAGTGTGCCCCTTGGTCCCTTCAGTGAACCGCTTGTGAATACACAAAGGTGAACGGCCTAGACGAGCACTAACCTATTCACTGCGCCATTGCCAAATACTGACAAAGCACTATGTGATAAACGCAGAAAAATGTAATCCAGTGGGCTCGTGATCAGCAGAATATGAAAAATAAACTAGGCATCAAAAAACATCAGCTTGAGCATTTGATATGTGGGAGATATATCGATACATTGTGCATTCTACGAATGATTAAGAAGCTTAATCGCTGAAACTTGACTCCGACCTTGCAATGCAATGCTGCCACCAAAACGAATAGCACACGCTTGCTCGCTATAAACTGTGCTCTCGGCAGACGATAGACGCCAATTGCTTACCTTATCTTCAACGGCAATCAAGTTATCGTGGCTGACCGGCTTGAAAGAATGCCGACGTGTGCAGCCTGATTTGAATTCGCGCCATCTTGTTCCCTGTTTCAGGACATCGATTTGTTCTTGGAATTGTTCCCTTGGCAGGTTACCATTTTCCTCATCGTCCAACATCGACAGAATCTCCTTAAAAGCCGAATGATCATTAAGCGTGGTCGCAACCTCTCCCACATTCGGAGCGAAGTTTGAAAGAAATATATCGGTTTCGATAATATTATCGCAGTCAGAATACATACCAACGCAGCCCTACTTGAAAATGGGGCAAACGCTGATTCTGAAAGTTTTAGCATGCATATGCGATAAAAATATGGTACTCAGCCTATAAAAAACTCTATTAATAAAAGCAGAAAACAGCTCATTTTTATCAATGCTTTAATGTATATATATATACATATGCATATATTTATATAAGTTTTGCGTGTGATATATAATATACGTTATACATATGCATATATTTATATAAATTTTGCGTATGTTGGTATATTTACTGACCTTAATGTCGTTCCCAGTAACGATGTCATGCTCATCCTCAGTGTTCACAATAAGCGAATCTGTGAGGACGTCGTTGGAAAATTTCGTTGGCCACTTTGTAACACATATTCGAGGTGTTTCCGTGTCCGTTACACCTGTAAACCGCGCCTGTTTCCGTGCTTGTTTTACATGTTCTTATATCTATTCCTAACCATGCTTACGCTGCGCTTACCACAGAAAAGAATTGTGCCGCGATAGGAAGAGAAAATTGGGCAAATGAGTGCGAGAATTCGCTTGTGAAGACAGCAAACTGAGGAACATAAAACTTGGAACTGAATTTTGGAAGGGACTTGAAGGAAGCTCGAAGAAACAGCGACGAAACGAGGTAATGAGAAAAGTACTCTGTTATACCGTGTAGTATCTCGCAACATATCGACTTTCAGCGCAAGAAAAGAATCCGCAGGAACCTCGGAAACTGGCAAACATTACTTGTGTTAATAAACCAAGACCGGCATCCCTCCTTCGGCTCAGTCTTTCGCATCCTCTACTTTTGAGGTAACCGAAGAGCTCTTTCTCCGCAATAGAGAGCGCTAAGACTGTTTCGGGGAAGCGCTTGCGCGCTCTCTCCTCCTCCCTCTCTTTCCCGCAGAATATCCACTTCACACATACTGTGGCCTCAAAGGCGTCCCAAGCAAAGCTGCTCCTGCGTAGGTGAGGCGAGAGAAAGTAAAGGAATTAGGACAATGAATGATTATAATTAGTGGTCGTTTGGTGCGAGGATAATCAACTAGTAAGAAAAACGAAACAGCACCAGCGTCATCGAGAGGCACAGTCCGATAGAAACTCTTCACAGGAGATGACTCGATTCGCATACGTCGCTCACAGTCACTTGCATTCATCTGTGTGGTTACGCCGCTGAAAATAACGATCACCTATCTTTTACTCATTAACAAGGACTTTCTATTTAATATTTGGAGTAAACTGAAATAAAATGATGTGGACATGAACTGGAATAAAGTTTTGCTAAGAAATGCATTAGATTAATAATGATAAAGATGATTTGCAAAAAGTTATACTTCGAATTTCTTGTGCCGTCCCTCCTTTGTTCATTAATATTTCTGATGTAATCGTATGTTGATCGGAGGCCCACTGTTCGACTAAATGTTGCAGAAGTAGTGTGCAGAGGTTCATCTAAAGACATTTCATTAGTGAGAAAGACGACGATAAAATACACAACGCGGAAGTCGCCCCAGCTCATAGTGAGCCTCCGATCACTTTCGATAACAGCTTACATGAACATCACTCTTGTTTGAGTGGGAATGGGTCCTATCGCCCAGCAACGGAAACACAACGCTGGATGGAAGGGATGTTCTTTAAAGTGCAAACTGAAGCATTTGTTTTCGTGCTGAAAACATTTTTCCCGAAGGATTTCGAGGATCGAGGATGATGCCTATTAAACAAAGCCCTCTCCGGATGGACCCCTAGGATGCTTGCTATCTATGGAAGCGATGGGGAGAGGGGAGGGAGGGGAAGATCGAAGGAGGTATGGAAGGAGGAGGAGCCTATGTAACAACAAAACCCTAAAAGAAAACCAACGCCATTTCATTGAGTGCTTCGTGAATAGAGTTTTCACCCGATGAATAACCAACATCCGGCTGAGGCTCAACGTCTTCTTTCTCTGATGGTGCTGCCTCGGCAACTGACCCTGATCTGTAATCCAAATAACGCTACGACTGCTCAAAACCTAATACTAGTTTATGCTGGCAGTGGCCTAATGATTTCTCCACCGATTTGTGCTGGATTCCATTTATAACCGTCGATTTTCATTGTACAGCGATGATAATGAAAGGAGATGACCCTGTACTCATTCATTTTAGCGTACTAAACAAGTCTAACTCACTGTAGTCGATTTACAAGTACTTAGAATGAATTAGAGCCTCATGTGAATCTACCGTACAAACAGCACGATCGACACGGTGTGCTGATAAAATATGCTGCATGACCTCCAATAGAGACCCAACAGGCTCCATTTCTGACGGGGTTATGAGACGAGGTTATATTTTAGAGGGACTCTAAAAAAAGGATATCGGCTTCCAATATATGAGACCGATCACCATGAGCAGGTTTCCTGCGAGAAGGTGAAACTGCTGTCTTTTTTACGAGTTGTCAAAAAAGCGGTTCTATTAGAAGGTAGGTGGAAGCTTCATTCGATGCAGCTCGGTAAATATTGAGCTCTATTTCAAAGATGTTTCAAAGCTTCATAAACACGATCAGTGAAGTCACACTCTTGCAAATTGGCCTTTTTAACTTTTACAAAATAGCCTAACAAAGTACAAAATAACGTTTTAAAAACTTATTTCCCTCAGATCAAAACAATGAATAATAAGAAAATTACTTCCTAACGTGCAGCTAGCTATCTACAATTGGTAGTATGATGCTGAGAAAGAAGATCGCAAGTCGCTCTAACTTTCAGAGAGTAAAAAAAAAGTATCATATGAATCGACGAAAGGGCAAAAACATTGAGTCGCAATCACAGAAGTATTTCGCAGTAATATTTCAACATAACCGTTACACATTCCAGGCCTTCTAATTTAAGTTTTTAAAATCTTCATGGAAGTCTGAGGAAATCTTCATGGCATCGATCAGAATATGAGACATATTGACCAGAATACAATGAAACTTGAAATATAGAACACAAAAAGCATCTCAATCCCCAATTGCAGCCGAAGGGGAAGAGAGACGATTAACAGCCGCATATCGTACTCATATTGTCAGCTGAGCGTCAACGTACCCGTAAAACCGGTAAAATAATGTAAAAAGAGGAATATAAAGCGAGAAAAGGGAAGAAAAAGAAAAAAAAGCACAGCTAAAAGTTTATGAATATCAACAATACAGCCTAGAAATGAAGGGCAGTAAGCCGATTTATGAATACCACCAACTAAGGTCAGAAACGTAAAAAAAAATCAACGAACTGTGAATGAAGCATGTTTGCGTCAACGATGCGTTCGTATTCGTCTTCTCCGAAAGGGATCGTGTCCTCCTCGCTCCTCAGCGGATCATCTGAGCTCGCCTCTGTGATTCGGCCCTCTATCGTACGCCGTCTCTTCGTTAATGGTTCCCTCAACTCGGGATCACTCTCCCAATCTTGCTCACTCTGCAAATCAATTAAACATCACATTATATCTGGTAAGGATGACGCCCTACTCATGAGTGCGAGGAAAGGAATGCGAGATGTGGATCACTTTTAACCCGAAGAGCTCCCCACTCCTTCCTCTCATCCTTCAAAAGCCGCACGTTATTGCGAAATTCGGAAGAATCGTACAACACATTTCAGAAAAAAAAAACCTGATGACATCTTACCAGTCGGGTACAGGTGTAAACGTTCAAAAAATTCCAACGAAGGTGTTCCTTGTGAGTTCTTTCATGTAATTCTGAACCGAATTTTAGGTTTCGTGCCTATCCTTCGCGGGGAGAGAAGTGAGGAGCGGGTTTTGGCTCTCTCTCTAGTGCAATAAGGAGGGGGGAGGACGCCGAGGAATCAGAACGGTACCATCTTTCCCCTTCGAACTCACACTGCTTCTTCAAAATAAAACGAGAAAAAAACACAAAATCTTTGTTAAATTCAAAATACCCTGTCTCCCGGTCACAAATGACATTCAAAACAAAAAAAGCCAAATGCCTGAATGTTTATCCAGAAAGTTTCTTCAACAGCTAAAACATCAAAACGAGTATGGTAAGTCGTCAACGCCACATCACGATCATAAGTTCACCCAAAATGATAATAACTGCACAATCGCAGTGATCATAAACGGCTATGTTCATAACTGTCACGAGCAAAGCCGTCAATGCAAACAGCATCTCCCAATCGGTCGACGAGCTCACTCGTCAGTGTCAGTAGAATATATGCAAAAGACATAACATGGCAAGGATAGAAATCCGCCTTTGAAGTAAACGCAACAAAAATGAGAAACATGTGTTCTTCGGCGAGCTAAAAGACCTCAATATTGAACGAGGCGGAACTGTACGGGCAACGTTGATGGTGTGTAAGTTTTGCGGATGTGCGTTGAATGCAAAAATGACGATATGCATGCGGATTTGAGGGTCATATTGCACACTAATTAACTGTAATCGTTGCCAGTCACAGTCAACAGCATATAAGAGAACGAAAAGTGAGGAATGAGCAACACAGGCTGATGAACAATGAGTAATATACACATAGAGCACGAGCTGGTCACGATACGCCGCATAGCGATTACACTCTTTTGGGATGGAGGAAGCGCGCTTTGTTTGCATTGCAACATGCACAATGGTGCTATTGCATGATATTCTCTGGCTGTACTCGAAATGCGCTTTGTCAAACATGACAACTATGCATGCAAAACAGAACCACAGTATCGCATCAGCTGCTTTATCTACCCTAACAATGTGCACAATCGATAAAGCTCTATTCGGCATTCTCTCTCAACAGAAACGTTTTTAGGTTACAATAGTGTTTTTCAACACGAGAGGAACTTGTTCTAGTGACGTAATTCGATAACCCTTATCAGCGTGCGAACAGTCGGGATTGTCTGAATTAGAGATCAATGAAGATTCTTCTTGAAATCAGTATGCAGAACTTGTGGAAGAGTTCATAATACTTTTTTAAAAGTGATAAGAACTCTCCCACAAAAATCGAATGATTCACTTGATGAGAGTATGCTGACCCAAAAACTAATCGTTTCGAAGGAAGTTGACGCGACATACAGTTCCAACCTAAACGACTTTTTAACAGAATCCTAACAACACTGCGCTAAGGAGTATTCACTCAGTTGAAAAATCGATTGGCATGTTTCTACGCAAACGTCATATCGATGATAACAAACATTCTAATCGCTTAACAAGTGATATCGCGAGAGTAATCTTTGATCTCGCCGTTCTTCACCGCATCCGATTGTCATTATTCCTTAGCTGTAACCTATATAAGACGTTCAAAAATTTGAATAGAGCTCAAAAGCGAAAATAAGATTGATGGAAGCAAACTATTGAAATGGTCAAACGTAGTAGGAGCTGGAAAAGGGTTGATGTCGATCGGATGAATGTGCAGCGGATGAGTATGTGTGCAAACGTACAACGGAAATGGAAAGTGGACACGACAATGTTTAGAACACTCAATTGTGGAACCCTTGAAATGTTTATACAAACAATAAAATTATGTGGAATATTGAATCGAAGATAATCGAAAATATTCGCACATTTTTTCATTTGTTTTAAAGAATGACATCTCAAAACAATGACGCCCGCTTACTTATCCCTTCAGAGCGTCCCCCTTGAAACTGGTAGAGATTTTATAAAAAGAAAATCTAAAATGCAAAAAAAGGCATAGAAATTTCGAAATCCTGGAAATGAAACTCCGATGAAGTGGCAAAATCACTCTCAAGATGACCAGTTAAACTAGATAAAGCACAATATATGACCGGAAATTGCTGCACGGAACGACTATTAGTCTTCGTAAAAGGGCGCACATGTGTAAGACCCTTCGAGCAATAATAATAGCTCGTTTGAAGAGTTCTTTTTGCCATTGATAAAGCAGCATTTTGCAAATATCTAATGATCAGTGATTTCTAGGTGCTATTAAAAAAACTATAGGTCGTAAGCTGAAAGAAAAACTCAAACGAAAAAAAAGGGGCAAGGTTGGATCGAAAAAAACGAAAGTGGGAATCCGCTTGGTGATCAATGGGCAAACTATATTCACGCGCATGCACAAATTAATCTCTAATACTGGAGTCAAATATATGATACGTACTGGAGCAAAGCTCCCTTCGAGAATGACTCATAAAAATAACGCTTTGCAATTAGTATGATGTTTATGAGGAAAGTCAATTCATCTCACTTTATCCAAGAAAGCTATACGGACAAAATCCCCTTCGATTCATTTTACTTAACTTTTACAGCATACAACATTCAATCCATCATTTGACTATGTCCAACACAATGAATATTGTCTGACACTAGTAATAAAGAATGAAGTAATGACAAAAAGCCAAATAAGTGAGCAGAAAGATGCCGGTTCGAGTTGATGAAGAGAAGAGATGAGGCACTTAATGGGTTGAAAACGAGATTGATGTGGCAACAACTGGCGATGAGATGAACGTTGATGAAGGATTACAGCTATCAGCAAATGCAACCCAAATGATCACATCTGCCATATCCACCTATCCGATTCGGCTAGTTCCAAAGATCGCTTCAAAGTGATCACCCATTAAAATATCGGCTTAAAACATTTGGAATTCTGCAAATCTTTTACAATATTTAGAACAAATTAAAAAACCACTTCTTTTCTTCCTGTTCAAATATTGTTTGCAATTGTTCGATTTTATTTATTTGCATCGTAAACATCGTAGTTCTAAAGAAATAAGCTGTTACAATTCCTTAGGATACTTAGTACTCAACCGATGAAACAAATTAGTTTCTAATAAAGGTTTCCAGCATTATGCCTAAAAGTTTGAGGTTCGAAGAGCTGTAACGACAGTACAAAACGGCCAAATGTCTCCAACTAACACCTCTGACAAGGCCAATATCTCGGATGCGGCTCTCAAATGCATGTACTGGAGAAAGATCGGTGGGTGGCGTACGCCTTCCAGTTGCCATATATTTCTGAACTAAAGATAACATTTTGCGCGAAACGATTAAACATCTGTTGGTGCGTTTGCTGTGTCGTATTAGTTGTTAAAGCACGGCGATAAAGCGTTCCCATTGGGCGAAAGTGAATTTTGGCATTCATTTATGGCACAATATACGCCCATAAATAACATCATGCACACGTATGAAGACGGGACTGTCTTGGCTGCCCAACGCTCTCGTTTTGCTCTCATTTCATGACATACTTATATCCGCTCGGACACAAAAGATTGGACGAAATAAATTGGCTTAGCTTCTCAAGAATTAGTAAATTTTTCTTTCGCAAAAGGAAATTTGCAGTTTCAAAAACGTTTCCAATGGGGCATAAAATTAAATTAATAATCGCATAAAATTAATTCATATTCTTTTAAAAGCTCGCCTGGATGCGGCGAGCTCAGGATCGCGATAGATGGAAAATTTGGCAGCTGCATCGATGGAAAGGACGACGAAATCGATGAAACCACAGCTGTTCAAGGTATTCAAGGCAAGGTATAAAATTAATTCATATTTTTTGAAAGGGAAGAAACTAAAATAATTCAACAAATGAACGATTTGCTTGGCTATTCTTAGAGGCGTTTGTGAGTGGCAAAAACAAACATGGACGTTTAACAAAGAACAGTTCGAAAATTCCTCTAGTAACAATCGTTTCAGCTTTCTCATCTATACCACATCGCTCATTAGTGTCTGCGCTCTGTTCCAGAAAACTTGAATACCTTAAAGAGACCTCACTAGCTGCGAATGGTATATCTTCTAACATCGCGTTTCACAAGTTGGGTGTCGGTTTGTTAATCATCTGCATTAACGCCACTTAAGAGTTTTCTTCCCATATCAAACAATAATATACTGTTATAAATTATTTTTAACTATTTTATTTTGCTATTTAATGAAAAATTTTCCAAATGAATTGATTTTTCAAATCAATGAAAAATTTCCAAAATGAATTGATTTTTCAAATCAAATGAAAAATTTCCCAAACGGATTCGGAACGGTGTTGTACGAGTCGCATAATACTTGCAAAAAGCATTTACGTTTATTAAAAGACTCTGAAATGTGATCGATTTTAATTTTTACTTCATTATACCATTACTCCGCTTTACAATGTATAATGCGCTGTACTTCACTACAATTAGGCGTCATTATGAGTAATTATGTATGAATTGTTCAGCCATGTGATATCATATAGCAGCATTTTTATGAAGAAAATTCTGCACCATGCGCGATAACTTTTAAACGATTATGATCGATTCGATGGAACAAAATTTTGCGTGCATACTATTAAGACGAACAGAATGTTTGAAATGGTTATTTGATATCATCTACAATGAGTTCTTCTACTTCGTAGCTATCAGAACACCGCCACGCGACTTATTCGACTGTGTTAGAGGGTGCTTCTGAGGAATGTGCCTGGAGGCACACTCATGAATTCTGTATTGAGAAATATAATGCAATATGGTTAAAAAAAGCCCGACGCCTAACTTGTGAAACACATTACTTAAGAAAGCCACCATTTATGGTTACTACCACCTCCTTATGGTGTAGCAGTACCCGCGAAAAAATCAAGTTAAAAAAAAGGAGAACACAGAAAATAGCGAACGCAAAGTGTCATTACGTTCTTAGATGAACCAAAGTAGAAGTGAAATACCAACATGCACACCATAAAATTGATGCACTACTGGCCGACGAACATAAAACGAAAATTAATATTAATTAAGTCCAATTTTACCTTTAGGGGCACTTGCAAATGGTGAAATCAAAAAGTGTATGGAAGTTTTGTGTTTCGAAGCGTAACTAAATCAAAAAAAAAGTAAACTTGAAAAAAAAGAAGGAAGCATGAAATTTTTCATGGATACGGCGAAAGGGATAAGAGATTTTTGTAGAAACGCCGACTCCAGTTCAAAGCGATAGCGATTTTGGAATCGATTTTACGTAAGACGTCAAATGAGAGTAAGTTTGATTGAGTAAGACGAAGCGAAAAGAAAGTTGCGGATTAGTACGGTCAAAGGGAAAAGGTGGGTAGGGGGCACTCGTTAGATCGGCTGTCAATCAGAGATATTACTTGCGCGTGCTTTGGCAATGGTCGCAAAAACGAGAATAGCATTTGCCGTTGGAGGACATTCATGAATTGTGCAATTTTAGAGCAATGAAATTTCGGTATTTCTACATCAGTCACAAAAACTCATTTTTATAGACGAATTCTTTCACGAGAGATCTAAGTGGCTTTTTGCTTCGAACATACAAAGCAATGAGATCGCCTGACAATCGTTTTTATCTCTAAAAAGGAAATTCACATCCTATAGAATTCTAGTCGAAGGCGACCGAGCAAAAGAATATTCAAAAAAGAACTAATAATTGTGCACAATGTAAAATTGCTCAGCGGAAAGCAAGAAAAAATAAGAAAAATAAAATTTCATATTTTTTCTATGTTGCACATGTTCTGAGGGTTGCATGATCGCAAACATTTTAAAAATGATCTCAAACAAAGAGCAGTACAAAACAACTGCAGGATCACTCAACGAAAGTTCGAATGTCGCTTTCGAATAACTTCAATGCCAAGCACGGTTACGTGGGAATTCTTGCTTTAAAAATGACTCAAGAAACGCTGCTACTTAGCTAACTGCTTAAGCCATCATTACATACGCAAAATAAAAATGCTGAAAACTACGCTAAAATGAACGCTGACTTAAATTGAACTATATAAAGCACTGAATAAAAGCTCTTTACAATGGCTTGACGATGAGATGCGTCGGCGACGCGCACTCTGAATGACGCTTTCAAGGACAACCCGGCCGATGAAACGCTTTCGTGGGATGCACACTCGAACGTTGCTATACCATTCACATACGAAGCGCATTTGTGTTTGGACAACCTCCGTACTTTACCGCTCACTTCCTTTAGTATTAAAAAAAGACATGGCAAAATCACTGATTCCCCACAAAGTTCGACAAGCCTCTGGAAACAAATGCACATGTAAGGCGTTCTTAGTTATTCGGCCGCACAGGTTAGAAAAAGTTACTAAACAATACCGCTAAATATCTAGCTGCTCGGGTGCACCCGAATTTTAGGACGATATTTGTCAACTAGCTCTTTTGTTCTGAATTATTCTTTCGAAATTATGTATATTTCGTAATAGCGTTTAGCTAACCTGATAAAGACCTTCGATTTCCTTCTCTATTCGGAACTGAACGGACAATGATCGAAGCCAAAGTTCATGCCACCGCTGAGTGAGCGCTTTCAGATGCCGTTGGCGTCTTGAATCCCAGTTATTCGAATTTCCACCGGTGCAACCCTCAGTTCTCCTGCAATTCTCACTTATCTTGATTGGAATTCTTTCGCGAAAAAAATGAGACAAAAACTGAAGCATCATTCCATTGCATCGACTGCGCTCAGACGACCTATTCAACAAGTATTTAACATCATTGCCTTGATGTCCGATCAACATGCGTAAAAATTTATTAAATGAAAAAAAAATGTGGATGGATCTGTACGGTTTGAAAGTAGGTTCCAAAGTCGACTTGTATATTATTCTCGCGCTCTCACTGCTCTTCAACGCTCAACGTCTTTACTGTCTACTGACTTTACTCCACTTGCAACGGTAATTCATGAATTCATCTATATTTAATCAGTGGGAAAGCTGCTCTCTCTCTGTTTTCGAGGAAAATGATATGCATGAATTTCATATATTTCAAAACTATTAAGTAAATGAACAAATGATTAAAGCAGAATAAGTGAAGCCCTCAGAAGACTCAACTACATGTAGCGAATGATCGGATGAAGTAACTGATGAATTTTACTGAGTGAGAAAAGTGCAGTCATTTGGTATCACATATGGTAGAGCTTGTTTGGGACAGAGTTACCCTTCGTTTGTGATACACTCTAGGTTTAACTCAACATACAAGAATGCGCATATTCGCGTTCTGTGAACTCAATCTAACGATCAATAAACAGAGACAGATGGGAAATTGTGGGATGGATGCCAGGTATTGATGGCTGCGAGGTATTCTTAAGAGAGAAATGCCTTCCTCTTCGATCGCTCGTAAATCATTTCAGTGGAAATCGTCATAATTATGGTCGACGGCTGAAAAGAACTCACCAATAAGAGGTGACGGCAATCCCATATAATTCAACATTCCCTAATTCTGAACACTCTAAACTTTGAGGCAATCCAAAGAAAGAAACAATATATTCAAGAATGACAAAAGGTGAAGAACATGTCCGATCAACATGCGTAAAAATTTATTAAATGAAAAAAAAATCTGGATGGATCTGCAAAGTTTGAAAGTAGGTTCCAAAGTCGACTTGTATATTATTCTCGCGCTCTCACTGCTCTTCAACGCTCAACGTCTTTACTGTCTACTGACTTTACTCCACTTGCAACGGTAATTCATGAATTCATCTATATTTAATCAGTGGGAAAGCTGCTCTCTCTCTGTTCTCGAGGGAAATAATATGCATGAATTTCATATATTTCAAAACTAATAAGTAAATGAACAGATGATTAAAGCAGAATAAGTGAAGCGATCAGAAGACTCAACTATATGCAGCGAATGATCGGATGAAGTAACTGATGAATTTTACTGAGTGAGAAAAGTGCAGTCATTTGGTATCACATATGGTAGAGCTTGTTTGGGATAGAGTTACCCTTCGTTTGTGATAAACTCTAGATATAATTCAACATACAAGAATGCGCATATTCGCGTTCTGTGAACTCAATCTAACGGTCAATAAACAGAGACAGATGGGAAATTGTGGGATGGATGCGAGGTATTGATGGCTGCTAGGTATTCTTAAGAGAGAAATGCCTTCCTCTTCGATCGCTCGTAAATCATTTCAGTGGAAATCGTCATAATTATGGTCGACGGCTGAAAAGAACTCACCAATAAGAGGTGACGGCAATCCCATATAATTCAACATTCCCTAATTCTGAACACTCTAAACTTTGAGGCAATCCAAAGAAAGAAACAATATATTCAAGAATGACAAAAGGTGGAGAACTTTTCAACTCCCAATGCCCGCAAGAATTGCTGTCTCTTAAAAAAAAAGTCAAAAATAACATCCAAAATTAAAGAGGCCTTTTTCATTGAAATGGTCACCACCTAGACTTTAATGGCTGTAAAATTCCTCCAAACGACTATAACATGACGACAAGTAAAACAATATATTCAAGAATGACAAAAGGTGAAGAACTTTTCGGCTCCCAGTACCCGCAAGAATTGCTCTCTTTAAAAAAAGCCAAAAATAACATCCAAAATTAAACAGGTCCTTTTTCATTGAAATGGTCACCACCTAGACTTTAATGGCTGTAAAATTCCTCCAAACGACTACAACATGACGACAAGCGACGGCTCCCCAAAAACAACAAAACTGCAATTTGCATTGCACATTACCGGTGATGCCTGCTCGTCTATATGTGTGTGATACCTATTTGCCTATTTGGTTGTTTCGAGATGGGAAATGCAATCAACACTTCAGATATATATCATAATATCAATCTGATAACATGACGACAAGTGACTGCTCCCGAAAAGCAACAAAACTGCAATTTGCATTGCATATTATGGTGATGCGTGCTCGTCTATATGTGCGTGATACCTATTTGCCTATTTGGTTGTTTCGAGATGGGAAATGCAATCCACACTTCAGATATATATCATAATACCAATCTGAAACGAGCAATGGACGCTGGAGCAACAAAAAGTCCCTTAAACCTCCAAAAAATCGCATGCATCTCAACCGTTTCGATTGCGCACTTTAGTAGACGAGCCATAATAAAACATATTTCCAGCAGAACAGTTTTGGAAGTGGTTAAGTAAAGTAAAGTTGAAATGTTCGTTATTCGAAAGTGAAGTTTATGAAACGTGCCAATTCGTTTGGCACCTGCAAGATCACACAACATGCGAGCTCCCCTGGCACGCATTCCCATCTGTTTATTATGGAGCTGAAAAATCTCGATTTGCGCGAAAAGAATATCGTTTGATTGTTTTTTGTTATCTTGGATCTGTAGCAATTCATCAGAGGAAAGGAAGTCTGCAACAAAATCATACCTAAGCGCTCATGAGAAGCGTGCATGCGACAGAAGTGCTAAAAATGACAAAGCCGTTTCAGTGGCCGCCCGCATGAGCAGTACATACATACTCTCGCTATACATCGATATTCTGCCAAAAACAGCGATCCTCTAAATGTTTTCTGTAAGAGCACTGAAAGGGACAATAGGCAAAATTTCATGGAGATATTACCTGTTCACTGATCGTTCCACGCTTTGTACTAATGTTTGACCTTCAGTTTCAATCTGCAGCTGCAGTACCTGAAATTCAATGCTATCAATTGTTGTCCTCAACGATGAGAAAACCAACAATAAATTGCAAAAATAAAAGCGTTTCAAACATCAAAGCTATCAGAAATGAGCACACGACAAAGAAGGATAGAAAGTTTTCTGTTTAGACAACCTTTGTACTCACCGCTACAGCTCCCTATACCGATCGATAAAACGCGTTCTTCCATTAATACCATATGACAACAATATTAAGCGAGTGTGTGTGTATTCAATCGAATAACGACTAAAAATTACGATCGCATTATGCGTGAACCTTTTTTAGCACTTACTACAAGGTCGGCCATACATGAAGCATAGCAACTTAGCTAACATTTTAAGAAAAAATAAGTAGTTATTTTGGTGTAAAGTATGGACGCTGTCAGCTGTTCAATGATCGCAGAAGAGAAAATTACCGTCTTCAAAAAAAGCTGAAGTTGACACCCAATAAATATTATACTCATATATTCGCTGAGACAAGTACTCTCTCCCAAACTCAACCCGCTGTTACTCACTTTTGGAACTCACTTTCCATGAGGGCAACGTTTACAAACGAAAATCTCAACATTACGCACGCTGCTCGACCTTCATCGTCTTGCCAAGTCAACGCGCACCCGTGAACTTATTCCTATTTCTCTTAAACTAGTCGCATCCGCATTTAGGGTTGATTCGAGAAATGAAATGAATAGGAAGCAAAAACGACACAGCTGAAAGACGGTCGTGACGAAGCCTTGAAATTAAGAGGAGAGGGGGGATAAGACCTTTGTATAAGTCTAGGACTAATCCACTTATTCAAACTTCATAAAATATATTCCGCAGCTCATAAAAATCTGAAATCACGGACAACGTTTGAATGCCAAATCAACCCAATTCACCTCGTATATAAAAAAGAGCTTGTGTGATGATGCACTCTATAAAGCGACATCTATTTCGTAATGAGGTAATGCCTTAAAGTCATATTACAGTTTGACTGAGTATTTTAAAAAAAATTCATGCCAAATACAAGGAGTATTTTTTCGTTATTTTTGCACATATAGATTGCTCGTAAAATCGTTTCAAAAAAAGAAAAAAGAAAAACGAGATGCATCAGTTTACTACACATGGACATTTACGAGCGCTATTTGCGGGTTGAACATTCGCTGAATTAAACTTCATCAAACGGCCATCCGAATAATTAAACGCTTTTTTTTGCATCTTCGATTTAGAATCGGCCAATTTTATGTGGCTCTCAAACGTTATGGGACCCTCAGTCACGTAAAATATTAGTTACAAAATACCGAACGAATACTGTACGCAAATAAGAGAGACAAAAATAGTGTGGTGATGAAATGGAGAAAAAAGGACATGAGAAATGTGCACTCGAGTGGCACTGCATTCCAAGAACTATTACCAAGCCTGCGTTAGTTTAATGCACGAACAAGTGATCATAAACACTCGACCTCAAAGCTCGTCGACTCTAGGATTTCGGCTTGCAAAAGGAGAACTTATTCGAATGAAAGAGTGGATGAAAAGGGCTGAAAATGAGTGCTGTCTTCCGAATGGGGATTACACAATGACAACAAAAGCGAAGAAGTGAACTTTAATGAAACCACAACCAAAGTAGGGATCAAATTTGAGCCAAAGACTGCTGAATTTAAAGACGGATAGAATTCGACGCTTGAGATAGCTCTTTTGGCCTATCTAAGCTTATCGCTTTTCTCTTTACATTATATTGCGCCTAATTGTCCTAACGTACATCAAATTATGAAATTATGTAAATTCCCATTTTTCGTCATTTGATCTAGTATATACAGAAATAAAGTAAACGATAAAAGTACGGCGAGTAAGCGTGCATGGCACTCCGAATCAGCACTGTTCAATTTTATGTTCGTATGGTAGGACAATTGCTTTGAGGACATAGAATGGCGAGTGAGTGACAAAACGAGCACATGCAAATGCACAATAAACTGGTTACTGCGATTGTCGATCGCCGTACACTAATGCTAATTTACTCACGGTTCACATCGCTGAACATGATCATCAAATATGACATTTTTAGCAAAATAGGACACAAAAAGGATCGATTTCATAAACGACAAGCAATCGTTTATGATATCTGGAAGATTCCATGTTTGCAACATTCATCTTAACCCATCTTGTCAACGTTGAACTAATTGAACGTGCAAACCAAAGTTAACTAATGTAAGCTGATTGATCGATAGAGCAAAATTTTATGCATCCAATCATGTGATGAGAGCATCACAATGAAGTCACTCAACATAAACGAATAGCGGGCAACTGTGAATAAGTAGATGCATTCGAAAAGGAAATTAGCCCTACCAAACTGACGAAGACTATGAAGCTCAAATTTCAAATATGAAATTAGTCATACAAAATGTCGAACCTTATGAAGCTTATATATCAAAGCAATTTCACTGAATGCTCCAAAACGTAGCGAAAGGAATGTATATTTATATAACAGATAATATTCAGCTAGATTTCACTAAATTCAAGACATTAATATATTTTGGACTTATTGACACCAGCCATGAACGTTATGAGGGGAGTGGCAATTTAAACAGTGCTATCGTTCGATATCTGCAAAACAGCTTCAAAAAAACCTATTGAATCACTCGTTGGTGATAACAAAGAATTTTATCTGTGTTCATTTAAAAAAAAAGAATTTCATGCTAAACAACTATGCCCTCTCATATGGTGCTAAGGGCATCGTAGATATATCAGACCATTTGTGACCAGAGTTTGGTGCGTGTTCGGCGAACATATATCTCTAACCGAGCAATGCTGCTCTTCTCTGTTGTGCATATTTGAAAACCGTAGCTGTACTCTTCTTTCTTATACGGTGAATGCACTACACGCTATAGTGCGCTGCATTTGAGCTTTTGAAATTTGAAATTAATATATACCCAATATTGTAATATGGTTTAATTTTGGTGCATAAGAGACCATAGGAACAGTACCATGCTTTCGCGCACAATCATTCATCGAGCGTTGCGTATAATTCGAAAGCCAGTTAATTTAATTGGTCATAATTAGAGGGTTGACGTTGGGCGATATGCAACAAACGAAGCGAATTGAAATCGAATCGGCAACTTATAAGAGCGGTCATTGTACAATAAACGACATGCAGGTGTGCATCGATCCACTAATGAACCCGATCAGCTAATTGCACACAATCGTACTCATCGTTTTTGCATAGCGTGCTTTTATGGGACAATTCCATATGATACTGCACCATTCGCATTTTGGGACTCCCTCTTCGAACGCTCCCCTCCTCCCTCTATGTATTCGTCCACGTTTGACTGGGAATGGTATCCACTAGTGAGGTGTTTAGAGCTATCACCATTAACAGATTAAGCACCTACAGTGTGTTCTAAACGCTGTCAATACCAAACGTTTCTCTATTTTCGCTGCAAAAATTCCATTCGTTACATTTAGCAAAGAGCGGACTTCCATGCGAATTAGGATTCACTACTCACAACTGTTGGTTTTGTGTTTGTCACGTATTGCAGCGTTACAACAACGGCACTATCGAATAACAATAGTGCAAAGTTGAAATGATGTCCGATCTCGAAGATTTATGTTGCTTGTAGCATGAATAGTCAACAAAGGTTTGTTTTATTAATGGACTCAATGACGATATTGCGTGCACAATGCTTCAAATTTACACGCAATGCGCTTCACCTTGACTGCCAAATGGAAAACCGCACCCATACATCAGCTTACACCTCTAACAGCTAGTAATATCTATTACACTCATCCTTTATAGTAAAAACACATTCTAAACGGGAAGAAGACAACAGTGATGCATTTCAGTCCATTTTTACTAAAGTGAAATTACGGTGAAGACGTTGAGGTAACGAATTTGTATAAGACAATTCCGAATTACTATTAGTATTAGTGCAGTTTTTGATTGTATACAAAGTATCAAAAATTGCATTCAACGGATTCTGAAGCTTGAAACCTGCTTCTGTGAATTGGTCTGTCTTTAACTTAGATTATTTCAGAGGCATTTCCCATGAAGAATCGAAATTCCATATTTAAGCGTAACACCAAAAATG
Source organism: Toxocara canis (assembly GCA_000803305.1). Classification (NCBI taxonomy): domain Eukaryota; kingdom Metazoa; phylum Nematoda; class Chromadorea; order Rhabditida; family Toxocaridae; genus Toxocara; species Toxocara canis. The sequence continues at coordinate 232,419 of JPKZ01001680.1, forward strand.
AAAGAATACAAGACGAAATGTTGGCAATAAATGAAGTAAATAAAGGACGCCACCACTTGAACACGGCTTTCGACATGTGAACCTCTTAAGTAAGATAAAATAGCGGCATTCTCAAAAGCACATGAGTAGAGAAGCAAACACGCAGATGTGTACTCAAATGCTGAAAGCATTACAAAGAGTTCTTTTTAAGAAAAAGTCCCATTTTGGCGCAGTTTGAAATTAGCTGATTTAGCCGAAATTAGTTCGCAATACCATTCGTGCACACTTCCAAAAAAATACCCTTCGTAAGAAATACAATCAGCTTCGCACAAATATGTTTCGATAATGCGCCTTCCATTACGGAATATGCAATACGTCAATATAATATGCAAATTACAAAACTTTTTAAAACTTTAGATGACATTTTTAAAAATTTTCTAATGCTCTTTAAACATTAGCCACTTTGACTGTATATACTGTCTCACATAGGATAGCGATTAAATGAGTAAATGAGCCCTATTTGTTGCTGTTTAGGTTTGCTTATGCACAGATGAAAGGATTAATTGGTATTAATGATAAGGGGATAGCTAAGAAAACCCCCTCCCCTCTCCCCGTCCCACCCGCGCCTCTTCGGCAACAGAAAACTGAACTGATAAACAGCGCATTTGAACATAGTAGGGTGCAGTTAATCCGTTCAGAGAGAATATTTTCGCAATCGCCGTTCAAAGCTGATCAAACAGCGTTCTCTAATTCAATATTACGTCAATGATATAGGCGCTCCATATCTAGATATACAGCAATCCGCCAACATTTGCTACTCCGTCGATGACACCATGCAACGTTGTCCCAACATTTAGCGGTGACATCATGCGCACGTAAGCGCTCGCATAATCCAAAATGTAAGCGTATATGTGTGATGAACATGCAAAATGACATAATCGTGCGGACTACAGATACAGGCGATCGAAGATACTGCGACCCGTCGAATGCGCGTCGACTGCGTTCGGCGACCTGCATTTATGAAACGGAACATCGATAACTTAAATTTGGCGCGCGAATCATGAAATGATAAAAGCATAGCGGGCGCTTCAGTCGACGCTGGCAATACACCCCATGAACATTTTATGCTGTAAGATGAGCAATAAGAATTGTGCATCTCCGAGCAAAAGCATTCTCCGAACTATATCGCCGACACTCTCACATATCTGCTCCTCCTGACCAATCGTAGAGAAATATTATTTTGGATCGCATAATCTCTGTCCCATGCTAAGCGCTCTTGTCAAACAGCAAGATTAGAGGGACGAAGAGGATAAGGAGAGGGTATCTGATGGTGTGTAAGGTTTCAGAAGACGACAACAATGTACGTAGGTGCGACCAAGTATTACGGTACAAGAGTGGGATGAGCAAAGAGACGCAGTGAGTGACGACAACCGGACTACTAACAACCTGTTGTCGATTCTTTCGAATCCATTAAGTGTGTGGGATAATTGTCGACCAAGAATTAAGAAAATCGGTAGACGTTCCTCTCTTCAAACGAATATACTCTTACTCCAACAGAATAAAAACCTGATCGCTAATCAACAACTGCCAAAAAAACAATCGTAAAATTGAAGGGAAACAAACGACAGGATGAAGTGGGACATAACATTTGCTGCTGTTAAGAAACACTCTCATCACACTCTCAACTCACCACACAAAGTTTATTCGTCAGAACGTTTTTGAGAAGCGCGATACGCCCTCCAAACGTCATAAATCTGCCACCTTGGTGGCAACAGCTGTTGTTTATTTGAAACGGAAAGTCAACATTTTGCGGAATATTTCTTTAGGGAATTTTTGCAACAACTCACAAATAAATCAGTCTTTTTATTGCTAAAATTAGAAACAATAGAATTGAGGGATTTTAGGACAAAATGAGAGAAATTAGAGCGTCATTGTGCGCAGTGATAGCGGTGATAAACATGCGCGCAAATTCCACAAACATGGCAAATCAATGAAACTATGTTTTCATGTCATCCTATTGTTACGGAATTTGAATGATGCGGTACTAATATGTTCAGCCGGCGAGAGTCTGAATACATAAGAAATCCTTCGGTTGCATGATTTCGTTGAAGATCTTAACAGCTGCATGAGTTCGAAGATTCGCATATTAGCGCTCGATGGACTACAGCATTTAAGTTCAACGTATTTTGGATTCACTTTTTTTGTTGAATTAATGCTGAAGATACAAAACGAATTATACTGTGTTTCACTGGAAGCCAGACATGAATTCAGTCTACTCTCGAAATCAGTTATGAAACGACTTCGAATGAAACTAGGAAAGTCAGGAAAAGGCATCAAATTTTCGGAAACAATTACTTTTGAAGAACTTTTAGCAACTGCTTTCATTGACAGCTGAAGTTGACCAAATCCTAAACAGTAACCATTTCGCTCTATATATACATAAGCAACAAAGCTAACGTCCATTCAATGAAATAGAATTTTACGACCAGACGCCTTTTACAGATTGCGAAGAATATGATATTCTCGTCATTCGAAGTAAGCCTACAGCGGTGACTGGTAGAGACTAGAAAAAGTCACTCGCAACGAACGCAGAGATAGAGAGTGAGTGATCAGTCGCCGTATCGGTCATTGTATGGACTAGATCCTCATGTTAGCCCTACGTGAGATCCTACCAACGGTTGTTTCAGCTTTGTTCATTTCAACAACTGCTCTTTCCATATTCAGCGTAAACCTTTCAAGCACCTCAAAGCTATGACTCATGCACAGCACCTCATATTTGCAATGCAAAACTCCGTTATGCTCTCATCATTTAAACATTACTCAGTCAGATCTAGCAGCGATGAAAATAATGACAGCGATTAAATTTTTATGCTAAAATTTCCGCGTCGATAGGAGCGCAAAAAGTTTATAATCACATCGCTTTCCGTCTCATCCACAAACATAGGAATAGCTTGCCCCCAATAGACCCATAAAGCGTTGGAAAGAACTGAAAATTTTGAAGAAAATTTTAGGAAAATCGTCTGAAAACGTGAGGTTTATATCACATACGCTGCTGAAGTAAAATGCAAACAACGATTTCAGTGACAGGCGAGTGTCTTCAACGTCTTTGGCACTCGTGTGTCATTGAAATTGTTTTCTCAGACGAAATAAATTTCAGCAGCATAAGGCTTTCCCGGCTTAAAGTGCAACCCGGGAAACTTCAGCCCAAAAACATTGCCCTCCTGTGCTCGAGAATTTGTGACATGCAAAAAATATTCGGGGACTGTGGAAGAAGGGGGAGAGAGGTGGAGTGAGGACAGCGAACGCGTAAACATGGTTCACATCGTATGTTAGTATAGCATGGCCTGCGGTGAACGTGGTGTTTGTATATTTGATCACGTATTGCTGGTTCATAACGGCTTGTCCTATTCGCTTTTTTTTGTTTCGGTACAGACAATGCGTCGCTCTGGTGCGATTGAATGAATGCCTTTACGGAACATCGATGACATTGAATAAACATCGATGAATTAGCTTATCGGGCATTCACTACCTGCGCTGATAGTTTAGACGCTCTTTTTGCACGTATACATGCCATACGAACGACGTTGATCCATATATCTGCACATATTTATACTCTAGAAGGCTCATTTTGTGTGGCAGGTTCAAAAGCTTGGAAATCTTAACAATATCGCCATTGCAAGGGGTCACAGACCAGCGACTTACTTCGAATTTTCAGAAACTTTACGGCATCTTCGAAAATCTGAAAATTTATCACGACCACCTTTTGGGGCTCCTAACAGGAGTCTTTTCGTGCGTTTTCGGATTAAAATTTTTCGCCACTCCACCGCGCACAACTGGCAGGTGGTGTAATGCTTCCGATACAGCAGAAATGAAGCTGATACGCTCGGTACGCTAGCCAAATGCATCTGGCTTTTAATAGGAGATTTTGTTTACGTCCTTTTGGAGGACGAAAGAAGGAGAGAGACCGCTCGCATGAGACAGAGGGAGAGGATGGTAAATAGGAAAAAAAGATATCCTCATGAAAACGTCGCATGACTGGGGCATGTTCGGCGAATTTGTAGGATGATACAAGTTTCTTGGCCCTTAAGAAAAATTAATTTATTAAACAAAAATTTGCTCCCCAGTTAAAATTTCAGATTCGTCGACTACGAATAAACTTATAAAATCTGCAAGTAAGACCCAAAAGAAGCTCGTAACTGTTCCAAAAAAATAAACGAATGCATAGGCAAACCAGCACCAACAAATGAGACAGCACAGAAAAAAGGATCGGAGCTATAAAGTGCGACGGGACTATGAGATCAAACGAATTCTTACTCACAGTAGCAACTAACACTAATCGAAATCTCGCTCAACAGTCAGAAAATAAATATCAGCATGCTTGTACAGGACCTAGTAATATCACTCTTATAACTCTTTTAACAACAGCTTCTATAGTTCTTAAGCGCGACACTCAACAAGCTTACTGTCGAATTCATGTGTTCGAAGTATGGTGTAAATGAATTACAATGGACTTCTTAAGTGTATATCGATACTGCCCTAAGGATGGCACTAAAGTAATACGGTAACTACGCGTACAAGACTGCAATATAGTTGGTGTAGTAGAAGCATAAAGAGTGTGGAAATGAATGGCTGCGGTATCGTGCAAGCGTAAATGTAGCCGACGTTACCACATCGAGCGTTGATGCATTGCATCAACATTACAAAAAAATGTTCCGCTGCAAAACGACACTCCTCCGCTATGTAAACATTTCTCTGCCAATATGCATTTTCACGACTACTTTGTCGTTTTAAAAATATATAAAGTCTTTCAATGTATGCTAAAAGTGTCGTCTATATAAAGTACTATAAAGTAGAGCATAGCGATCAACCAATAAGTGGATAGAAGTGACTAATGAAAAGAGGCTGATCACCATCCGATCGGGATGATCACTGAGCATTACCGAAGCGCGTATGCAGATAAATCTACGCACATCCATCATATGTGCTACAACCGATGCGCATCCCAACTGAGCAACCACTCATATGCACTCAGGTTATCTTTATTTGCGCTCCATCGGTAACATATGCAATAACGATGAATACGAGGACGACAATAAAACAAACCAAATCGTTGCTTGGAATGTCCAGTTATGACCATAAGAATACTTCACTCTAAGGGAACGGTATTTATGTCGAGGAATCTATGTTGTCTATGTGTGAAAAAAAATTTTAAAAAAAAAAAGAAAAATAGTCGCTGGCTGCTGAGTCATAAACAAAATGAAAAAAAAGAACGATGATGTGAACAACCGGGATTATTGTGGATCCATAATTTCCAACTTGTATATCACATAAATAAGAGAATAAATTCAAATAAATTTTTGAAACGAACAGATAAAGCGGCAATTTTTAAATTAGAACAAAATTATGCAAATATCGCAAACGAATGGTATCGACAAAAAATGCATAAAAGATTTTTAAAATGTCGTTGTAGCATCAAACATGTTTCGATCATTAATCAAATGAACTTTTCTCGGATTTCCAAAAATACATTTTAGAAATGCAACAATGGACAGTTGTTGACTATACTTTCAGTAGATGTTCCCGAAATAAGTGCAATGGTAAAACTAAACAGTAAAGTGTCTTTACACGATTATTCAACTGTCGACAAAACAAAGAAAAAACACATTAACTTATTTAATTATGCTCGAAGCTGTTATTAATTATCGCGAGAATATATACTAGTCAAAATATAAGGCTATCTGCTAGTAGCAACCACGAGCAAAATTACTCGAAGGACCTGCCTCATCGCTTCCGTCTTACGTCAAGGCCAAAGCCTCGAGAAACTTTCAAGAATATCCTCGAACTGGTCTTTTTTTTTCTGCATTTTTGCTCAAGTAGACGATTTTTCAGAAAAGCCCCAAGAAACAGAGGCTGTAGGCCTTCGAAAAAAAAGAAAAATAAAAACACTTTCGCTTAAGAAATCCCTGCTCTGGGAACACGCGTGGAAATTTCTAAAAGGAATATCAAATTCGTAAGCGCCTTTATGGCAGCAATTTGTCATCAATGAAGTGCCCACTGCGAAATGCACCATAGTGAAAGTAACCGGTCAATGCTAGTACTATTCAGTCAACAAAAGGGTTTATAATCGAGGGAGTTAAAAATTTCAGCATCATCGGTTTAAAAAAGTATGTTCGACGGAGGATCATAATGCGGCGAAACTGAAAGAAGGAATTTCGAATTTTGACGGAAATTGCAAACAAGACAACATTTCGAGGTCCCTTACACGGAACCTTTGATGCGCCGGTTCGGACTAGTTCTGAACTATTTGATTCCTAAGTATTTCTCACTGTTTTTGTGCGCAGATTAGACTTCATTATTTATAAATGCGTCATATGATGGCGTCCACTTGCGAATCAAAAAAACAGTACCGCTACCATGTTTGTGGCCATAAATATGAGAAATCAACGCAACGCATGCTGCCTGCGCCGAATACCAAATGTGATGCAAAGTACCTGAACCGAATATCAAGAGTGATGCAAACTGCGTCAACCGAATATCAAATGTGATGCAAAGTACCTGAACCGAATATCAAGTGTGATGCAAACTGCCTGAACCGAATATCAGTTGTGATGCAAAACTGCCTGAACCGAATATCAATTGTGATGCAAACTGCCTGAACCGAATATCAAGTGTGATGCAAAGTGCCTGAACCGAATATCAATTGTGTGCAAACTGCCCGAACCGAATATCAATTGTGATGTAAACTGCCTGAACCGAATTGCAAATGTGATGCAAAGTGCCTGCAAATACCAAATGTGACGAAAACTGCCCGAATGGAACACAGTGCGCATCGAAAGTAGAAGGACAAGATTTGTGAGGGCATAGAATGGTTTCAGCGTGAGGAAAGCATGATTTAGCGCCAATAGACGAGATCAACGTACGATGAGGAAGACAACCGCAGATAGATGCATGCCCGGTCAGGAGACCAATAAAATTTCTGCATAGCGGATAGACCGAGTGCAAGACGCAAGGGCAGTATGCCCATTAACTATGCCGACCATCGCGATACGGATTATCACACATCCAAAACATAACGCGGTCGTAATCCCTCATTTAACGAGTTCACCAAGGTCAACCAATCCTCCATCATGAGGCCAACAATCGATAGAGTGTTTAGCGGATTATGGAAATCGAACTGTTCAAAATACTTTTTAAGAAAATAGATTTTTCAATGCCTATATCAGTTATAAAGTTTAAGCTGTGAAACTGAACAAACAACACATAATAAAATTGTCTAACGAACTGTGAAAGGCTTCAGTGATAGGAGCACTGCTGTTCTGGTTCGCAAGTGGACGCTAGCTGAGATCAGCAAATGAAATGGCCAGTAAATGAGATGGTCAACAAATGCATCCTTCATCAAAAAGTTCAGAGTGACAACCCTGTGTCTCTAGCAACCAGCAAAAATATGACGAGAATTTACCATTTACCGATCAATGCAAAGGTCACAGACCATAAACGATCTTAAAACAACATACTGGTAACTTGAA
>JPKZ01001684.1:48774-63388 GCA_000803305.1 Toxocara canis
CAAAAAAGGTTGGACCATTAGTTCAATAAGACTTCGACCGCAGAAAAGAAGTAATCTAGTTGAGTAAGAACTTCAGCTAAATGTTCCTTCTAACAGCTAGCTCAATGATCGCGTTTTGTTCGATCTTCTAAGGCTTACCGGAATGCCGAAATAGCGAAAGTGGATGAAAGGAAAACGAACAAAGACAGTTGTCCTGAACGAGGCAATTCAAACGAAACGATGACATATTGGCAAAGACGAAAAGAAAATAATAAAAACTGATTGAGAAGCAATGGAAACGTATGGAGATGGAAACGAAATGCAGGCGACCGTCTCCCTTTCCACCCTCTCCCTCCCCCCTACCCTCCTCCACTTCCCCTCTCCAAAGAATTATAATTAGTCACAAAAAACGCTATTTCCTATCTTTATTGTCACTGCACATGTCATCCTTCATTTCTGATCGCTTCTCGCGTATACCATCGAAAATCCTTAAAAAGTAAATTGTCCTTCTGTTGCCATATAAACAAAGCTGCAAATGTATACTTCTCTTCTTAAAGCGAATTTCTCCATGAAAAAAAAGACAGACCTCGTAGAACCATTGAAATCACGTCGAAGCAACTCAGTGAAAACTTAGGGAGGAGAAGCGAGAAAAAAAGCAAAAGCAAGTATGCGCTAACGAAATGATGTCACTTCAATGGACGAGAATCTCATTTTATACCGTAATTGATTAGGTACGACAGAGTGGTCGCACGAGAGAGGAAAAAAAATAAAACAGAAAAATTGCGAAAAAAAAAACAAGAGCAGTCAGCCATACGCACAGTCCGACCACTTCAATATGGGCCATAGAAGATAAAGAAAAGTTTGAAAGTTCGCAAACTGAGCACAACCTCTCTTGCAACTTGAACACTTGAACATCTACCTTTTTTCCCANTTCCCCTGCCCTTCCCTTTCATGGAAATGGGAAACACGCGGACATTTTTTCTACTATGACAATTACGACATTACTACGATGTGGTGAGGGCGGTAATTTGATATGTGTTGACGAAAAGCATCGCTATATTGCGCTAATAAAGAGCGATTTCTGTTATCGAAAACGGCTGATCTGTAGTTTTTTTGAGAAATGGACGCAACATCATTTCTATCGAGTCTCATATGAGCACTCATAAAAGTTTCGAGATCTTTAATGCTCGTCAGGATCGCGTATAACGACCGACTCTATCACGAACGAACATCTCTACCCTATCCGTATCGATCACCAGAGCACCGTCGACGATCATCTACGATATTAAACAATGTCGCTTTGCTAAACGGCAAGGGCCTTTGCCTGGTGCAACTAGAAATCCCTATAATGCCTACTTCAAATAAACAAATACAGAGCCCTAACGCTTAATAGCATTGGATTTTTAGATGCAGCACGTAACGCACACCCTCTCCCCTCCGCACCCCCCCACCACCCCACCAAGTTGTCGGGTAGATGGCATTTCATTAGTGGCCAATTGTGGTGTTTAATCAGAATTGCAAAACAAAAACCCGTCTGCCCCTCTCTCATACTGCAAAACGATACGACCAATTCATCAATATCAATTGCTTCTTATATGCCAAACTCCTGGAACTGATCAGCAGAGTTTTCATTCCGTTTTGTTGGTGTGATCGAAAAAGTCGTTATCGATGGTAGCAAGTTTTTGGTAACAAAGCGAAAGATGTTTTTCAAGATAGCCAACGAAATTGTTCGAAAAATCGTTCGGCGATTACCGATGATCAACGTCACATTGAAATTTTCATTGTTCATTGATTTTGAGCCTTATCATAATAGAATTCTGTTGTATGTTGGTTAGTTGGCAACGTTAATAGCGATTACGACACAGCCGACAACTATATGTTTCAGGAAATGCCTATATATACTTGTTCTTTAAAAAAGGCGTATACACAAAATTATCGCACATAAAATCAGCATTAAAAAAGGCGTATGCATGAATACGAGATGTATAACCATGCTAATAAATGCCTATGTAATACCCAAAATTAGGTTATTCCTGCCCATCACCGCGACAGCAACTAGAAAAGATCTCAAAACACTGCAATGAGTCGCAAACCACTCGATCAGAGTCATTCACAACCTTAAAAAATGCCCGCTACAATTGGGGAGACATCTCATCACTAAGCAGCATGGAATTTACAGTAATGGTCAGGAAGATGCAAAATAGCCAACTCAGTGAAAATTTGAATAACTTGCTGACAAAAACAACTCATAACCGAACGAGGCATGAAATGTACACCTGTGAAACATTCCGAACAAATTACGGACAAAAAACCATAAGACATCGAGCGACTGCTTTCCTCAATACACTGTTGCATTTGAGTGATATGTAGTGATGTTTTTATGATGTAATATTTTATTATGACTGTATCTCACTATATCCTTCTATATCATCTTTGTATTGTCGTAAAGGTAGTTATTGCCTATCGATTAAATAAAAGATTCGATTCGATTCGATTCGATTCGATTCGATTCGATTCGATTCGATTCGATTCGATTCGATTCGATTCGATTCGATTCGATTCGATTCGATTCGATTCGATTCGATTCGATTCGATTCGATTCGATTCGATTCGATTCGATTCGATTCGATTCGATTCGATTCGATTCGATTCGATTCGATTCGATTCGATTCGATTCGATTCGATTCGATTCGATTACTACCTATACACATGGTACACAAACGTTCTTTTAGTTCAGCATCCGGTCTGTTATCACAAAAAGTACAGTGGAAAAAGTTTAGTTGACCGATATGTGCGCCTGTGACGCGTCCAATAAAACATTCATTGCCGAAGTACGAAAAACGAAAAAGCGATTGGAGTGAAAAAGAAAAAAAGAAATGATAAAATAGCGGAAAAGAAAGCAATGGTGATAAAATGGAGCTGAAAGGAGAAAATAAAAACGCGCAATACTGAATTACGATTCAGTTTTTCTGAAAAAAGAAATTGATTTTTCATGCGTACTTAATGTTATTAAAACAACTGCTTTGATTGATTGGAACAAAGCTGATCCATTAGCAGTCATTTGTCCGATTTGTTTTTTTTTCTTTCAAATTTCATAAAATACTCATTTTTTAAAACTTATTCTAAATGATCCTTTCAAGTGAAACGATTTAACTAAAATCGATATTGATAAGGAGTTATCCAAATCGATTGATTAGTTACGAATGAAAATCATTTCGTTGAAATATTAAATATTCTTTTAACTATTTGATTTGATTTGATTTTCGAATCGATAATACTCTCATGCGCTATAATATTACTTAAATATGAAAATGGTTTTTGGAATTTGATTTTTTGAAAAAAAAAAGTCTCTTAGGAGAAATAAATTTCTTATAAGAAAAGATTCGGCAAAAAAAAATAAATAAGAAAGAAATGAGAAAAAGAAAAAACTGTCGATGTCAGTCAACTCAACGCAATATTATTAGCCTGCGGTGAGCGATAAAACTGGCAAAAAACCGAACAGAAAATATTGGAATTCCATAGTTGAGCATGGCGCAATTCACATTTATGGGAACTTTACTTATACTTTTCTATACTTATACTTTTCTTTATTTTTTCCCCTTATAAATTATGGGAACCATAATAGCCCAAACTGAGTTCATTTGCCATACATCGAACAACCGTACAAAGCCGAAAACATCGACAGCATATTGTACGCAAACAAAAAATGCTGAATGGCAACAATCTAAAACATATGAAAGATGAACAAGATAATCAGATGATCATATGTGCCGCCCTTAATATATGCGCGCTTCTTATGCTTTCAGTTAGGAACAACTCAAAATAACTAGTTTTACAGTTTGGAATTGGTGCTTAAAATTCGCTTTTTAAACTTTTATCACCATATTGAGCAGAAAAAAACTACTAGAAGATAAACGTAACAGTAACAGAATATAGTTATTCAAAGGAAATAGCAAGAGACTGTTGGTGTGGAATTCGAAATTGACAGCAACCGTTATGGTCGTCGATACACATGAGGATGCGATACCCAACCAAAGGTTTCTTTTAACTTGTTTTTTTCTTTTTCGATCGTTCAGTGAGCAGAAAGTCTCTGAAAAATGAACTAAAGAGTTTTTTATGAAAAAATTTCGAAATTTCATATTCAATTGATCGATTATTCATCGCTGAAAAATGTGAAAAAATTTTCTAATTAAATACGACTTTTTAATTAAATGTAAAGTCCTCAAGAAAAGGCAAATAAATGAGCTTAGAGGAATGAATGAAACGAAACCTTTCCGAAATAATTTCGTCGTCTACGAGTGGAATTTTTTTTCCTTTTTTCGTAAACGCAAATACACCACCAAAACGAATTCACAAATCGTTGAGATGAAGCATACATAGTTTTTTCTTTCTGCTTTAAAGCATCATCCTCTTCAAGAACTCCCTATAGCACATCACTCATTGCGTCCACTCCGATCGTCTCATAATACACAACGAAAAGCGTTCAACTAAGGGATGGATGTTCATTTTCATTGTGAATTATACCAGTGAAGATTTTGCCGCAGGAAAAAATATGTTTGAAAATGATTTTGAAAATTTTTAAAAAATTTTTCACTTTCGAATTTTACCAATTGTTCAACGCTATATTGGTACTGCTATAGAAGTGAAAGCTGTAATTTTAGCTAAGAAACTCGTAATGAAATCGCCGAAAATGATATCAAATCAATATCTTTTAACTTAATTCGATAGTCACTCTTATGTGATCGGTAATTTCATATAGTTCACTCAATCGCTACTGATAGCGCTGAACGTCACCAAATGGAAGCATTGTAAGCAGTACGAGAAAGCTATGCAAGCACTACCAGTTTTTTTTATCCGTGTATCATCTCTTTGTTAATAAATCCTCGCTCTTATGCAATGCCTATTTCAACTTTTTTTCACAAACCTATAACCCCGCGTCTTTGTCTGCGGTAACACGGTATTTCAAGTTTAAGTTTTTATTTTAATGCCTCTATAGGTTGTAATGCGCGAACCTCAATAGCAATAGTGAATGGTGATATCGAAACGTAACTAGTGATAGAAGCGAATTTATTCCCTAGTTGGGGATCAACATTCGACATAGTCTGTTCCAATGAAGGACGGGAAGAAGTCTGTTCCAGTGGAGGTCGGGAAGAAGTCTGTTCCAGTGGAGGCCGGGAAGAAGTCTGTTCCAGTGGAGGTTGGGAAGAAGTCTGTTCCAGTGGAGGCCGGGAAGAAGTCTGTTCCAGTGGAGGCCGGGAAGAAGTCTGTTCCAGCGGAGGCCGGGAAGAAGTCTGTTCCAGTGGAGGCCGGGAAGAAGTCTGTTTCAGTGGAGGCCGGGAAGAAGTCTGTTTCAGTGGAGGCCGGGAAGAAGTCTGTTTCAGTGGAGGCCGGGAAGAACTCTGTTCCAGAGGAGGCCAGGAAAAAGAGAGGCGCCCTACTGATGCTAAAAACTCCGGATGTAGATCTCGTGTGCTTGATCTCCTCATAACAACAAACATTTTGCCCACTGCTATGGCCATGAAACAACAAATGGGGCAGCTAAACAAATATCCGAGCTAAACGCTATGTAATGAATGTCTCTCAAGTGCTGCCTGCCTTTCAAATGTTTCCTTGTCACTTTCTTTGCAGTATCGCTTTGTGTCTTCAATGTATTTTCTCCACTTATTCACCCCCCCCCCCCTCTCTCTTCCCACACCCTCCCACGTTCCCGTTCCCCTCAGCTATAAACACAAACACATCTTTTCATTTTGCAAGCAACAAAAAAAATATTGTCGTAAGGATGATGAATTTTTTAAAACATGGCTGTTCCCATGTACGGCGGCATAATTATCAAGAATGAATTCGTCGCTTCCATCCAGCAAAACTTAGTTCACCGTGTTGCCACAAGATGGATGAATTTTTAAAGCACAGTCGAGAAAAAAAAATTTCGGTGTACAGTGTTCGGCTGAATTTTTAGGGGGTCGGCCAAATTCGGAATGTGATACTTAACGCGGCGCTCTTGGGAAAGGGTATTTTCTGGTTTTCCCCAACATCAGTACATAGCCATACATTTATTATTCTCATTTCTTCCACAGATAGAAGAGAGGTCGTAAAAATTGGTGATTAAAATGAATAATATTTAACGTGTTATCAGTGAATACTTCTGATGAATATGTTTTGCGAGTTGCGTTGTCAACGCTCATTATGGCTACCGTATTCGTCCGAATAGTAAAACTTAGTTCACCGTGTTGCCACAAGATGGATGAATTTTTAAAGCACAGTCGAGAAAAAAAAATTTCGGTGTACAGTGTTCGGCTGAATTTTTAGGGGGTCGGCCAAATTCGGAATGTGATACTTAACGCGGCGCTCTTGGGAAAGGGTATTTTCTGGTTTTCCCCAACATCAGTACATAGCCATACATTTATTATTCTCATTTCTTCCACAGATAGAAGAGAGGTCGTAAAAATTGGTGATTAAAATGAATAATATTTAACGTGTTATCAGTGAATACTTCTGATGAATATGTTTTGCGAGTTGCGTTGTCAACGCTCATTATGGCTACCGTATTCGTCCGAATAGTAGCCTTGAGGTCATTTTTTGGGTGTTTGAAGAGATGCTAAGAAATACTTTTGTTCAATTGGGAGAAAGACTACTAGTTTTTGTTGACTAATGATCAAAATACGTTTTGTGCCAATAAACGCTTACTTATAGGACCGAAATTTGCATCTGAAAACGATCTTGCTGTGATGCGCACTAATTCAATGTGATTATTGATAGTGTTGATCAATCAATAAGCGGACTTTGTTCGAGGTGATCGCGATAACTGCACAACAGTAGCATTAACGCTTCACCGGATGTCGGCTGACAGCGATAGAAACATTACCGGCTTAATTGAATTTTCCACAGCTTCCATACTGACCAATCGTAGAGAAACGAGTTTGTGACATACATCGCTTGGCATTCGAAACACTACTCAACCAGACACATCTGGTACGCTCAACGATCAGGTTTAGCAACCACAGCTGATCAAGGCTAAAAATTTTGAATAAGATACATGCTTATCATGGTTAGCGCCTTCCATACCCCCATCCCCACCTCTACACCCCTCCCCCTTCATGGGAATGTTGTTCATTTGCGTGCAGATTACGTAAGGTCGCAAAAGATTTTTGAGGGTTGCACACTAACTCGAACGAGTTAGGGCTCCCCCCCCCCCCCCCCCCCCCCCCCCCCCCCCTCTCTCCTCCCCTCAACTTCGGAGAGATTCGCACGGAAAAGAGAACTGTCCATATGTGACCACCACAGTTCAAGTCCCATTTTACATTCGATAGTTGCCGCATAAAAGTTTTGAGTACGCATTTCCAAAATACAAGTTGCTGAAAGAAATTTGTGGACTGCATTGACGAAATGCGCCTCCAAAAAAAGGCAAAAACTGCCAGGTTTTATTCCCCCTTCACCCGTCCGTTTTCCTCAGCTACATCTTGTCGATTCAAGACGTTTCGGATGCATCTCGATGCCACCCGAACCCACATCCAATCACAGCCGCACCGTCAATTTACCAACTCTCCATACTTATCGAAACTGCAGACGAATTTGGTGCGACACCATCCCAGCTAGTACAGAATGCCAGAGACACTTCACCTTTGCAATTTATTAGCAGTGAACAACAAACTGGATCACTCCGACTACTGCAATACCTCACCTCCTCTCCCTAAACTGGCGCATCGAGATCACAAACTATGATTTGGTCCATCGTACCTCACACCCCGAACTCTGATCCACTCAAAATCAGCTGTAGCGATGACCTCGAGTCTGCGCTCGGGCAATTATCCATACCACACCACGACAATAATAACGAGGATATCCAGGTTCGGTTCCTTCGTGCAGATTGCAACTGTAGCTGCCCTCTCAATCGCGTAGAGAGAGAAAAACGCAATAAACAAGGAAATTTATCGTACTAAAGAATTCAATGAGCGAATATCATGCTGCGAAAATGCGCACACCAACACCAAATAACCTACTCATCCAGAACGCAGCAATGCCTCCCAATTATGATCAATTGCTTCTACGCAAAACACTCTTATCATTTCCGATGCCACACTCCAACTTATGCCAAAACAGACCTCCAACCACAGACAAGTGCCAAGTCCAGCACCAATCGATCCCACCACATATTCCAATACATGTTGCCAACAACAACGGCAAAACTCGTCAAATATCTTCTTTATTTATGCAACAAGACAACAGGATAGAACAACTCCGCGCACACATCAACCGTATCATCCCATTTGACCAATACATCTCCGCTACTGCCCATCCCACGCACGTACAATAAAACGTTGTGCCAGTAAAGAAAAAGTGCTGCACCAAATTATTTAACACAACTGCTTGAAAACAAAGAACCAAACAAAACAGTTGAAAAAAATGTACCGGACAATACGACCACCCCACGACCTTCAATGGCATATTTGGGGATCATAAGAGTACAGCAACAACACAATCCATCAAGCACTACAGCTTTCAGCTATCCCTTGATCCTCTCTCCTGTGATTTCACAATCCACAGACCAGACCGCGTCAAATGAAAAAATCTTGGGCCGGAAGAAAAAGCCGCCAGACATTATAGAAACTGAGCAAAACCTAAGACCCAAAAACCGGAAATAAAATTATCACGCTTCAAGCTGAATGAAAGAAAAGTGGGGCAAAGGGAAGAACGTGTGGGAGCAACTGAAAGTGGATGGGAAGAGGGAATCATCACATAGGGAGGGTGCAAATCATCTGATACGGAAAGGCATTTACATTTTGTCGAGGAAATTGTCCAGACTGGGCACCTGTTCCTTCAATCCCTTACGCTTACGTGTATCAGCTACCACCTGTGCTGGCTTACTGCTTGGTTCAAGCGGATTGCCAGGAAGTACCTGCCAGTGGTCGAACACGCATTGCGGGAACGCCTGACCACCAGTGTTAGAGCGGAGATCGGCCGTGAAACCTGAACAGTTCAACGTTACCAATCTGCCTTCACTTATGCCACATCTCGCGTCGGATTCTATTTTAACGGTCATAAAGCCTCCACTACAATATGCCAAAATCAAATCACCGTTTCATGACCGAAAAAAAATTCTACAGACAACAGCGCCGTGTTTTCTACGCAAATCCAAAGTAAACTGGAGCAAATTCGCGAACACAGTCGCAAGAAAACTGCTCCTTTTCTTCAGACGTTTTTTTCTTATCGTTCCTTCTATAAATGATGCCCACGCAATATAATAATCGCAGCTGTGAAAAGAGATGGAAAATTTCAAGTCAGAAAGTGTTAGGACGAAATTTTCGTAGTGGGGATATTAACTACGACAAAATAAACAACGAATAAGAAAAAAAAGAAGGAAGAAAGCCAAACCGAAAGACTCATTGACAGGAAGGTAGGCTTTGACGACGAACATTGGGGTACCAGCCACTTGCGATTCCTCAATGACGTGGCCACGACGACGATTCAACACACCATAAATACCTGCAAACAACCAATACCACTGTAGCATTATGAAGCTTTATCGATCAAATCCTAGATGGGTGAAGTGCTTACATCTGTCCCTCCTTTGAAAAATGTTATTCATTTCCTGTACCTTCATTTTCACAAATGAATGCAGGTGACGAGCGCGTACGCTTGTGCACTTGAGGGTCATATGAGTCAAGAAAATATTCCCAAGGGGAATGAAAAATGAGGTCGTCTTTTAGGAAGGGAAGGGGATGGTGGGTTCACGCAGGTACCCGACATGCTGCGTTTTTTTCCAAAAGCCTGGAAATTAGAAACGCAGCGCAGCGGAAGGCGTCCAATTCCGTCGTAAATGACAGTCTTCAAATGTAGAAAAAGACAACCGCAGAGAACTTTAGGTGCTTCACCAAAGTTATGGAGAAGCACCAGTCGTCTCTCTACTACAGCTGCCTTATCACCTCTTGCAGAACCAAAGATTTTTCGGCCATAAAATTCTAGGCATAGGGCAGATATTTCTGAGATTTCGTAGTCTGTATTTTTTTTGCAAAGCGATCAATTTGCCGCCTTTCTAGTCCGCTGTGGTAAAGCTGGCACTTTCCCCCCTTTTTCCCGTCACCATGAACTTCTGCGACTAGCGAGTACTCTCTAAAACTCGGTTTTATGCATGCTATTTTATACAGTGTGTGCTGGAAGATGGACAGCAAGGGGAAGGAGAGGGAGTGGAGGATTCATGCCCATAAACACCAATTCCCACCGACCCTAAAAATGCAATACATGCGACAAATCAATTTTAAAAAAAAACTTAAAAATAAAGCAGTAACGAATGACTTACCACCAACGGCACTCTCGGGACACTGAATTTCGACTAGATAAACAGGCTCCAAGAGACGAGGCTGTGCGGTGAGTACGCATGCGTATATAACACGTCTAGCAGTGGGTATGATCTGACCGCCACCTCTGTGGATCGCGTCTGCGTGTAGTGTTACATCGTGGATGTTGAAACGAATTCCTGCAATTGCCGAACTATAACAAATGACAGCAGATTTAATGAATTAATTGATATATAAATGACTCGAGTCCAAAACCCCACCTTCCTTAGGTAAATTCCTGGCGTCCAGCCCAACTGGACTTCGAATAGTTCTCTATTTAAATCGCCACATTCTGGCAGCATTCTGCTCCTCTCATTCACCAACCCTACAAAAGTACACCAGCACCTTTTATATACCACCTGGATTATGCTAGAATCAGGAAAGACTGGAGTTTAAAATACAAAATACTTTTATACCTCCTTATCCCCAGCCAGACTTCTGAACGGAAAGTTCCTTAAGGGTCACCCTATTAGATGTTGAAAGAGAGGGCACGAGAGCAGCACAATAAGGCGGCACTCTGTGAAACCTCATTCCATAATTTCGCGTCATTTCGCACTTAGCAAAGCGCAAACCTCTTCACCAAGCTCTACTATGACGCTTCAGAACAACAACACAATTCTATATCACTGTTTTTCACACAACCTTCGTTTCACTTCGAACAAGTTTCCCTTACAGCTAATATTTCCTGTGTGTCATCAGTAATCAGCACACAGCATATGTTAGCATTTCCACCCAAGAAACCTCTCAACAATAATAACATTAAACTTGACCGACAACCCTCCAATAATCCCGATAACAAATTTAAAAACGGCTAAGATTTTACAACTTCAACAGATGAAATAAGCCGCGCCGTTCGCTCTACGGAACAGAAAAACTAAATTCCACGACGTACTATTCACGCTTCCTCACTCAGTTAGCAAATGTTAAAAGTGCCCACCTCGCATGTTCTCGTCGCAAAGCACGCCCTCTTTGGTTGCCCACTGGAAGCCAGCCACAACCGAGTCTTTGATTTCGTTGAGGTATTGCACTCCTTTCGTCACGTCCACCAAGATATTGGCACCCGTACCGTCAGGACCGAAGCACCAAATCTTACGTGCCTCCGTCACATCGTACTCGTATTTCTCAGCCAAAATCTTCGCACGAGCCTACAACGTTTCAAAGCATTGTACTTTCCGAATAAAGCTCAGTTTCTTCTATTAAGCAATGAACTCTATAGTCCCTTTACAGATTTACTAAGACGGTTTATCTATACACATATTTACATAAGCACGAAAACAGCATTTAAGTTACGCAAAGATCGCGAAAATTTTCACCACATATGACATTCATATCGATAAAGACCCAGACTGCCAGCCTAACATTCCTCAGAAATCTCAGAACAACTTCCTCTGAGCTATTATAAACGCTATTCGTCTAAAAAAGTGATTGAGCTTGTTCACTGCATGGTTTTTCCCAGCAATAACTGCCCCACTGGGGCTATGCGACGACAAGGAATATGCAGCACTGCCCGGGCATCCCGAAGGCGCCACACAGGCCCACGATTTATGGTACGGCAGACCGGAATCTCATCCCATAACGGAACGTCCGATGCTCTACTGGCGAAGACCGACCGAATCCCCGAAGGAACCCTGTCAGTAAACACCTCGTACCTGCTCACCATTAACAACTGTTAGAATGGATATAAGCACGAGCCACAAGAAAATGTTAGGGGGACCTTCACATGCCCGTCAATCAAGGGGTGTCATGCAACGCGCTGATGTTAATAAAACTTCTGCACCCCTTTCGGAATAATCACCATATTATTTTATCTGCCGTTAAACATCCTAAAACTGTTGCAAAGTTCTTCCACCGTTTTTGCGTGTCGGGCACCCGCTCTCCCTCCCCTTACGAGCATTATTTAAAATAAATTCAACATGAGCTCGCAATGTGAAACAAACAATATGAAAACGAACTTTCAGCTCATCACGAGCGTTAATTTCGCCCTTGTCGATATCGTCTGCGAGACCGTCAGGCATAGGCACAGCTTTGCAGAAAAGACGATTGTGCTTGTTAGGAGACTTCGAGAGGCACATCTGGTCGGATTCATCCGATACCGTTTCCCTGTATGATACGACAGGGTCGGATTTCTTGATCGGTATGCACGCGTGATCCTCTTCCAAATCTTTTAAGCAGATTTCCAGATGCAGCTCACCCGCACCAGCGATAATGTGCTCACCAGACTCTTCGAAGATGCACTGCACCATAGGGTCCGACTTAGCTAGACGCTTAAGGCCTTCGACCTGCAAAGCTCTCAATATTCATATGCCACAACTTTTCATAAACAATACTGCAATCAAATTCATTGTTCAAGATATTCCTAACACCTGATAATAAAAAAACCCCACCGCAGACGAGCAACAACTGCACGACAGACAACAGCATTGTCACAGAAATAAACTTCTGAAAGAATTCCGAGTGCACGATAAAGCACACGATTAGCAAAACAAATGGATTAATAAACCAGAATAACTTTCACACCTCTCTTCTCTCCTTTTCCCCAGCCGCTCCTCACTCTTTGCCAAAGAAGGATTTGCCATACAACACATTAGCAATTTTTGAAGAGGCCCAAATCAGTTTAAAAAAAGGGAACTGGCTAGCTAAAGCAAGAACAGCTGAACTTCAAGCGCCGAGTATCAGTCGACCGGTCGGCTTTCAAGATTTTTCGCGATGTGCTGCCTCTCCGCTCGTTTCATTTAAAAAATCTCGTTCTCGACAGTACAGCACCTAGAGATCGTTATCCCCTTTTCCACTTCTAGTCTCAATAAAAGCAAACAAAACACTCACCAACTTCGGCAAATCACCAGCGTTCTTCGGTTCCACAGCAACACGCACGACCGGCGACACGGAGAACTTCATGACTCGCAGATTGTGTGCATCTTTGAAAGTCGTGATCGTACCTCCCTTCACCAAGTACTGATCAACACCGACCAATCCGGCAATATTACCCGACGGGATGTCCTCAATTGGCTCCACATAGCGGCCCATCATAAGAATGGTGCGCTGGATGGTCTTCTCGTACAGGTCCTCTTTTTTGCCTGGTACGTAGTTCGGACCTTGGATACGCGCCTTCATACCTGTCGCCACCTTAAAACCCCATGTCATGTCTCTCTCAAAACCCCATGTGATGTCTTCTCTCACAAAACATCCAACTCATGTGAAAATTGCTTTCTGTCATTCTTAAGATGATTGAGAGAAAAAACAAGTTTGTTAGGCTCACCGGAAAACTAACTCATTGCTCTGGACATAGTGTCTCTTTCAAGACTTTGGCAGAAAGAGTATAAACATCTGATTCTTTTTTAAATGCTCTGCACCTTAATTTACGTAGCCTGACACCCTTTCTCGATGAAAAAAAAAAGAACGACAAGTGTGCAATTTGTAAATACAAGGCCGAGTCGTTGGTAATAAAGCGTCTTAAGATGAAAAGGCAGAAAAACCGCTTCACACGATGCTTTATTCGAAACAAAACAGTAAATGACCTTTTGGAAGTTAATGAGGCTGACATCGCCGCAAAACGTCAGCATAATCCACAAAACTTTTCCATCCGCTGAAACACAACAACCCTTCGGCTAAAAGCTGTAGTCAGTTTAATTATGTTATATGACAAAGAAAATGAAATTCACCTTTCCAGAGAATACACGGCCGAAAGCATAGAAACGGCCTTTATCAGAGGTGGGTACCATCTTGGAGACATACATCATCAGCGGTCCGTTCGGGTCGCAGTTTTTGATTGCTACAGCAGCCTCGTCATCGTGCGGTCCTTCGTATAACATCTCCATTCGGTATTTCTGTGCGGTCACAGGAGACGGCAGATGGATACAAATCATCTGCAGCATAGTGTCGCCCGCCGGCAACCATTTGCGCATCATCACCTCAAATTGCGTTTTTTCATATCACCAGCATACAAACAATCCGCATACAATTCATGTCAAGCACATTTCTTCGCGCATCCAACCTAACTCGAAAACTGCACAACGTAGTAGTCTGCTGTGGGAGATATGGCATTAGCAATCCCCCAACTCCTCAATTGTCTCCACGCTCTTCTTTCCCAACATAGTTGTAGAAAGAATGATGATGGAATTAGCTCACACGGGGTGAACATGACACATCTTTCTTGCGAAATTGGGCAGACCTCTTTTCCTAATCGTATTGGTAGCCTCTCGGGCAGGAATTTACGTACACCAAAATCCCGTAGCTCCTTCCAGCAAAATAAGTCAACAATCGTACCTTGGAACTCCTCGCTCTCACTTCCTCCCCCCCCCCCCCCC
>JPKZ01001684.1:75252-103145 GCA_000803305.1 Toxocara canis
CAAAAAAAAAAGAAGGGATTTACCAGGACAAGTTCGGCAAAATTGCTTTTTAGCTTGCCCAATCGGGGTCGATCTAATTTCCGCTGGGTAGGCCAACGACGTTATGCCAAAAAAAAACCGCCTTGCCGCATTGTTGGACGTCTTATTTAATAGCGGCATTTCGCGCATGCATAAAGAGCAAAACGCGTCCGGCAAAACACCTATAAATGATAGATATAAGTGTGATGTGCCCACCTGAGCGCCATGCTTTTATCGGTTGATCATTAAGATCAGTGTTGTTTGACTGGGAACAGAGAATCAGAAGTGCAGTGCTTATTCATTAATATACAAGCCTCAATATGCTTTGCAGAGTTTGCAATTTGCAAATTGCATTATGTCGACATTTCCTTGCATTTGTGAGCGCATCTCTCTCTCTCTGTTCTGCAGTTTTCAAATCGGAGACTATCGAAGTTGCTAATATGAAATGCGATCGCTCAATGTACACCCCAATCATCTCCTGTGCCTAATTTCTCCCCGAACGCGGAAAAATTATGCATCCTTGCAGCGGAAAAATTTTTTTTTCAAAATCAAGTTTCCTTTTCCACTCCTTTTCACACTTTTCTTTGAAAACAAATGGAACAGAAAAAAAATCCAAAAATGAAACGGAACAAAATTCGAAAAGCGTATAAAGAATAAAACAAGAACAGCGAAACGATGGCAAGTAGAGTCGTCTAACGTCTGTCGTGAACAATATATGAGGAATAACGTTAAACGTTGTTTCAGCTGTATTTGTCCATATATGTTACCCAAAATTGCGCAACATTACGCTCACTTGTTTCTTTGCTTCACATTCCGAACAAATCTGTTTCTTGTGAACTGACGGAAGGGCAGATGGGACAGCAATTAAGTAGTTCATCGATAGCGCAAAAGATCACGCTCGATCAAACCTTTCATGGGCTCCGCTAATTTCCTCCGACCATAGACAGGAGACGACCAGTTCTCCCCCTTTTTTTTTCCCCCCCCCCTCACCCTCACCCCACCCTTTCCCCACCATCTGTTGCATGTTGTGGAAGTGAAAATTTCCGCTGCAAACAAGACTCGGCCACTTCAAGTTGTATCTTTACCTATGCTGGTAAGCTTTCAACATCTCTTATAACAACGCAATGCAGTCTTCTAATACATTCATAAAAAGAATCGTTCCTTACATAAAAATCGAGGGAACAAATTTCTTGACTGCTGATAAACGGAAAAAACAATAAGGGACAGAACGACAAAAACCAACAACCTGTACAGCTTGCAACGTGTAAAACATGTAAAACGCCTTCCAGGAATAAATGTTCCCAAAAACGACCATATAATGGCATATAGCAGACATGATAACACACAAGGAAGTTGCAGACCATAACAGTGATCCCATAAAATATTCCCTCCACATCAAACATATAAGTATGTGCACAGTACGATAAAAACAACTAGCACGTAAAATCAGCCTGAAGGGAATGTATATTTTAAAAAACTCATCACCGTATCAGTTCATTTACGGAAGCAATAACAAGTTAGCTAGCTCCATAGAAAGAAGTATGCGACCATCAAACTGCTTATGACATCATCAATTGTACCAATTGGCTTCGTTAAGCGCCACAAGAACTACGCATCATTTTCTTTGAATAGAAATTACCCTTCCGAACTCTGACCTAATTCTGATTTGTTCTTCCGACATTTACCCTCATAAATATTGCGTGCTTCTACAGTCAAAATGAAAGCCACTGACATACGAACTTAATGGCACGAAAAACAATCAATCAATTAAAACCATCGATCATGCGCAACTAAAAAGTCGATTTCTCTTTTTGAACTGATATAGCACGTCATGCACCATTTAAAGAATTCTTCTTCAAAAAAGAAAAAATTAAAATAAATCCCAAGATAACTACAGAAATATTGCTGCAGAGATCGAACAGAGGAAGTACATTTCCAACCTATGTACTGTCACGCAACTAAAAATTGATTCTTTTCTTTTCCAGTCAGTCCTGTCTAAAGTGAACTTCACTTCCATGCTATGATCGGATCGAAAAGAATGCGGGTGGAAATCACCTTTCACCCCCTCCCTCACCCCCTTCTTCACCTTCAATAAATGCTCAAAAACATGATGCTCATAAATGTATTAAGGAGAAAACATTAGCTCTCGAACCGTTTTCGAGAAAACTCCCTTCCCCTCCTCTAGTTTTCAACCGATAATCCAACGAGATCAGTTGAGTGCATCGAAGATACTCGTTTTGCTTCTTTTCACGTTTATCGCTTCCAACGGCGACCGGCGTTTCGTTGTGTTGTTATCCTTAAAATTTCGGTTATTTATTTTAAGGCAAAAGGCGGAAATAATTTCTAGCACCCCTCCGTTCCAAAACTCTCCCCCTGTCCACTATAAAATTTCTATCACCCCTCTGCCCCAAAACTCTCCCTCTCTCGACTGTACTTCATTGGAAAATTTCAAACTTGAGAAACTTTTGAAAATGAATTATTTTCACTAAGATAAACGCTGTATTCTTATTTTGCGTTTTTCGTGCAATTTGACTAGTCACCTTAATTTTGACTTTCATTTATAATAATTTTATTTACTTTTGTTTTTACAACCAAACCCACAACCGTATCACTGAAATCAAAGAACCTTCCCGACCTGAAGACATGGCAATGTTGCAAACGACATGGGTGGGCATCAGTAAGCCATCCAGTTGGATCCTACTGGAGAAGGGCGCTCCGCACACTTCAACCCCCTCAACCCCCCTCCTTCCTACTCGATGCCATCCAATTGTAGAAGAGACAGTGTGAGAACCTGTGTCAACACCTTTGACATCCTTGTAGAGATTCGGAAGGAACTATACAAAAGGGTGATTTTTGCCGATTGACTTTTCCGTCAAAAACGAAGGCGTGAAAAGTATCTGAGACCACAGAAATGAGCGCGAAAATTTAAGGCGTCAAGAAGTCAAGCAGAAATTTTGGTCTCAAGATCTGACATCTGAGATCCTAAAATGAAAGCACTTGGGACCTCAATAATACTCGAAGAAATTAGCCTAAATTTAGAGATAACTCAATTTTCGATATTAGCAGCAGTAAATTTACCTTCGATGAGTTGCTAATGAAGAGTCCTTTGGTGGGATTGGTTACACCCGTAAAGCTGCTCATTTGTTTGATAACTACAGAAAGTGATGTGCGCTGCTGCAGAAGAGAATTCCTGGAGAGCTCAGAGGAGTTGGAGTGTTCCGAAAGATTGCTCGCTGAAGAGCCTGTAATCAGTAAACATTCATTTCAAAAACTAAAGCCACTACAGTAGCCAGAAATTCCGAACATAGAGGATAGAAGTCGGAAAAATGATAATCCCGAAGACGCAAGAAAGGGAGTGGAGGAGGACGAAGGGATGGGATCGGGTGGATAGGGATTTGGGGTTTTGAAGGAATCAAATAAAACCATCGAGAAATTTAGGAAGTAATCTTCCCTTCTATATACTTCATGCTCTCATCCCCGAACATACCGCCGTTTTCAAAGAACGTGACTCTCCAATATTCGATCATTTTCGAAGATGCTGACATTTATAATCCCCCTCGCTGATATGCTTCTTTCAGTTTTGCAAGTGTTACATGTTCCGATGCTTATTTTAGAAACTTCTCAGAATATCAGTAAAGGTGGTAAGTAAACCACCTTTACTGATATCCAGTTTTTCCCAGTGAGCCATTAAAAAAAAACTTACTTTGTCGTTGTATCGCATAGAGACCGGCTTGCATCAAAGGTGAATTCTCTCCATCATCTTCTATAAAAGTACCCAACGCGTCGTTCATCAACTGCAATCGATTCGTTCGCATACCCACTTATGTGGTGCACCCAGCAGCCAACCCAAAATGGACACCGCTTCAGCTGGCATGTTTTTTTTTGGTTAAAACTAAAATTGTGACTGAACTGGTAAGGCTTACTATGCTGGTCTTCTGAATTGGCACCCTCTTTCGCCCCTCACTAAATTCACGATAACCTTATTAAAATGAAAGATTTCTAACGACGATGCAATCTTTATGATGTATTATAAACAGCTCCTCATTGAACACGTTTGGCTCTATGAATGAACCTACTTCCAATTCTCCAGTCCATGAAGGAAAGACAGCCTTCGCTGAACTACTCATCAATAGCCGCATCCAACCTACGCCTTACGAGGCCAGTGAAGCGCCTTAAACAACCAAACCACCGCGCCCTGCACTGCAAAGCGGAGTGAAAGCAAAAGAACGGAGTCGCGCAGAAATAAATTTTTTAACCTTAATTTTACAAAAAAAACAGCCCGGATTTCTGTACCTGCACAACAACAGAATTTCTCTATGCTTAGAGAAAAATAAGAATAATTTAGAGAGAGAAAAATAAACAAGCTTAACACATACTACTTTGCTCTTCTACAAGGAAAATGAGGGTCCCAATTGTACCTGCGATCCCCAAGATCTAATCAAAATAGTTTATCCCTTACCATACGCCGATATTTATCTCCATCTTTTCTATATTTCCTATCAAATTTCAGTGCGTCATACTCCAATTCAAAATTTGCGAAAATTTTTTTACTTTTTCCCCGTGCGCATCATTTCCTTTAGACGAAAAATTCCAAAATCTCTCCATGGAATTTTTCCAAGTTGACAAAAGGGGGAGGGAAGGGGAAAGGAGAAAAAAAAAACACACACCCCCTCCCTCTCCAATTTTTTCTCGCAATACAACAAGCAAATAAATTAGTAACCTTGTTTTCCATTTTCCATCGAATCATATCGATTCGTTTCTTTCGCGTCTCTTCATCTTCTCCATCAATTTCCTCCTCCTTCGCCATTCCCTCCGTGTTTTCCTCTCCCTCCTCTTCCAGTAGTGCCTCCTCGACTTCTTGTCTCAATTTGAAACGAAACGTTCGATCTGTTTCGGTGTGCAAATCACCATCTTCCAATAGCTGATCCTTCCAGTACAATAACTTTCGTTCCTCATCGTCCTGTAAAGTTCAAAAACGTCCAACTCGAATACTGCAAAGTAACGTAAAGTAAATACTAACAGTCCTCTACTTACGAACGGGTTACGTTCCAAGAGTATATTTGGAGATCCAACCTCTTGAGAAGTCTAAGGTATAAATGAAGGAATAAAACGTTACCCTTCAGCAAACATACATTTCCCATTGTACATAGGCATAGGCAACACATCATAAATAAACCCTTGCCGACCGTCGCATACCGTTCGGAACCTTCTAAAACCTTCGGAACCCTCCAAACAAAACATGGAAATGCGGACAGCTTTATTTTTCAACAAATGTTCGTAACGTAACAATTCGCAAGCAGAGCTGACTGTCTACACTATAAAGGTGCTAAAGCTATAAAGGGTAAAATGTTGCAAAGCTGAGCACAAAAAAACGTTCAAGCTGAAATTGCAAAAAATAGTTCTATAAAGTAAAATTGAGTACTACGAAATGTCAAAGCAAAATCGAATCCAGTCTAGAAAAAAGAAGTCTGAACACACTATGCAATACTCTGGTTAACTCAAATGACAAAGGGAATATTTTTCAGGTCTAGTTAACCTCAGCTATATCAAACGGTCTATAATATTGTTTCAAGTCGACCCAGTGAAGCACTAAAAAGATCACTTCAAATATCCTAGACCTGAACAAATATCCGTTTAAATCTCAATTCAAATATTAAGTAAATTTCAAATTCGTTCATAACAATTCCAAATATCCCTTAATTCCTAAATAATATTAAGTATTCAAATTCCAAACATCCTTAATTCAAAAATCAAATGAAAAAATTCAAATATCCATTCATGATAAAACTAGATGAAGAATGGAGCAGATCGAACAAGTAACCGGCAAGCAATCATGTCCAAACCGTGTAATCATGCTGCTTAACTCTGCACAATAAACTAACGATGAGCTAACCCATTTAGTGATCCATCAAATCCTCACATTTCAATGAGTTTGATGAATTACACATTGCAATGGTGTTAGTTAGGGTTTTTTAAAGGAATATTACTACTATACGGAAAACTGTTTCCCGAAAAACTGGCTTGAATATCAGTGAACAGCGCAAACAGTAAAAATATTTTTCGATACAGTGATATAAACGATATCACCTCGTTAGCATGAATACTGTACTGTAGTTTTTCGGGAACAAAGTACTATAACTCCGAATTTCATCATGGCGCGAGTGCTGTGTTCCGGTAGTGCATGACGCTGTATAAAAATATAAAATACCTTTTTGTGCACTGACACCACTAATCAAATGCAAATGAAATGAAATAAGGGTAACAGACAGGCCCCAGACGGTCAACGACATACACCAGCGCAGAATTCACAACGTCGGCAAATCATGATTAATAGTTTCCAGAAGGAAATCGGACTGGATGAAGCACAGTAAGCAAAATTACCCCATTACCAGCCACATATCGACTGGTAAACTCTTAACCATTGAAGATGAAGAAAAACCATCGGCCAATAATTCTTTGTGACAACAAAGTTGCTCAATGAGGCTTATTTCCATTCAAATTGCCGCATGTCATCGAAAAAATCACGCACTGAGTCGGGAAAAACATGGAAAAACCCCACGGAGTGCCCAGAAGAAAAACGTAATGTTATTAAAAAATAAACTATTCCGAACGTTCCCATTTCTTTGTTGCCAAGGTTCAATCCCCTACCTGTTGCTGTTTCATCCACTGCCTTTGCAGCTGTAACTTGAGAGTTTCCTCGTCGGGTAAGTCGTCCTGATCGCCTTCTTCAATTTCATACTCATCTAGATCATCGTCATCCTCATCCGCGTCACTGCCCACGTCATCTCCCGACAGTGACGCTTCATCGTCGAAATATTCGGAGCTGAAGAGCGCAGGATGCGAAAATATCGTACAACCTCGACTTCAAATCCCGAGAATTGCAAGAGTGCAGTCTGCCGGAGAACAGAGATGGGAGAGAAGAAGGGATCAATCTGAGGGGCATTTGAACCAACCGGCTTCTGCAGAAGGGAGACAAATTTCAAGAGCGATGGGAAAGGCGAAGAAAAAACCACATTCCACCTGAACTGTGTCAGGTGGTTTATTCAAAAGGGTAACTGAATTTGAGGGAAGAACTGTATTCAAGACGATGGGAAACGGATTCCCGAACTCCTCCTATCTCCAAGACAGCGAGGAGAATTCGAGGAAAACATTAAGGTGTTAAGGACAGAGGGAGGAGGATTAGAGGCGGGGTGACAGGGACAGAACACATTCGGGCTTATTAGATGTAAAAAACATTACAGTACTAAATTTGCACCATAGTGTTCGTTCGGTTCTGTGCTTCCGTATTCTTACTGAAATTGCAAGGAGGCGATGGAAGAAGCTGCGAAGTTTCGATATAAAGCTGTGTGTAGACAATTCTGCCCTCGCAGATATTAGCACATGTTTCCTTCTCCACAAGCACAGCAGCACAATTTTCTCTTCACACAAATACAGCGGAATTACTCAACCCCCTAAAGGAGACAGAGAAATGGGATGTAATGATCAACGTAATGAGCATAGTGTGGCAGCTCTCCGCTCCCTAATGCAACTCTGTTGTTGAATACCAGTATGTTACACGAGGACTTGGTCGTTACACGATGCGTATAAAGTTAAACAATACCAAAATTTTTAAAAAATTAAGATGTGATAACTGGGGCAAAGTAATCACAAAAATTACACCTCAGTCACAGCAAAGTTCGATCTGAAGCCGAAACTCGTCTAGCCCCCGATGAGTTCTATGCGAGACGACAACGGATTCATAAAAAAGATCGCACTCACCGCATGTTTTTCTTTTTCGTACCATCTCTGATGGGAACCTTCTGTTGCAACCGTCGGAATACGCCCAGTTCATCATCACTCGAATTCAGTTCTCCCTCTTCGTGATCCTCATCCTCCTCTCCTTCTTCCTCATCCGAATCCTCACTGGCCTCTCCCTTAAAAAATGGCTTACTACAAGGAATACACTGAAGTTTCATCCAGCTTGCGATCTTGAATAAAAAACCAAAGGATAGAATCGGCGGAATATTCTGAAAGGTTGGGAAATCAAGAAAAATGACTGGAATGGATAACAGAAAGATCAAACAAAACTTGACAACAGTTTTATTCACAACAAGACCAAATTAAATGGAGTTCGACCTCAACTGTGTTTTAAAAAACAAAGAACGCTTATCACAAAAAAAAAAAAGAAAAAAAGAATCTGGGAAGGATGAAATATCTCTCTCATTCAAAATGCGAATTAATTAAGATTTTGCCTAACCTGGCATTCCTGGCTCTTAATTACTTTTCACATCGGCAAATGAATTCACTCGCAACAGCCCGATTACTGGAACGTCTGTGGCAAGCTAGAAAATTACTGTTTCAACCTATGCTTGAGGAAACAATTTCCACTAGTCAACACACGAGTGTTACTCTCGAGATAAGTCACCTCTATGAAGTTCTCTTCATGTGCTGGATCATCGTTCGACATTGTCTCCTTCTCGTCCCCAGATAGATTATCCGAAACTTTATCTGCCTTTTCTATTTCGTCCTTTGCAACATTTCCATCATCACCTTCTTCGGTACTTTTTTCGCGTTCTACGTCTACATCTCGAAATTTTATTAAAGTCTTCAACATCGCAAAAAAAAGATAGCATGAAAAAATCGAAAATACGTGAAGGAAAGAAATGTGAATTGGAAAATGAAACAAAAATTTCGTGTTATGAGGTTCAGTGTTAACTTCGAGCCCCTCTTCAGAATAACCTCTTCCTCAAATATTGTTTTCCTTTCTTTCAGCATATCGAAAACTAGCCTCCCCATCGACATAATCTCTCCTCTCGCTTTGAAGACAATACACAACCTACGATAAATTTACAAATCAGCAAAGTCTCAAAAAATGGCCTCCATTCCTGATATTTCGAATTCGCCCTAGAAAGCTGGGACAGGCGAAAAAATTCGAAGCTTTTTTCCAGAAAAAATTTGAGAGAAGCAAATTGATGCAACAAATTCAGACGAAAATTTATTTCGTTGAAACGTGGAGACAATAAAATACTGTAAATAAAAACAGGCAAGAACAGAAGCTGTTTAAGCTAGACTCCCGAACAACTAACAAACACTTCTGAATGAATATGAGAACAGGGAAAGGAAAGGGACGGCAATAAAAAAAATCTGAGATGTCTTTCATTATAAAATGGACTCCGTGTATAGTAAACAGTAAGCCGATCTCAAAGCCGAGCTAAAGCCCCACCNTATGCATCTCAACCTCTTTAAGAAATCTTCACCTGCTCCTTTTCTATTTGTTGAAAATACACTCCACTGGAAACATCAAATACTTACTCGACTTTTTCATCTTTTCCTCATCGTCAGAATCATCACGCTCGTCTTCACTGTCCGATAAAACGATTTTCTTATTACGACGTCTAGCCGTACGCGGTAATTCCTCATCTATCTCATTCACTAATGAAACACTGCAAATACAATTGTTCATCATAAATGATAAACTCACAAAAAATAAAACCCTCTTCGTGATCGATGAAAAAGATCACATTATCGTTACTGAAATAGACGTCTTTACTGTGACCTCGATTTTCGCCAACAATACCCGGATAGTTGTTATTCGAATTCACTTTAAAAAATCGCTGATGGTAAAAAGTAACAGTGAACTGCGCATATTGACGAATATGCACTGAATAAATAGAATCGATTGTTGTCTTGCACAGAGGACATGATCCATTAAGCGAATAATCACATATATGAACTTAATAGTGAAACAACGCTGAGGCACTTCGCTCGGCGGCGTATTTCCGATTACATATTTCTCCAGCAAAAAAACATTTAAAATGGCAAAACAGTGAAGTAATGTTAAGTAAACGGTTCAAGTTTCCTCAGCACTGTATACGAACTTACATCGCAACGTTTTGCCCCTGCCCTCTTCTCTCCTCTCCTCGCCCTCCCCCCACCACGCCATGCGCCGCCTTATAAAGTTGCTCACCTTTACCGGTGAAGTTTATTGCATTTTCGTGCTAAATTCCAGAAATCCCAAAGCCCTGCTCTCTTCTAGTACGTGGATAGATAAGGCCCTTGTCCAATTCGAGCGTCCTAGCTAATAAAGTAATAAAGTTACTTATTCCTCTCTCCTTTAACAACTTTGTTTTCCTTCACCCCAGCCGTTTTTTTCCAATTTTCGATTAAAAAAACTGAAGGGTCACTTTTTCGCCATAGAAAATTTTCCGCAACTTTTGCTTTCTCTAAAAACAGAGGTCGACAGCACATACTTCTACCATGCCAAATTATCAATTCTACTTCAGATCATCTACTACTAAGATTAATTCAGTAGCTCGACGCCACGTCTGCGGTCTAGTATTCAGTCGCTCGAGCCACAAAATAGCAATTTTCGTATCATCCTCGCTAACTCGTACACTGCGAAAAAATGGATGGTGCCAATTGAATCTACAGCACGCCTCAGTAAACTGGACTTAAGTGGACATAAGAAACCCCGCGCTTCATGAAGCCGAAGTCGACATTTATTCCTTCGAAAGCAATCATGCTGACCTGACACCACAAACGCGCATATGTAGTCTAAAAACCGGTTAGAAATTAAACGGTCTGGTAACAAATGGGTACCACCGACCTACACCGCGTCTGTGGTGTAATGGTTAGCATGGTTGCCTTCCAAGCAATCGACGGGGGTTCGATTCCCCCCAGACGCATCTCTTTCTTGCCGGCGTTTGACGCATTTCAGAATTAGCAAGTGACAGCAATTCTGCGAAATGTACGCTGTTTTAGATGCTGAAATGTAAAACTGTAACAGATCAACTCAAAGCAGACAGCATTAAAGAAGTACATGTACCGCTTCAAGCATGAGTGCTCGACAATGTTGCGGCATAACTACAACCCTACGCCGCTTAATCTAACGCTCTCAAGAAAGTCTGTAAGCTGGCTGCATGCGTAAAGAAACGTTAAAGAAATAAAATCTATAGCCTGTGACATATGTAACCCGGCGCACTGCTCATAAACATAATAAAACCAGCCTGGCTGTATTCGACGACTGTTGTGGTATTATCAGTTCCGAGCCGGTAAATTGGCCTGAACACAGAGCCAAGATTTCAGCGCTACTTCCTCTACGACCCAAAACTTCACCAACCGCCGTTGCTCTGCTCTTGTCTTCATCTGATCTGTTCACTTTGTTTGATGACAACGTCGCTGTATCTTAAATGAAACAAACAAATATTTCTTTGGACAATACAAAATCTCTTCACGGATAACATTTTTATGGATACTTGGGGGAATCATTTACAGTGGAATTAGAGGGAAAGAAAGTGAGTGCAAGAAAGGTAAGATGAGGAAGAAGAAGAGATGGAAGGGGAGGGAATGACAAAAACGCTACTTTTTCCGTTAGGAAACATAGTAGAATACTATCCTAACATTTTTTAAATTATTACAATATACAGCAATTATGCTACAAATAGAAGAAATGGCGAACCAATAATATACAGAAACCAAATGCAAAATTGTTAGATGCTCAATGAATTAATTAATCATGAATTAATCACTCAATGTAAATTACGGCCCAACCTCGAAATTCTTTAAATTTTCAGAATTATAAAGAAGCTTAAATAAAAAAAAGCTTTTTCATCCCCTCCCTCCCTTCTTCCATTCACCCATCTCTCCGGACCCAGTCGTCCATGAACATCTGTGGCTGGCTTTCCTTTTATGACCGTTGTCGTTTAAAGACATACACCACCTTTTAAGCAGGAATTTCACAGTTCCTCCTCCCTCCCCTCTCTCCCTACACCCCCATCCCCCTCAAAAAAAAAACCATGCATGATAAGCAGCGCATCAAAGTGCTGCACTCAAAAATTTATTTTCGCTAAAATTCTTAACAATAATCTCAAGTTCAAATTTCACAGCACTTCACTTTATGCACTGTACTGGATATGGATTCGAACTGGACGCAAGACGTTCTTTATGCAACTGCAAGAGAGGCAGCCAATGACTTATCCGATCTATGACATATGCTCTAGACTATGAGTTTCTTAATCCAGGATGACCACTCAACGTTTCTCATGCATCTCCTGAGACGGTGATGAATGCAAATGAAGGTAAAGACCACAACTGAACATCTACATTGCAATGGGCCACAAAATTTCCACTGTATCACTTCGTGCACTCGCTTCAAGTCTATTGGAATGAAGATTGCAGTGAAATGATACTACTAATTTTTCAAAGGCATCTCTATAAAAGTTTAAACGAGGTATCAAACTCTCAGCCTAAGCTTAACGTTCACTTATTTAAACTCCTCCGTAATAAATCTTAAACAAAAACCACATCAGCAACATAACATACCAAATGTTGTCGAGCATAGACCAAGTGCATCTACCGTTCCGCTGCTATTACTTTTCTGGGTTCCATGTTTGCTTCTAAAATCAGCAACTGCTAAACTATTAACGTCTTTTTCAAATTCTCGATGTGAACAGGAACCGGAACAAATGTGACGAAAAACAAAAAAAAAAGGACTAGAAAACTCCAATCTGCATAGTACTTTTCTCAAAAAGATTTTGTGAATGCCCTGAACCAATCGCAAAGAAATATTTTTTTAAAATTTCTTCGTTGGAAAAAAATATTCAGCTGAGAGGTCAGAAATTCCCTATAAAGAGCAAAAGAATTAAAAAATTGCTATTCGGTTGAGAAGTCCACTGCGTATCATTGAAGCGAACACGCCTGAACTTTTCTTTTGTAAAACAGACATCGCTATTGTTGGAAAAATCAACGACAGAACTGAAAATATAAGAAAAATAACTGAAAATAGGAGCTAAGCTCTCAAATTTACCGTACATTTCATCATATAATAAACTCATGAACAAAACCATAAAAAATGATGACACGTACAATTAGTGACACATCCGCTTGAAGCTCGCATTCTCGACTTACTTCAAAGAAATATACGAAAATATATGACGTTCGGAGAAAAACTCAAACAGACATTGAATTTATCAAATTTGTTCATTAAAAAAAACGAAGAACTTTAAATTTATTTTCTCGGTTTCAACAAACAGAACCTTCAAAAAAAATTCCTTAGTTGCAAAAAACAATCTAAAATTTCACGTCGACCTCCTCAAACGGGAAAACATAAATTCATATTTACAATACCAAAAGAAATACACACCCGCACTGAGATTGCGTGCAGCCGTTATCGACCCACTGCGAAAGACTATTTGGCAGCACCAGGTCCAGTGAGCCACTCTCAACTCGTTCCATGCACATCGGCTGCTCATCATGCTGTCCCTTCTATGAACATAAACGTTTACTTGACCGCATAACTGAAGCTATGAGGATACCAAGCAGTCTTGAAAAGCTATAGCTGCCATTTCATTACCCTCCCCTCTCCTCAACTTCTTCATTTAGTGCTTTGCGTAAGACTTCTTCTGCATCAAATAGCTGCTAATGACTACAGTCTTTGCAAATGGAGGAAGAGACTTTTAATCTGAGCCCCCGCGGGTAAGACAGAATTCAGAGGAGTTATAAAAATAGCAATGTGTGATTCTTTTGATCTACCGTATGCTACCGGCCACTACACAATTCCAAGCAAAAAAAGAAAGATCATTCTTTACTGCGCCTCCCTCCTCCTCCCCCTCTACGCCACTGAAGGGACGGCCTTGTCTATGGCTCTAATTGGGATAAGGTTCTCAACGTTTGGTGAATTCTCTACACATTGTTGTTGAACCAAGAAAATGCATAAAGCGAACTCTGCGTCCGTTCGCAAAACTTCTTGCTTCTCATTAAAATCCTAGTAGTTTCATACTGGCCTCTCCCTTCCAGTTAGCTCACCTGGAATGATTTCAAATCCTGAATATTATTATACATAGGCTACCTTTTCACTGACCTCCTTAGGTACGCCGTCCTCAACATTATCTCCACCTTCTCCGGTCACCAATTTCTTCGTCTCTTTCGCATCCTCTTTTTCCTCGTCGCCACTGCCGATATCGTTCGGCTCATCTGATTCTTCATTTGACTCCTCTGCCTCATCATCGAGGAATTCACATCGTGGTTTCCTAACTTCCTTTTCTTTTCTCAATTCATCCAGTTCTTCTTCTTCTTCCACTGGTTCCGGTTCCTCTTCGCTTAGTTCACTTTCCTAGAAAAAGTGCGTTTTACCCAATAAATTGAAGCAATAAACAAAACAGTTCAAATTTAAAAACTACCTCGGGGTTCTTAAAAAAAACCTAATTAGATAAAAACGCATCGCAAACTAAATTAGGGAGTTTATCAAAATTTTAAAAAACTAGATTAGCACTTAAAAAATTAAAATTAATTAAGAAATTAAGGAGTTTGTACTTTTTAAAATTACCGTAATCAAAAGTATTCATATTCAGTGCTTTCATAACATTCGAAACAACGGCTTCGAATGAAGTGAAATCATGTATTCGTAAAAACACGCCATTTTTATTTAAACAACTGCTCAAACAAAGAATGAGACCTTGCCCTATTTTGCCATTCGTGCATTAGCGGAATAAAAAATATCAGGACTTTTGGCCCACCTTTTAAATTAAACTATCGAGTCACAATCGACTCAGAACTATAAAATCTATATCTGAAGTCTACTAGCATCCCTCCCCCCACTTCCCACATTACTCCAAAATAATAAAAC
The DNA here is from genome assembly GCA_000803305.1 of Toxocara canis. Taxonomy (NCBI): domain Eukaryota; kingdom Metazoa; phylum Nematoda; class Chromadorea; order Rhabditida; family Toxocaridae; genus Toxocara; species Toxocara canis. The sequence continues at coordinate 89,873 of JPKZ01001684.1, forward strand.
GCTGTCATTTGTTTCTTAGCAGTCAGTAAGGATGATGTAAGGTAGGTAAGGCAGATTTTACATGAAATAAAGGAATTTTTCACACTGACGTTTTATTTCGTTCCACCATAGCAGCACCCGATAATATCCGAGCGCCATGTTCACCCATAGACTAGTCAACTGATTCGACTGATATGACTTACTGAGCGCGTCACTTACTACTGCCCTATCTCTTATTTCTTCCACTTACACAGTTCCTATAAAATCCGCAGCTATGCAATAAAATTCGTTTACAATGGAAATGAAAAAAAGAAATGACCGGATCGGAAAGAATTTCCTCTTCCTCCTCCTGTTCATCTTCGATGAAATTATCTGCTTTATACGTTTCCCATCGTTTCTGTTGCTCCTTTCGTCTCTTCTCCGACAATTTTTTCATTATTGTTTCCTGCATCTTACGTCGCGCATATACTGCAAAAAATGAATGGACAAGTAAACCTTATGTCAAAATTTACTATGTTTGATGAAACATTCTGATTGGTCATTTTTCATAAAACGTATTAACAGCATGCGGGAGGATGATGACAGCCACAGAAGAAGAGAAGGGTGGCAAGGGTGCTCAGAGGGAGGGGGAAGAGAAAGAAAGAGGAAGGATGGGGCGGGAGAACGGAAGAGGGCGGGGGAACGGAAGAGGGCAGGGAACGCATGGACGAATATCGTAAAAGTATTTCAAGACAGACCAACACCGTAAAGCTCGCTCAAAGTAAAAGCATATGAAACCGAGCACTATCTAAGGCATAATACACCGATTTCAAGAGAAAAAACCGGGTAAACGCAATTTTCGATAATCTGAAGATTGTTTAGACGTATTCATCTGGTTTAGTAAAAAAACTCATAAACTGCTTCGGATAATTTTGGTACAGGTGAAGAAATTGAGCACTTCTCTTTTCGTCTCCCTCCCTTACCCACAACATAATGACTGTTCCCAAAAACAACACAGAAAAAAAAAGAAATGAAAAGAAGAATGTACCTCCAGTGATTTCACCCTTTGCAAGCAGCTCCTTTAATTGTGACCTGAAAAACGAAAAAAAAACTAAAACATAACACAGGCAGTTCCCCTTATTTTAGGAATATGAAAGAAAAAACATGAAATAAATCTTAAAAATCTAAAATAGATGCTGATATCTGATACTCAAAAACAAATGCCAGAAGACTACGTTAATTTCATTTCTGGATCTTTACTGATTTATTAATAAGTTAAAAACAGTAGAATGGGCAAAAAGGTTTGCTGTTAGCATAAAGGGATTCTCTAAACGAAATACGGAAAATTGTTACGATAGTGTTGTTATGAAAGAAATGTGAAATGAGGAAGCATATCGAACCAATTTCTACACATATCTCTCTAGCAAATTTATTCGCTCTGTTTTTACCAACTTAAGCCAAACTTTTATTCGTTACGAATACAATAGACGCTACAAGACAAACATCAGCTCAACTATGGATCACCTACAAGAAAGGCGAAAACGCAGGAAAAAAAAATTCTTTAAAATACGCATAGTTGAATGACGCACGGTGTGAAACGTTTAAAAATATCGCATAAGTGCATAAGAAGAAGTTGATGGTGAAAAGAAGTGTCAAACTCAAATTATTCAATTTTTTCTATAAACGAATTCAATTTTTTATTCGATTCAATTTCCAATTCAATTCAAATCGATTCAATTCAATTTTCTATAAAATTTTCCTATAAACAACTTATTTTTCTATAAATAAACGAAATGAAAGATGGAAACTTGTGCTAGATGAAATCCAATAAATTTCAACATAGAAAAACTTTCTTAGATTATGGACCAGAAATGTGACTCACAATTCAGATGTAGGTGTAGCCTTTTGAACAGGAATACTGCCGAATTTCTTCTCAAACCATTCATCTGCAACGGTTTTTTTTTCCTGCAAAAATAAAAGCGACAATAAAAACCGATGCCCGCAAGTCAGCGTACGAGAACAGCCATTATGAAAACATTAAATTTCCGCTAGAACAAAAACCATACATAAAAACATTAAAAAATTATGCTCATTTATCTGCTTGAAAAATTTCCGCTCTTAAGGTAGGAGCTCTTACGAGCATAGTTTTCATGCATATTATACTTCGCTCTCAATGCTTCTAAGTCACTGAGAAAAAACTCACTGATGAAATAGCAATAATTTTATAAAATTTCATTAAACGATAAACAAGTGTGCTATATGGTACTGAAAAAATATAAAGGAGAAGTAAAAATATAATGATCGAAAAAAATTCCTCCAATTCTCGAATAATGCGGATTTCGATGGCCCTAAGTGCGGTGTCTAGGCATCTGAACTCCTCGCAAAACTCAAACTGTGAATTATTTGCAAGAGGGTTTCCTTTTTGATGATCATAAGACTTCAAGTTAGCTGTAAAACAGAAAATGGAAATGAAGATAATTTGAATAAATAATTTTGGCAATATCTGCAAGGCGTTACTGCATAAACAAGTGCAGTACTCACGTTTCAAAAGCACAAGTTTATTGCCACAATCGTAATTAAAATATGGCGGCAGTGCCATGTGACGGGTTAAATTATCGTTAGAACAGTACTATTTTTGGTATTGGTAAACCGTAACAAATATCGTTACAAAGTATGCCGACGATCTTATTTACGCAACAGTGCAGCCAGGATTTTGGCAAAAAAAGACCGAAAGAATTCTTCTCTGCCATATTTCCCCCTCCCCCCCCCCCCCCCCGGGCCCATCACACTACGGGTTAAATTATCGTTAGAACAGTACTATTTTTGGTATTGGTAAACCATAACAAATATCGTTACAAAGTATGCCGACGATCTCATTTACGCAACAGTGCAGCCAGAATTTTGGCAAAAAAAGACCGAAAGAATTCTTCTCTGCCATACTTCCCCCTCCCCCCCCCCCCCCCCGGGCCATTCATACTTTATAGAGTAAATGCAGTTGTTCCGACCCTTAAATAAACACCACTTACAGCCACATGAAATTTCTTTTCCTCTCGCAAAACTTCAAAGCTATACTTCCGCCCCTTCAATAAATCTGCTCACATTCCCTCGCCATAAATAATAATGTTGAAAGAGGAAAAAAACATGCCTCTTCAGTTGACAAATCAATTTCCTTGCTCGCTGCACGTCCTAGTTTGGGTTGACTATTTGCAGCTAATTTTGCCAGCAGTTCAAGCCTCTTCTGACGAGCCTTAGACGGTCTGTCATGATCCTCCTGAATGACCTCCGTGGAGGTCGTCGGCTCATCCGTATCACCCAATGTCAACGAACCGAGCGAATCCGTGTGCTCGATAGTGGGCGATGACGCTTGCCGACTGTCCTGTCCTTCTTCACCGGGAGGAATTGGGTTCTTGGAGACCATCGAACAGCGATCATTCTCGATCAGCACACCATCAGACATGTTCTGTTCAACACATAATGTGTCTGTCAAGTCAGATGGACTCTCGATCGCCATATTCAAATCCCCGATCCCTCACGTGCAAGCTTCAGCAGCACCTGTAATTCCTTGAAAATCAGAATAACATGAATGCGACCAACCCATGCAACACTACCTCAAACAATACACATCTGAATAAACGTGTTTTAATCAAATGGGAAAAGACCGTCAGATTACCATTCCAAATTTGAACAAACTTTCAAATTTGAAGCGCCAATGATTCTTGTCATGGGATTAGTAAACCTTAACAGCTCAATATTAACCGTGACTGAGGAGAATTTTAATAGCGCAATATTATTAGGAATTGAGAGCACATATTGAAGTGGTATTGAATGCGTTTGAGGTGTGTTGGCTATGAGCGGCTATGTTGTTGATTTTGAATGTCATTTATGAATGTTAAAAAATTTGAAACGGAAAAATGAATTTTTGTAAATGTAAAAATTTTCACAAAAAACCAGAATACATCGGGGGATGACAAAAATTTTTCCGAAAAATATCGCACTGTTTTCTCAAGTGGACGATTCATTGTGATCATAGATAATTGGACGTCGAAACGTTTGCGCTGAAACAAGATACATATTCACTCGACAGTTGGAGTTTGCGTGCTCCAAATGTGCACATTGGCTCGATACTAAACGCTATTCATAGGTGTTAGAAAATTCTGCGTTAAAGTCGAAAATGCTCAAATTCAAGTATATGCATTTCGATCATTGATTTCTAATTGATCGATCAGCTTCACCATCAACAAGTGAAGGTGCTATTGCGCCATTGGCACTCTAACCTATCAGCTCACATACGTCATCGCTGTTGGCGTTTTTCACGGCGAAATCGATTTCAACATGAAGCTAAATGGGTAAAACAGTTTGAAATGAAGTGTAACAAGAATAGGCAACTCAGAAAAGAACAATTCATTTTTTAAAAAAAGCTTAAAATTTTTTCTTGTATTTCAACGAAAATCGAGAATGACTGTTCGATTACAAGTCATTATTGCCGATGATTTAACCATGATGATTGAATCAGTCAATTTTTTTAAAGAACAGTTTGTGCTTTTATTTAAGCCCATAATTATGTCATTACCCATAGAGGGTAATAATATTACCCAAAGAGGGTAATGACGTAGATGTGCACTTTTGCATATGTCGTTGTCCAAAAAATCAAACGTGTAACCATTACCATCGATCATGTTTTGGAGGCGTATCGTTTTCTGAAACATCAAATTTTTTGTTGCTGATCATTTGAAAAAATTTCATCTCTGCCCCTACAATGCGCTCTCAATTTTTAATGATAATAGCAGTTTTAAAAATCAGATTAGTGCAACACAAGGAACATTGGATGGAACGAAAAAAGAATGGACTGTGTACTTTGATGATTTAATGGTTAGTTTGGTCATAAAAAAGAAGTTAAACGGTGCTAGACAACACTTTTTAACAGCAACGATCGAACGTCTTCAAAACAACTTCATTATCTACTTCTAGTTGAAGTTTTTTTTGTAAATCTCAGTAAACGAACGCATAACCTTGCACAGTGATGATCAATGCCAATACTCATCGAAGAGTCTAATTCGGGATTGCGATCGATTTGATCAATCGAATGCCATGTTCGAGTTTGGTTGCTGTTTTACTGCACATATTCAGCTTACAAATCCATTTGCGAAGCAAATATCGATCGTTTCGTTTCGCAAATATGGATTTTTTCGTTCATTTATGCGTTTAGATATTGCAAACATAATTGCAGAATGACTAGTACCCAGTATCGATAAGCATGGATTACAGCGAACTATAATCGAGGTCAAACTCGAACTCTTAGTGCTTGCTATTCGCTAAATGGAAATTTCACATCCATTGAGGCATTTCCTCTGCTAATATTAAACGATATAGACTGTAAGTGAACAGTAACTATGGATGAGTTACCATTTAAATGCCGTCTAGGTCGTTCGACGGGGAAAATTATGCGTTGTAGACCGTTCATGCAAATGAAGTGCAAAATTAATTAATTGGTGTCCTGAGAAATATCAGGTTCGATGAGGATACACTTAAGGGTTTTTGCATTGGTGTTGAGACGATGTGCTGGTGAGCAGCATTTGCAGCGAACACAAATCGTTTGCTTTCAGCACGAGCTTATGTGACTGCTTCCATAAAAGGTGTGCTATTTTTTTTAATAGTCGATTGTAGCGAGCGGAACAAACATGCAGATTATATCGCCGTTGTTCCTATTCATCGTCAGCACAATATTTGTAACGCTTGGGTCATTAGTGATCATTGTTAACGGGGAACAATTAGCATATTTGAGGTGCATACCAGCATACTTAAGGTGCATATCAGCATACTTAAGGTGCATATCAGCATACTTAAGGTGTTTACCAGCATACTGGAGAAGTATACCAGCATACTTGAGGTGTGCCGCATGCGAGTGTGCTATGGCGTATGCCCGAATGATTCGAGGCATACAGATAGACAAGGTGTTAAAATTCTTTAAACAACCGCAGCCCTAATTCGTATACTCATCACCATAGAACGTCAACAGTTCCGCAAACTATCGCAAGCAGTGTGGAAGATAGCAACGTGGTGTGTAAGCTACGGTCGCTATAAACTGTATAAATACCCAGTTTCGAACGAATGGCAGTATGCGCATGGCAGCGTTTCTCTTCCTTCTTCTTCTTCTTCTTGTCTCTCTCTCCTTCCCCCCTCTCTCTCTCCCTTTCCCTCTCTCTCTCTCTCTACCACGTTTACGCTTTTGTGTTTTTGCATCAGATGATCACTGATAACTGATTCTGAGCTAAGATATTACTAGTGACACACTTTGCAGTTTGTATTCGATCGCTTCTCGAATTTATTAATTAATAAATAAATAATTAATTAATAATTAATTAACGAATTCAATCGCTTGCTTTAAATCCGCTCTAATGCCAGTGCAGATCACACATTGGCAATCCTCTCATTTCCAGCCACGTTCATGATTTCATCTGGGAGGTTGTCCACAAATTTCTGAATTTTTGATGAGTGAACAGCGGAAGGTTGGTCGACAAGCAAAAGGAAAAGTTGAAAATTTTTGCGGAATTTCATTTTTTTAAAATTGTCGCAAAACATACAATTTTCGGCGCATTCAATTCCAATAGATGATGCAAGCCGTTAGAAGTATTATTTGCGGGACATTTCTGTTGTTTGTTTTTTCGCTTAAAAAATGTTAATCCACAAGAGGGATGCTCGACGATTCACCTTATGCTGCCCGCTGTCAACTGTAGCTTGCGAGTGACGTTCGTGCTATTTCGCAATAGCGCGAACAGAGAAGCTATACGACGAGAGAGGCATGAGGGTTGTGTGATCATTGAGCGTTATGAGCACATGATAAGCAAGCATTCTTTAATATAACGAACATTGATTATCACAAACTTTATAGCAATCTAATCACCCGAATGCTCCATCTATCGCGTAACTAGCAAATGCTTGCGCTACGCTTTGCTCTAAGCGCAACTTACTAAACCTTACTGCCTTATATACCGTATGCCGTTAACGTCTTGGAAGTAAGCTGGAGTGCTTATTGCATTCGCAAAATGTCATACGGCGGAAGAACTTATTTTGATGAACTAGAAGTTCCACGATTTCCCGAAAAGGACATTTGGGAGGGGAAATAGAAGGGAGGAGCGGGGGGTGGGGAAGAGGCGGATGGGGTGTTTCTTCTCAAGGCACAAAGTTTTTTTGCTGTTTTTTTTGACTGTTTTCGAGCGCTGTGAAGGCTAAAATTGAAAAAATTTTTAAGGGAGTAAGTAATTAAGTGCATTGCTTTATTCGAAATATTCACCGTCATATGTACCTTCAAAACAACACATTCACCTTAATTAAGGCGTTCGCGAAGTTTGGAAATTTTTCTGAAATCTAAAAAATATGTGAATGTTTCTCTATAGATGAATTTGCCTTGGTAGTAAAAATAGTCAAGATATAAATGAAATGGTCACGAGAATGATTAACGAGTTTTTTGAAATATTTTATCGTCATCTTGAAAAACTAAAGAAAAAGGGGAAAAAAGTACTTTGCATATGCTTACCGAAAATTTCAATCGGTTGACAATTATTGATACTTTTCATAAAAAAGAAAAATTTTTTCTCAACATTTCTAAAGTGACATTAATAAGTGATTGTACAGTGCTTTTGCACTTTTTCTTTTCATTTCTCAAACGTCCGTAGTTGTATTCTTTCATTTTTTGAAAATTTTTCTTCCTCTTAAGGAATCTTCCATCACTGAAATGAAAAATAGAGAGATCATTTAAAAAACGATTGGAAAATTTTTTACGAAAACTGAAAGCGCGCGTCGAAAAAATTTTCAAACTATGAGGAATTTCCACGTTCGAAAAAAAAGGAAAATTTTCAGCATTTATAACTTGAAAAGTATGACACTAATACGAACATTTGTCGGTACGTCGACGTCGAACAACGAACAACAATATTACGTTTGCGGGCGCGTTCATCCTCAGGTGATCGTTTCGTTAAAAAAAAGTTTAATTTCTTACTCGTTTTATATCAAATTAATTATGCGAGAATTTCGTATGAATACTTTTCACGATATGAGCAAACTAAAACGTTATAATAGATTTTTTTAAAACAAAGAGAAACTTTTAAAAACGTTGTAATCGATATTACTTCATCAGTTTGAAAAAAATTTTTTTGCCCATTTTTGTAACTACCCAGTTAATTACATTCTTTCCCGGGAAAAAACGCGGGCATATTTCAGTGAGAAAGAAATATGATGAAAAATCTGTTGGTGAGGATGAGTGCTGTAAACAGGCTTTGAGCCATTGTTCCATTATGCCAATGCGAGTGTCAACTACTTCTAGCTCGAACATCTCTAAACTTGTGGTTTTTTGGTTTCTTTCAAAAGTGGTGACTCGGCTTCGAAAGAGTTTGACCCCTTACTTGCACGGACTTCTACCTTTACTCACTAAGATACTTGCACTGACTAAGGTACTGCGAATTTGCTAAGAAAAATTATTTTAAATACCACACCAGAAAAAATTAATATATGAGAATTTTCAACAAGTAAATATATCCATACGTTAAAACATAATTTTTAAAAGATTTTTTTTCGTTCTGAGTAAATCTTTAACATATTTTAGCGCAAGAGCGGCTCAACTGAATGCTCACTTGATTGCTTGGTCGGACAATTGCCTCAGGGCATTTCTTAATGTTACTTTGATTTTCTACATTAAAAAAATAAGACTCATTTTTTTTCTTCAGCCAGCAACTTTCATCGCAGCGTTCGTTTCTTTCACTACGTTTCTTTTCGTAACGATATTCTTTATCTATGTTGGCTATTGGTATGCACTTCCTGTGCTTATTATCGGATCAGTTGGATGGATATTATGTCTTAGATTCTTACTCGCTCGTTCCGTTATACCGTTCATCGTTGTTCTGGTACAATATCTTTTCGAATACTTAAATCTATACACTAAAGATAGTCATTTATTTGTATAAACTTTTTTTTTAAAATAAAGAAAGCCATATTTTAAAAAATTTTGCATATTTGCATAAATGTTGGTCAGCAATCATTTCGTTGTTATGCCAACTACGAACATCGCAAACTTATTGACTAGTTATTGATTGCGATAGGTTAAATTCGTTTCGATGATCGCTTTGAAATTGAGAATGATTCGAACTTCAGCGTTCTTCAACTTGCGATCAGCCGTTGCATTTGCCTGACCAACCATACGGTTAATCAGAGTGCTATGGCAACTAGTCACTGCATATAGCCTTCTATCTACTGTACAATTTGGGAGCGAATTTGACGTTCAAAATGGGATCACAGCTTCTAATGATCTCGTCTATGAACCGGAAAACCGTTTTAAGCGTAGCTAGCAAGAAATTCGTTTATTTTTACTAAGTTTTTTTTCTTAGGGAAATTCGCTCTCTTCACATACAAACTGCATAAAGTATACCCATCGTATCAACGCCTATAAAACCTTCCCGATTTCATCCCCATATAAAAAGACGAACACTCGTTAACGCCGTCCTGTTACTCATAGAAAGTAATAGAAAATAATCCGGGTGGAAAAAAAAACGCAAAAAAATATTCGGCTTCACTTTTAGAATGGTTAATTTCAAAACGGTTGTTGCCGAAAAATATCTATCCGCGATTTTAACTTGGAGAACTACCTATAAGCTATTCTTTAAAAAAAAAGCTGAAAAATAGTTGAAAATACCATAAATTATCGGAAAGGCGTTACTAGTTGACTGTTACTATATAACTATCATAGCATAGAAATTGTAATCGGTTTCGTGAATGGTAAATCGTTTTAGTCTGCTTAATTGTGGAAAATCTTATAAGGCATTCTCAATTTTGAGCTCTAATGGTTTTATGTGCAATTATTTTGCAGCTGACGTTGGATTTTGCTTTAGTAGTGTTGACAGCACTTTTTATTTACTTCGCAGTAACGGCAACCGGACCCGATATATTCTCACAGGATATTTGGAACGATCAATCTGGAGCTATTCAAATTGTTCACTCGCCTAGTAAGTTGAAAATCATAGCAAACTTTGCACTCTGTTCTGTTCTGTTTGCTATCTTCCCTATCCATCTCCAATATTTCAGTAGGAAGAGCGAGAAATTTATCTAAAGGTAGGGTTTATATTCGACAAAATACGATATCTTTAAATCGGAAAAAAACGATGAATGTGAGAGTGAGTGAGTTTATAATTATGATTGGTAAAATACCATATCGAATCGTTTAGCGTGAGCAAAGCGAATTATTATTTGAGAGGAATTATTTCAACTTTAATGAGCAAAAGCTTCATGTCAAGCTTAATGAATTTCAAAAAAAAAACTGAAATTTTTGAAAATTTTTTCGCAATAAAATTCGTTATGTACACTATTGGGATGTAATGAGTTGAGTCATAGATTTAAAACGTTTGTGAGTACTTTTCGTGTGACCATCTTAGAAAGACGTAATGTTGGGGAGAAAGGTAAAATAACTTCAATTACATTTTTGTGTTTAGTGATATGAACAGCAAAAAAATCGATATTTTTAAGCAGTAAAAAACGAAAACATTGACGTTTTTAAAATAGTTTTTTTCAATGATGAATTTTCAAGGCAATTTTTCATATTTTTAGTATGGAGAAAGATCCATTTAAGTAGTGATAGATTTGTAAGGAAGTGTTTAATTCAGAGCGTGCTAAAATTTCGAATGGTATCGTAGCAACTGTATTCGCTACACTTGCTATTGTGATCGCTTACTGCACATATGTTATGTATCGATTTAGAAAGTATGTCCGAGAGAGTGTTTCCACAACTTCGCGGTTAGTATCCGTACGATTTTTCCCAAACAATCTCAAGAAGGGGGCTGAAGGAGGGGAAGGGAGGTGTTAGGGAAAAGGCGGATGAAGGGGAGCGGAGGGGTGTTAGGGGAAAGGTGAATGAAAGGGAGGGGGAGGCGGTCTTAGGGGAAAGGTGAATGAAGGTCATAAATTTTTTCAATCCGACCAGAACTTGTTATGAGTGATTTGAGGACAAAAACAGAAAATTTCAAAAAGGAATTAAATCATCCATTTATTGGCTACACTACTGTTATAAGAAATAAAATCGGAAATAGGTCCTCATTTTAAAAAATTTAGAAGGTCCCACTCATGTGTGGAAAGAAATTTGCCTGAAAAAAAAACCAAATATTCTAAAAGATTATGAAATATTTGAGAAGAAAAAGGCTGTTGAAGAAGCACAAAATTTAGCTGCTTTATGAAGATGTTTCAAAGTTAGGGAATTCGTATATGTTGTGAAAAAATCATTTAGCGCGTCTTCAGTGTTTTTTTTCTTTTATTTTTTTTTGCAGAAATTCGAATATGACGAGAAATGTATATGCTAGCCCAATTAGTGGACACATCAATGCTTGTTATCCGGATTTGATGAGCATCAATGGATACGGTAGTGGTGTTGCACCAGCATACGGTAGTCCACCACCGTACGAAGCATGCGTATGTGGAACATCAGTGATGCCACCAGCGTATCCAGTTGACGATTTGTCATTACCTTCATATTCGGCGTCTGTTTCACGTCAACAACTTGTTGACAACAACAATACGCCAACAACACACCTCCCAGCCAGGTTAGTTTAACGTTTTCTGCGCCGAGGTGGCCTCCCATCGATCGCGTGCAATGGCAGTTGGGTTTGCACTTAAGATCTACTACGCCAAAGAAACAGAACAAACGTTAAAAGAGTGTTAGCAAAGAAGCGGAACATTTTCGAGCGTATATGTAACGTGAAATGACATGAGCGGTTGAGTCGACAATCAGCTAGAGCTGTCACTAATAGAGGAAATGTTGATTATTGATTGGCACATACTTATAAACGGACTTGCAATCGATTTTGCAAAATTTATAGTACGTCTTCCCTCGCGTGCACAATCTCACTGTCATCCGCATTGTCTTTCGAATGTTTTGCAACAAATGAGAAAAAAATTTTAGATTTTCATTAAAAATTTCACAGCGATCAACGGCGAAAAAATTTCGTTGATAATCTTTTAGCTTTATTGGCTACTTCAAAATCCACCACCAGTTATGGTCTTTAATGACGGCAAACAGTACCATGATATTTCTCTTTGTCACTGCGTGGACAGGAACTCAGTGGTAAAACTCCCGTTTTGTATGCGGGAAGACCTGGGTTCGATTCCTGGCTGCTTCTGCGACGGATCGGCAGTAGGCTGACCACGAGGCGTTCCGAGACTGATCAGAACAATTATGCGTGGGCATCGTTGTCAGTTACATCGATCCGGAACTCGATGAGTTTACAGCTACCTTTGCATTATCATCATTGTTACTTCCATTGTTATTATTATATGCAATAATCTAAGCGTTTATTGATGTGATGCTGCCTTTACTTTGCATACTAATGGTAATTCATTTAGATGTATGCGAGGGAGAATGCCGGAGAATGCCGCGAGGGCGAGTCGGATCAAGGTGATCAAGGTGATTTCGATGTATATGAATGAATGAATGATTTTTTATTCAGTTTCTCAAAAACGAGACGAAATTATTTAACCAAGTTTGGTGGTCAATCATTACAATTTCTTATTTACATCAGCTATCTCTTCATCATCACCGTACACTTTGTCCGATAATCAATCAATCAATCAATAATAACGCCATTAAATCTGTGTTGCGATTGGTTTCAGCGTGAACACTGAAGTGAAGAAGTGGATCATTTGTATTGTTTTGTTCGTTTCGCACTTATAATTTGTCTATCACCTATAATGGCAAAATATAGCCCTATTCATACGACTCAATGAGTCAAACATTCTCGTATACCCACTGAATTGTTTAAAGACATGAATCTACCTGTACCATCTCTATGCTATAACAACTTATCACCAGTACAATACGAAGATCTCATTTATTACATGCATTACGGTTGGCTTTCGACGAAGAATCGATCCGTCGACGGTAATCAATTAGTTTTCTTTCGTCTTCTTGGAGGCAGATCAAAGGACTTTTAGTGCCAGCCATTGAAAACGGATAACACGGATAGAATAAGAGAAACTCAAACTGGCATCAAAGCAATAACTAAAGTTTTATACTTATATGCAAATCAGTTGTCTGATAACATGATAAGTTGCCTTACTGTGTGTTTACCCCAAAACGCATTTAGTCATTGCAGCTGGAGTTTTGTTACTGCTAAAGAATAAAGATAAATGTACCGTATGCCGTCATGTACAGAAACAGCATCAGCACTGTGAACTTCTCATTGTAGGTGCTAACTCGAATCTGTTCAAATTTCATTGGCAATCGTAAGCTGATGATGAATATTCATTACGCTTAGTAGGTAGTGCAGTTTTTCTAAAAATATCG
>JPKZ01001688.1:8375-20604 GCA_000803305.1 Toxocara canis
CTCCTGTTATATATTGATGAATATGTTTTATTCGACGTACCGGAAGAATGAAAGATTGAGAGTGATTGTTTTTACTCCCACTTAGCCCTTTTTTTTTCAAATACAGCAAACGGGGAACGTATTTGTGTTGATGCACAGAATTATTATGATGTCTGTTGAGGTTGGCATAAGATACGAGCCGCCGACGATGGTGGCTTGGCAAATATGCCGAGCACCGTTTGCAAGTTCGTTAACAAGACGGCCATCCAGAAGGTCGTTTCATTCGAATACGTTTCAGGGTTGTGCGCATCCTTAATAATCCGTCCATGCACATTGACAATGTGATTCATTGTTTTTTTACACATCATTATATTCCGGACAGTTTACTGGTCATATGGAGAAGGAATAGAGCAGAGGAGATGGAAAAGGAAGAATATCGAAACTGCTGAATGCCCGTCTGGCGAAACCACGATCATTCACAAAATCAGAACTGACGTCAAATTTGAGCATTTCCGGAGGAACATTGTCTCTGTCGTCTTCGATGAATCGCTGTTTTTGTTTATTAGAGGGAATGACGAGTCGTAATCAGTGAACAGTTTGCGGCGTAGAGTGTTCATTAGCAGATTAGCCTCAAAAGATGCCTCTTCAGCTCTACGTTTCTCCTCGCCGAATTGGAAGCGCACAGTAAACATTTCCATCATAGGGATGTCCAACAGATGCTTTTGCAGTTTCGGACACCGAAGTTTAGAGCAGTAGGAATTCAAGTTATCTCCATCAAAATTAAGCCGTTATAATCCACACATCCCAACCAACACGTCCAAATTGTAGCACGCTCGCATGCACCATCGAAATGAACATCGGAGTTTTTTATTCGGCGGCTTCTCGAGATATTTTGCGGATCGCCGAATCGGCACCGGGGATCACCTCTGGTGCAGTGCACGTGCGATGTTCCGTAACTTCAGCTGGAACTGGAACTACTGGACCAGTAGTGCAGGCATACACGAGCACGAACATGAGATCAACCGTTGCACTGGTCAATGCAAAGTTTCAACTGGACGGAAGGATAATTGAGCGCGACTAATCGGTTCAGCTCGAGTACGAATTTTCTGGCAAGCCTCGCTGAGCGGACGTACCACTGCGAAAGTGTATCACGTAGCAGTCTGCCGGTATTTGTTGACACGAGTTATCGGTTTTCAGAGTAGGTTGGTCATGTACTACATTAAGTAGCAAACGCTGACGGAAGGATAATTGTGCGCGACTAATCGGTTCAGCTCGAGTACGAATTTTCTAGCAAGCCTCGCTGAGCGGACGTACCACTGCGAAAGTGTATCACGTAGCAGTCTGCCGGTATTTGTTGACACGAGTTATCGGTTTTCAGAGTAGGTTGGTCATGTACTACATTAAGTAGCAAACGCTGCCAGGATGGAGCTCCCTAGCTCTCGTCGGCTCCTCCATATTCAAATGTTTGTGTCGTCTTCGGCAAAATGGTGATTTTTAAATCAGCTGATAGGACAAACGTATCGATCCTTATGCATTCATCTTGTCTCGGCCCTTGGGAAGCGGCTGCTTGATGGGATGGACTGTCGAGAAGCTCAGGACAGCCCAACCGGAAGGAGTTGACCGTGGAGGAAGTAGTGAAAGTCGACGATATGCTCTGTCGTATCCTCTCGGTTGGTAAGGAAAACTGTGGTCTGGCGAAAACGATGAAGGAGTTCTCGCATTGTGCACGAAGGTAAGAGAGGTGTCTGTTTGTAAGCGATTCGCTGTTTTGGATTTGATGGAAGGGTGAGCAGATTTTGCTTCATCTTTTGCCGTGCTCGTGTGTGGGTATAATCTGACGTGTGCTGGTGCAGCTTTTCAGCAGCAATAGACAGTGGTAAGTATTTTAGGTATCTGTTATCGGAGAATGTGCGCCAACAGTTTTGTCCGATGCTTGAGAAAGTCACATTCCTTGCGCCTGCAGCCCCTCTTGTTTATCAAAAAGAAGTAATTAGTTTTTTGTTGTGCTGGAGCGTTTTATTTCTTGATTACAACATTCAAAGACGCCTTTGTCACGAAATATTGCTGCACTGAATTGAATGAGTACTGCCTGTTGTCAGTCATTATCGCTGATTAATATTTTTGATTCCTTAACGTCATGTGTTCTTCACCGCAGTGGTTAGGAAATGCACGCTCAAAAATCGTCCGTGGACTTCATATTAGCGAACACGTTCCATATTCCTGAAAGTTTTGGAGACAAATGCTACACCAAGAGTAAAGAACAGAAGTTGGTCGCAAGTGGTGATGTTGTTGAACTTTGAGAATCGGTGCTGCTGCTTAGTACTGGTGCTGCACCTGGTTGAATCTTCAGGGGACGTGTGAGGCCAGTGCAGAGGAGACTTTGATGATCCGATTTGAACATGTACTCTCTCAGATGTGCTCTGGGCAAGTAGAAACTTTCTAACGGTCCACAACGGACCAAGTAAACGGCACCAATGACGAATTTCGAATTGCTTATTTTCGCGTTTTGGTGGCTCTGTCTCTGTTCGCATTTGAATGTATGCCTGCCTATCTGGTAGTTACACGTCGGTGCGCGCCCAACCTAAAGTTACGAAATTTTGTCGGTGAGGCTGTGCACCTCCCACCTCCAACTTGTCCGTGGGGATGTGTGCCTTCCACGTCCAACTTCAAAGCGTCTTGTCAGCCCCGGCTTGAGATATATCTCTATAAAGGATTAAGAACATCTGCGTGCATTTTCAATCCGTTGTAAGGCACATTCGACTGCTCGGGTTGCGGAAACGGCATATCTGCATGTTATTTTCCCAGTCAGATTTTATGCTCGACTTATCCAATCGCCCAAAGACAAATTTTAGCGGAAGGTTTGTATAGATCGTAAAGTGAGAAAAATTGAGTTTCTTTAGGTTGCAAGCAGTTTGCTATTCACAGTAGCGCGTATTCCGGCAGGCATACTCACTCGTTTTTGAATTACGTCAGATATTGAAACACTAGATCGTTGAAGTGATCAGAAAGCCGACAGTTGCAATGGGCAATCACGCCGATGAGGGTTGCCTCCCACAAAATGTTGTGGACTTGCTGAGAAGTATATTGGGCAGTATCTCACGTTAGTTAGAACGTGCGCGAGTGACAGAACAACTACGCCTGATAAATTGGTGCTGTCGACTTTCCCGGGCTCGACCTGCGATCTCTGTAGCCGACAACTTCCACTGCAACTTGCGCAATGGTAAAACCCCACCGTCAACGCGTCCAAGCCGCTATGCTCTCGCCTTTTTGATGGACACATCTCTAATTTTGGCCGCGCGTTCCCGCTGTCTACCTTGCACGATTGCCGCATGTTCACCGCTACCCGCTCGCAAACGCAACTGTGGATCTCCCAACGGATATTTTTTCCAAGCGCACATCGTCGTAACGCTCTGATCGCGGTGTACGGTTGTCCCTTCTCAGTTGGTTATAAATCTATAGTCTCTGAATGCGGATTATGCACATGAAAGCAGTATGTAGCGAGATTTTTGATAACACTTAACTTTTTCACAATAATGGCTGTAAGTATTGCAAAACGACATCGCATGTGAGCACCTTCCTCACTGTTGTATAAACCTGTGATGTAGGGAGTGAGCTCCAGCAACTTGCAAGAAAACTTAACCATATCCGCGGTTTTTTCCGATTTTATACGACTAAAACGTAAGCGACCAAACTTCTGAGCGGTTGACTAATTTAAGGTATTCCTAAGTCAGTCGATATTCATCGAGATCGATCCACCGGCGCGCATTTGCGGCGACACGCACGGTCAGTACGGCGATGTACTACGCTTGTTCCATCGTGGCGGCTTTCCTCCGCAATCTAATTACTTGTTTCTCGGCGATTACGTCGACAGAGGAGGCAAAAATCTCGTTGGTTTCCACCTTGTGTTTGGGAATGTTTATGTTACGCCGGCGGTTGCTCTTCTAACGGGGACTGCAAGTGGATGTTGAAACATGATATTAAGCGTTACCTTAAGGAAGTTCAGATAGACCTAGAGGCTCCAGTATCGGTAGTGCATCGTTTGGGCGAACCACCTTATATAGTAAAATTAGGATCGGCGTATTCTAACTGTATAGCATCCTAGATTGACCGCACCAAAGTACGGCCGTGATTAAAAATTCATGAGTCGAAGAGTCGGGAATAAAATCTATCGTTACTTCTTCCGTCGTCGGCACTAACATAGTGAAAAAACTTTATCGCAGTCTGAAGAACTGTTCAACACTTTCCTGATTGATGGGTCAGGTACCGTCTAATGTGGTCATTTGTCTTTTCAACAGTCTTCCGCAGTTCTACACCACGCTCATGATGCGTGCTATTGAGGACGTGATATGTCTGATGTTGTAAAAAAAAGTATCCGAACAATCTCTTCCTCCTTCGCGGCAAACACGAATGCAACACAGTGAATCGGGTATATGGTTTCTGCGACGAGTGTGTTCGCAAATACAATTCACAACGCCTTTGGCAGACCCCGTTCTTCACCGCTGAAAATCTTCGAAGTTAAAACCTAAAGTATAAAAGCTGAATGCATAATTCACAGTGGGAACTTCAGTTGTGAATAAAACTTTAAATTTCATTATGTATTTGTTTTGCATACCTAGGGTGGTCTTCTGCAGGAATAGCAGGAATTTTCATGGTATCGACTGATTCCCAAGATGTTCGCATCAAGCCGCCCATTAGATCATTTGTCAGGAAATCAAAGGCGAAATAAAAAGAGAATGAAAAAGATTAAAATCAATGAAGTGGAAAGACAGAACTTTTTAAACGATCATCCACTTATTGCGATGGCAGAGGTGAGGGCGACTTGCAGGACGTTTTCGAAGTGATGCCGTTCACTGGTTGTGTCGGAGACCTGATCTTGTGCATGCACGGGGGAATATCAACGCTGTTGAAAGAGTTCCAACAGGTTGCCTATATGTACAACATTCGATCATTGTTGCTTGCAAGGCTTTGTGACCAGTCTTCGCATTGAGGTGCGGTCGCAACTGGGACAGCGGGTTTTATTTGCGCTGAGCATGCATAGCATCGCATTCCTCATTGCACAGAAGTATATCCGCAGGTGCTGCGGATTTTTGTTTAGATCCGTTCGTTTCTTATAAGCCAATAAGACACAGGAAACTGATCGAAAGTAGCCGAACATTTTCGGTTACCAAAGGAAGTACTGAATGCTGTCTCAAGTTTGCTTTTAAGGATTTTTGATTGATGATGGTTTCCAGTTTTTACAACGAGCGCAGGAAACGATTTTTTGGAACTCGTGAGGGGTCCCGTTGGCAGTAATTCCTCTGGTTGTGTTCATAAGGTTTTTGTGAAATAATTCGACAACTTTTATCCACATATAATTGTCAAAGACGACAGTTCTGCATGTCTGCTGGCTACAGGCGCTGCATACAACCGCCGGCACCTTCGACCGCATCATACTGCAAAAATTGATCTCTTTCACTTCGAAGCGTGATGTTGAACACCAAGAGCTATTCTATTCCTCGTGGGATCTGAAATGCGGAGTGAATTCTTCCAGTTGGCTTCTGGCCATTCGAAACCTCTCACGTATGAGTTGACATTCTTGAAGGAGCAGACATTGGAGGAGCAAACTATGGCGGCCATTCATGTTAGTCTGTTGAGCGCCTGCGGCCTACCTGGGTTCGTAAGCCACAATTTAAGCAGATCCTGTTCAGTTGTCTGCAACAAGGCTATGCGAAGTCCTGAACACACTGTTCGCCTTCCACGGAGCGTTGATAGCGTAAATCGTAGCAGACTTGACATTGTCGTGCATTTATTACCGAAGGCGCGCAAGCAGGAAGAGATGGAGAATAACCCCCGCAAAGGTGCTGTAGGGGTTTTCTAGAGCCAGCTGAAAAAGTGGTTTGAAGGGTAAATGTATTGAGAGCAGTGTTAATAAAGGGCTGTATGATATCAGTTTTCCTGGCTTATCATCGTGAGCTAGGTTTGTTTTGAGTCATACGCTTCATTTAATCGTTCTGCTTGATTGTGGCTGACTTGGCTATGAATATCCATCCGCTTTTGTGGTCGGATCCTGTCGTAGATATAACTGGTTGTGCTCCCGATCCTCGTGGAGCTTCCTATGGGTTCGGTGAAAACGTTTTTACGCAAACTTGCAGTCGACTCATATTGGGTATGGTCGCTCGGGCCCACCGAGTTAGCCCCTTTTGATTCACCGGCGAAATTCAGCTTTTGTCTATTTACCAACTCCTTGTTGATAATGCTTCCAGATGTTGAGAGGGAGGAAAAATGAAGGCAATTCACGGATGCATTGAAAATGCCGAGTAACTTTTGAGGGAGTTTTTGAAGTGACTATTCATCATAGGAAGTCATGAGTAAAACATCCAAATAATATCTGTCAGTCGGTTGTGTCCGTCTTTTGGAAACTACGATCGAAGGATCCTAGCTAGTTCTCAAACGTTCTTCTGGAAGCATTTTGTCTCTTCCACTTGCAACATCTCACTTGCAACGTCATGGGTTTCAGCGTGAAATTTTGCGCATGTAACCTTCCAGAGAACTAGATATGACTTCCGATGTGGCACATAGAAAAATGGTGGGTGATGAAGACGATGACGAGGCTGCAACAATGAAACGCTAGGTAGTTTTTCGGCTACCACGCAATTTCCGTGGAAACTGAAAAACTTCGAATTTGTAATACCGTAGCTTTTTCTACCGTCGGTCCCCTCGTCAGTCCTCGGCGCTCTTATGCATCGTCTTAAGTCAGGCGTGAAAAGAATAGATCCGTCTTGCTCATGCAGGAACGACTTTTCAGGTGGATCAACATGGGTATGAATTCTTCGGCAATCGTCGCCTAGTGACAATATTCTTTGCACCTCACTATTATGGTCAGTTTGATAATGCAGCCGCTATTATGTACATTTATGATGATCTTGTTTTTTTCCTTCCAGGTACGGGTTTTGTACTTGTTCCGTTTGTCCCCGCTGTGATTAGATTAAGAAGAACGCTTTCCGTCACAATGGAGAGTAAACTTGTGCTCAAAGTACACTCACGTACGGGCATCGTACTTGGCTGAGAGCGTATGAACCCTATCGCTTACAATCTCAAACAGAAGCCGCCTTTTCTCTTTTTCCACCCCTCTGCCAACCGCTTTTGTGGACACGTGATTTTGCGCAATCACCCGCTATTGCACAGTAGATTGACGCTTAGCCTGTAAAAGATGTCACTAATAAGACTGGACTTGTCATATCATCGTCACCACTGAGGGAAGAATGTATTGTTTCCCTGGAGCATCAATGTATGTTTTGTATGCTCACTGTTCTGTAATTATAAGCAAACATGTATGGCTGGTATCATGACCACACATGGGAGCGTAATAACGGCGGCTGACCTGTCCTGTTAGAATTCTGCGCTGAAGTTTAGCGCTTGCTTCATAGGCTTCAGAGATTTTTAGTCGCGGACAAAAAAGTACCGTGAATATCATTTCCGATTTCTGACCACTAGTCAGCGTTTCTTGTTTCGATAAACGCAGACGTACAGTGAACGCCTGTTTTAGAGGATACTTTTGTATTTGAGGTGTTGAGGACGGATTTGAAGCATAGGATGGGGACCGGAATACATCAAAGGCGAAATCTCGACCGACTTTTCAAATCCTCCTGCAAAGTTCGACACCCTGCACAACTGTACCTTCCCATCGCAACATAGATCAGCATATCCCGTGTGACTCTCCTTTCATATATTCTTTTCGGCATTCTCTGCTTCTATCCTCCTCGTCTCCCAATTCGAGTCACTCTTAATGCAAAAATACCTCCTTAGAGCAATGATACATTTTGCCGCTCTCGTAGGATGTTAAACTTCCTCTAAAAACTGCCTAATATTCCTTAGCAGGCCAGCAGTTATTTGGATAGAGTTGACATTCTTTTTAAAAGATTCATTGACGTTTTGATAGAAAACTTCGAGTGTATGTCACTTCAGATTCTGCGACCGGCAACGGGTCCGAGTCATTCAGGACGCTTCAGGACAGTTCGCAAAAAATCCGAGAAGCTCACCGTCGAGGCGAACCGATCGACTGCATCTTCGATTCATGACCCTTTCCTTATTATTGCTCTTTCGCTTCATGATCCTTTCCTCGTTATTTCCTGAAGCATCTAGATGTGTGCAGTAACGAATTGTTGTGCTATCCTATGCACACCATACAAAAAGGAAAACCAACGATGAGGTGCGAAAACAGTTATGGCTTCGGAGACAACTTTTGTTTGTCAACATTTTTGTTCATAGTCGGTGCGGTTATTTTCACGAGTATATCCAATGAATGGCTCGCTGCATGGCACCACAATCACTTTCAAGCGTTCTCTTGCATTGCCGTGCTAAAGCAATCGTTCACTTATTTATGCGTTGCATATCGCAGTGAAATCTTGACCGACGCATAAATGGAACTTTTGGCGTCTCTGCCACTTGCCATTCGCTAAAAGCGATCTTTGCGGGTCGCCTCAACGCACCCTGTTTCATGCATAAATGCCACAGTTGCAAAATCTGACCTGAGAATTGGTGACTGGTGAGATTCATCGCAAACTGGGATTAACGAAGCGAGTGGGGAAGGGGGAGAGTGGAAGGATGTCTGTATGTGATTTGTACTGTCCATTCGCTATGTGCTTTTTCCAAGTCGCCGAAACACGCTGATATCGGAGTCATGAAGTTGAGGGTTAAAGGTGGGAGCTTTTATTGAAAGGAGCTTGTATTGAAAGGGAACTTGGCTGGTACAGTACGTGTAGCAACTCGTTACATGCCTTGGCCGTTTTATGCTTGTGTGCCACGGTATGAAGTCGTGATTATTCCCGAAAGTCACATGTGAAGCGACGTCTACACATGAAGTTATTATCTGAGTCTATTCATATTTCTAAAATTAGCTGACAGCCAAAGTGTTGTGCGACCTTCACCGTCTTCTCTTTCATTTTTTTTCTTTGCCTCCATAACTTTTTGCTTGAGCCAACTATAACTTGCCACCATCATTCTGTGGTCGAGAGAGGATGGGAAAGACCAGTTGAGAAGTAATGTAATGGGATTAGCTACTGCAGTTGCTCATTTTTTTAGTTACAAATTTTAAGTTCAATGGCGGACATACTTATTCAGGCATGGAGACAGTTTTGCGTGGGCACAACAGGGTAATAAGTGGTATTCAGATTTGTCAAGTTAGTGCGATTTGCATGGAATGTGCAATACATTTCGTTTATGTCCCTATAGCGTCCTTCCGAGCGCAGCATGAAGCTTTGCTGAAGTCGTCCGCGATCCATGCAAATTTAATCGTCCAAGTCCTGTCCTTAACGCTTTTCGAAAAACTTGGTCGCAGTCGCGCCATACTCGAAGTCAATCGCTCAGTAAAAGCAATTGATCTTGTAAGACGAAACGGGCTGTCAATAATCTACTCTGCGGTCATTTTTTCCATGCCTGCCCCGTTCTCCTATCCTCCTGCCCTCTTGCCGAAGCGCGGATAGCCGTTCCCATCCGGCGCTGCTGTGCCTATTTGCAGGTTGACTGGCGTTTTGCACTCTTCTTGCACGTGCAGCACTGCTGGAAAGCTAGTGCGACCTGTTATTATCATCGTACGTTACTTGTCTTGTGACTGGTCATTGTATTGTGACTCGTTTTATCTCACTGTCATTATCACTTATTAAACCGATCAAATTCTATAAATTAAGTTTAAATGATTACTTCTGTAGCATCTTCGACTCTACAACTGGCGAGCGCAAGCTCCATCTCAAATTGTTCCCTATAGGAAAAGATGAGGAATGAAAACAAATGCACTAGTTTTCGGCCGAAAACTTCCTTGCATGCTGTTCAGAGCCTTAACAATGGAAGTGATCTAATGCGAATAACGACACTCACTCACTTTAGTCTGGCTGAACATCTCGACGATGATTATAGATATATTAGGAAGATGGGGTCAGAAAGGTACTAATGGTCACTCGTATTCAAAAGATCATTCGTACTTCGCGAAAATCTTGTTTTTTTTTATAAATTACTTTTTGATTCAGTTTTTATTATTATTATTCGTGTCACTGAGCGGCTGCTTCCGCTCCTGCTCTTCAAAATGGTAAAAATCAATATGGACGAATTGGCAGATAAATTAGCGGCGAAGTTATTGCCGCAACTAACTTCTGCATTATCCGACAAATTGCTTGCGGCGGTCCAACCTGTAGTGGACCGACTCGATAAGCTTATAACGATCATGTCGGAAGTTCAACCACCAGCAACCCAGAGCTGGGTTGAACCTCAAATATATTCAGTAATGACAAAGATGATACATATGGACAGAAATGAATTGGACGAGAAAAACAAACGAGCTGTATTCATCGGAATTCCGCACGAGGCAACCGAGAAAGATACAAAAGAAGAAGATGAAAAAATGCTCCGAGAGGCTATTACCGCTTGCAACAACCAGCAGCTATCAGAGTCCTACGCAAATGGCCATTATGACTGTATCTCATTATATCCTTTTATATCATCTGTGTATTGTCGTAAAGGTAGTTATTGCCTATCGACGAAATAAAAGATTCGATTCGATTCGATTTTTTCTGCGCTTTTTCACCGAGCAAACTTTAGCTAATCACATCCCATCAGGAATGGGGTGTTCGAAAGGAGACATATATGGTGGGCTACGTTCATGGGCATATGAGTCAATACGTCTCGCCTCGAAAATATTTGAAAAAAACTCACCAGTCGAGCGTCAGTTATAGATGAAAATGAGCAAGATTATTCTATTTAGCTGGCTTGACAATTAAGGAAGCGACTGGCCGAGTGAAGACTCATATAGAAATTCTGTAGATTTGGTTGCAAACCCGACCGCGCAAGCGATGGTTAAATACCCAAGCTCGGTTAGCCAGCGACCGGTTGTACAGTCGACCATGTGAACGCTAAGCATGCGTGGGAATAAGAGAACAAACAAGCGGATGGACGGGAGCGTAAACAGCTGCAGTTATTAATGTGTAGAATGCGGAGTTGCATGAAACGGCCTTTTGACAAGGATAATCTGAGTTGCACTCTGTATTGATGGCCAGATATGAAACGTATCGCTATTTCTCAGAGAACCGATTTGACACAAGCCGAGCACGCGAAAGAGTCATGACTTGTTTCACTACGATGGGAATTCTGCTTCTTTTGAGGTTAAATTCCAGAAAAATAGATGTTTCGCTGTCTGAGCTCTCCCCTCCCCTTCCCTCCCTTCCTCTTCCCCTCCCTTATGCGCCTTATGCGTTAAGTGGTCGGATTAGAGTAGGTTTTTCTTAGTGAAATCAGCTTATCGATCGGCTAATTCGGCATATTCGAAAAATGCCGTCTGCAGCGTTTACTGTAACCACCGTCTAATACCTTCGACTTTTTCATCCATTCAATTTTATCTCAGAAATTAATTCGAGTTTTTCTCGGAGGCACCGAAGATTTCTCATTCCTGGACCTCCCTTGTCAACCGTTTTTTGAAATCTCCAGTTCCTCCTCGTGCCTGCTGCCTCCTGGTTGTAGGCTACTCCTCACTAAAACCTCTTCCGATTAAGTGAAAAGGAGAGGCTCATAAGTGATTGGAATTATCTTGACGGGTGTTTCGATATTATTTGCAGATTCGCTTTTTCTTCCTCCAGATACTTCCAGCATGTATGCAGAAGTCGATAAAGACGTTGGTGATATCAGGAGATGCTCGTGAATGTGGAATTTTTGGGTCCCACTTAGGATCGCTGCCGGACTCATACATTTTGATTGCGTAAAGAAATGCGCTGCTTGGTTATTGTGGGATTTTGGGTTAGAACACTTTAAGCTTCGTATTTTCCGACGTCTGATGTAACATTCCTAAACGTGACTCCTCAACGAAACATACTATGAAACCACTTGCCGTACGTAGCTTTATTCAGTCCCAACAAATTACCATTTGAAGCTGCAGTGAGCGGCGACTATGCAACGCTATCGACCCCTTTAATGAATTTATTATCTTGTTTGGACATGTTTCATATCTACAATGTTTCCTTTCAAGGACTTTCCCAGGTCCCTTCTCGTTTTTTGCTTTGATGGTGAAGGAGCCCCTTTTCCCTCATGCTAAACACATACGTGAAATTAGGAAGTCTTGCATATTAACCAATAACAATGGGCGGAAGTGTTCGTGGGCATCAACATAGCATGACAATCATCACGCGCTTACAACGGGCCGGAATGCTAGATCGTGGCCATGGACGAAAGGTTCATCGATACTCCAGTGTCATGCGTCATGTTGTGTTATTTAAATGGTTTTGCAAGACAA
>JPKZ01001688.1:22649-34089 GCA_000803305.1 Toxocara canis
GAATCTCTCATTTTCATAAAACATGGGTGCGAGAGTGAGGGAGGGGTATATATTGTCGCCTTGTCGATTTATGATTATTATTCACTTCGGAGCGTTGTGATAACCTCAGGCGCGATGCGCTGATTTGACAGCTTTAATTAGGCGATTTTATGGGTTGAACGACTTGTGCGAAGGACATGGTTACTGAGCATTCACTGAACGAAAACGGTCAACTAATGAAACAATAACAAAGGTAATGCAGTTGTTTAAGGGATCACTTGATGTTCGCTGAGGATTCTTGAAAGTTAAGAATGTATATTAGAAATCCTAACGAAGAGTCGTGAATGCCTATCCGAAACACGACCCATCACGACTTCGCTTTTCCAGTGGAACGCAGCACTCGAAGTTCGGCTTTGAGATTTGGACTTCAAAAATTAAAACTAGACGATTAGAATGTCCATTGACAATAATATTACAGAACACCTCCCTCTCGCAGTTCTGTCGAGAATTCAAAAAAGAAAAGAATGAAAATAGGTAGGTTTGAACATTAGAAACATACACGTGTGACCCTTGAATGATTTAACCTATATTAATATGAAATTTTCTCTCTCCCTCTCCCCCTTCCCCCCACCCCACANNNNAGGAGTATCTCACATTGTTGACGGTTAGGCGGCTGCGGGAAGGATAGGTTTTGTAACTAGGGAATGGGTGATGTGGCGCCTGACGCGCTATCGCCGTAGTAATCGGATCGCTGAGGTGATGCACGTGAGAATTCAGACTGGCGAGAGTATCGGACGCACAGATGATAACCTCAAGAAAATTATCGGGACCACTCGCGACTTGCTCGTGAAAGACAGCCTCTTCCGGTTGGTTGGAGGTGTTCTCCAGAACAGTAAGCCATCGGTCGTGATATTCTACAATGGAAGTAACGCGTTGCTCGATTCTGTTTTGACTATTAAGAAATTCGCGCCTTTATTCGCCAACTGCAGCTAGCTGTTCATCGAAGGGGAGGTCTGCATCGGGTTGCCGCATTCTAAAACCTTTCGCTTCATGATGAGCCTGGGAAGGGAGCGCTTCTCTATCGAAATTGTCATACGCAGAGCTTTGGATATATTGCTTTCTTGAGGCCAGATTCGTTTAGCAATCGATGGGTTCGATTCGTAATTCCCAACGCACCATGTAGCACAAAATTAAAATAATTCCCTTCGAGAGAGGTGGTCGAAATTCTTGCAGCAAAGGACTCGAAAGAAGGTGCGAAGATGAAACAAAACAGCCGGCCTGATTGCGGGCTCCTCGGCCCGTGCCCATTTTTGCAATCCAATGTTCCTCTCGTCCCAAGTTTGACTGTCGCGTGGTGCTGCGAGCTCGCCTCCCGTTGGACCTCAAACTTCGGTAATTAAGCCTAGCCGCTAGGCAACGTGAGAGATCGAGTATGTGCTTGAGGGTTTGTGTGGGTGAAGGTGGTAAAGCCGAAGTGTGTTTCAAGTCCCGCTTAAACTTTGACCATAAAAGAGGTGATGATTGGATTTAACGGCATTTTAAGCGAGCGCTATGTTCGTAACGTCTTTCCTTCAATTTGATCCAATATCCTTTTGATTCTTATGTGCCTTCGCAAGATTGCATTTGCAAAGCACCTGATGGTGACATGCTATATGTGCTCGCATATCCGTGTAGGCGATGGTGGTGGAACGAAACTGTATTTCAAGTCCCGCTTAAACGTTTGACCACAACAGAGGTGGTGGTTGGATTAAACGTTGTTTTAAGTGAGTGTAATGTTTATAACGTTTTCGTTCAATTCGATCCAGTAACTTTTTGATTCTTATGCTTTTTTGCAAATTTGCATTTGCAAAGCACCTGATGGTTACGTCGTGTATATGCTTGTATTTTTGTGTAACTGAAGGTGGTAGAATGAAGCTGTTTTTCATGATCGGCTTAAACTTTGGTCGGAACAGCGATGGGGACTATTAAGTCCAGCCACCAAACGTTGAGCGCTTCTTGGGTGAAAAAAATAAGCAGAGGTGATAGGGATGCGTTCAAGACTGTCCGTCTAGTAGCAGATCCCGGGCAGCGGAACAATATCGCGAGTTCAAGATCCGCTTCTACACTTAGTTTTTTTTCTCTATTGAAAGGTATCGTAAACCGTTCATTTCAGCTACTGAACTCGTCGGGGTAACAGATAGGAGAAATCGGAGTCCTTTGCCTCGACTTATCTCCTGCTCGTCCCTGTTTCCTCCACTCCTGTCGACGTGGCTATGGATAGACCGTGTTTCAACGAAAGCACTGTCGACTGCACTGTTTTGCCGTTCTTGGAGTGGTTTACAAGCTTGGCGCAACATATACGCCCTGATTGATTTCACGATCATATAACCACGATATCCCCTATGTTATAAATTGCGGTGCAAACGACACTACCGCTGCAAGTCGCACCCCGCTCACACGTTTCGTTTTTCTTATATGCTGTCGAATATGCAATCTTCCATTCACTTAGTTATGGGTGGATTTATTACTTCCAGAACATATCAACCACTGTTCTTGATTTTTTTTCGCAAATAACTGGCAATTTCGTTGGGATCTTTTCGCGCACCTTGAAAATGATTTTGACACCCTTGTTTATGGTGATCAAACCACAAAAAAAAATGCTGATAATCGCTGCAAATATTTATGCAGAGACAAAAGAGTTGACTAAACGTTTACTAGTAAAATACGGATAGCAAGAATAAGATCAAACCTAACAGATTAAACGCTCATAAATTACTTCAGTATCTGAGCAATCAGAATCCTAAATAGTGGAGGCATCTAAAATTTTATATTCGGACAAACGTTCTCAGAAATCTTACAAAATTTCAATTCTTCCCCTTGTTTCTCATTCTGTCGATAGGTGTTTAGTCATTAAAAATCTTGATATTGACTGGCAATTTCTTCTCACGGTAGAGACGAGAAAGGCATGTTACTTGTGGTTCGAGTCAGAACTTGCATCTTTTTTCGCTGTGCGGTATTGCCTATATTTTACTGATAGACATGTCCTTATTAGTGCATGAATAATTTGATGCCTCATTTGGTTTGTTTATGAATTCGGTAGCCTGGAGCTTTCGACTATAAATCGTGGTTCTCCAACACGGAGCAATTTTATTTCAGTTTGCGTAGTAACAGTGTTATGTTTGAAGTGATCCACGTATTTCTGAGATGGTGCTTTATGCGAGAGAGGTAGTAAAACCTCACCCGTGTGGGCAATTAACCTGACAGATTTCAGAAGGGTTGGTACTGGAGCAAAGTTGGCGAACTATTGTCTTAGACGTACTCACTTCAAGTCATATTCTTTTTGATGAATAGTTCAGAATAGTTAAATGGTTCAGAAACTGCCATCAGCTCAGCGAAATTTTATCTAAATGAAGTCACTCCTTCAAAAAAAAGGTGATCCTTGGGTCGTAAACGCGATCTGTATGTGCTGAGTTTTCATGAAGAGGAGTTTGCGGTGCTTTACTAGACGGCGAATCGCTCAGAAGCTTATCTCGGGTCCCCGCCCGCGGCTGTTGATAATATGCATAAAAGGCGAAGTACGTTCAGCTTACTTTTCTCAACAACCCCCTTCCTTTCGGTCCTCGCCCTCAGCTGATCTGGTTAAGTGGTTTAATTAGAGAGCGCAACTTCGACTACTGAGCCACCCCCTAAAAAACAATGGGTAAATCTTTCACTCTTCTACATCCCGCATTTCATCATCACAGCTCGTCCGAACCCCGACAGCTCTTTCCAAAATGATTGTGCTTCTTCTGGAAGCTCCTTGACATCCAGATCGCATTGTCACGCAGCACAACGCATTGTTCAATTTTATCCGTATTTTGCCATTTTTAAGATATGCCGATATAATAAACATGCACGCTTTCCGGGTTAACCAAAGATAAGACTACTTCCCCGTACCCCTAAATTTCGGACTTTTATTTCTTGCCCAACTTTCTACAAGCTCGGCACCTTATTCTCTTGTTTCAGTTCATCGATTTCTGCTACTCCCTGTTGCCTTCTCTTCTCACACCGTACTTTCTTCATCTTTCGAACAGGTAGTGATATTTGCTCAAAATAACGTAGCGATTCCAAACAGTCATACACCAAACAGAGGGTATGACGGGAAGTGGTAAGCTATGAGGCTTATAAAAGACACTGTGGAGCACTAGCGCCACATTAGACCTTTCCTGCTGTCACAACAATTTCACCCACTAGAAGAAACATGAAGAAAGCATCTTCAATAAAGCCAGCAGCTGTCTTCCACGTAAAGTACTGCCAAAAAGATCATTGGGAAAGAAACGTAAGATTACAACAACATTAAGTCGTTGTTGATACTAATACTTGCTGTTACTCGCTCTACTTGCACTGTTCGTACCTGATATAACAAATTAAAAGTGCTAGTGAGATGCAATAAACGAAAGTTGTTATTGTGCAGCTGGCATCCGCCAACTGCATACTACTACAGACGTTATCCTTAATAGTAGTAAGTTCGCTGTACTATGACAGAAGTAAGTGACACTATTGAGAAATGAGTGTCTAGTTTCAGTGAACTCCTCCTCTATCTGGGAAATTTGTGAGCAGTGTAAGCTGTTTAGCTGATGGACAGGGAAGCACGATAATTTGAAGTTTTATTTCTTGGTTTAGGCAAAGGCACTGGAGATAAGAGGGAGGATTGAGGTGTTAGTCAACTGTTCATTCCGGTTTTCCGTCAAAGAAAAGTGCCCATCCAGCGACATAGTTGTGATTTCAACCCCGAGATATTCACATAACCACCAATAAACCTTTCGGCTTACGTTTGTTTTAAGTGTGGACATTACCCTTCAATGCTCACGGTACTGCTTTGGAGCCATTACTTCGGCATATTTTGCTCGTATAAAAACAAACTACTCATAAGTCGTTTAATAAAATAACTTATGACGACAAGTTTCTTTTTATACCCGACATCAATCTAAACGTTAATGAAAACGACACCATAACAGTGTAAAGTAAACGATGCAAGTGCATCGTTCAACACTTCTACACTCGCATTAAATCCGTTAACTGAGCGAAAGAAGTAACAATTTACAGGTCATGCCGACGTCTTAACCAACAACCTTACAGAAATGACGTCCTCACTCACGCTCCGTACAGCAGTTACGGTGCATACAGGCTAATGACAGCAGATGAATTACGCATTTGATCAGGGGCTGATTTCATAAGGGGTTTACGGATGCGCACACTGGCATTGTTAACTTTTACGATGTTCATTACCGACTGTTGAGGAATTTTGCAATGTACAGAACGAAAACAGCTATTCAGAATTTAAGTGGCGAGAATGGGATGAGAGAGACTCAGACCTGCATCTTACATTAATGTTTCAGTTCGAGAATTAAAATAGAGTCTGTTAAGGAGCAGCAGTCACACTCCATGCCAAGTATGGAACAATGTGAAGATGCAGCCAATTGCCTCCTACGGTAGTTCAAGTTCATTCGAAACAATTTCACATATATAAGCTTGCTCTGCAATGGCCATACGAGATCGGAGTGCATTTTGGAAAATCATCCAAACAAAGTTTGCACACGCACGAATATTTACTTTTGGCCCAAGAAAGCAGCCCAAGGAAGCACCGATTGTACGCATTACTTCATACGAAATTTGTTTCAGTAGCTCTAAACAATTTTACTGCACAGATTACTGCGCTACATTTAAACAGTGCAAAAGAACAATGAAAACAACAGCGCCCAAAACGCGAACGTGGAGAAACATGTTATTGTGCAACTCAAACAAAAGCTTCCTTCCACGTCGCTTCCTTCCGCCGAATTGGTCCGATTATTTGGAGAAAGGACGCGACGTTTACAAGTCAGATACGGTAACATTATATAACTTCGTGTAACATTCCTCTAGCGAAATTATCCGGCATCAAATTTGAAATTTTTGATCGTCTATAAGTAGGTTATGGTTCCATTTTAAGTACTACTGCTGTAGATGATTAAATGCATGTCCTGATCAATCGGTTGGTCGTTTTGCTAGTCAACATAACTGTTGGCGTAACAATATGTGTGGATTGCGGTGCATGAACATGAACGGTTGAGTTGGTATTGCCATGCTGACGACCGGCAACAAAGCTCCCCGGTTTAGCGTAGTGGTCCTCGCCGTACATACTTGGTTTTATTAGTGGCCTCCGATATCTTTTATCTGAAACAATCGACCTTTGGTGTTGGCTTTCCTTAGCCTTACAAACTTTGAATATTTTAGATTTTTCAAATTGCTCTGCAGGAATTTTCTAGGCCTTTGCGCAACATGCTGAAGGGAAGATATGGTCTTTGGCTAGCGAAACTCCAAGCTTTTCTCAAATGGGCCTCCGTGAAAGTGAGCGAATACTGGTCCCTAAGGGTTGAGGCCTTTGTTTGCGACTATTCATGACACAGTGTCGATCAATTGTTTCTTGCGGAAACCAAATTTAGGGAGAAAGCAAACCAACATAAAGCTACCTAAAGCCTAATGAGACCCTCAAATATCACCGTTGAACAGTTCACAATATGGAGCGGTCGGCAATGTACGCAAAGCATTGCAGAAGCACATATCCTGCTAACTCGACTCACATGCTTTTCGAGGTGCTTTACTGATGCTACGCTAAATAAGCTACATGGAAAACAGTAATAATTAATGGAAGGGGGTGGGAGGAGTACGTTTGCTCACAGACTCTATTATTAAAGCTCATTTGACGTTCAATCGCATATGCTGCTTTAACGACAACAATCGTTCTGTTTGCTTAACATTGAAATGGCCTAAAAAAGTTAACGCTTTGCGTATATCGCTATAGTCTATAAATCGAGCATGCAAACTGCACACATTACACTTCTGTATCTAAACATTTTGACGACAGCCGAAATATGACCGAACCCAGGTGTGCAGAGTAGTCGGCGGCTCATTTATCAGCAGGCTGATACCACCGTGCTCTCTGAACGAGCCAGTCGATGGGTACAAAAAAAGTTGCATGAGGCTTACTGTTTATGCGTAAAAACTGCATGACGAAATCAGGAATCCTTCCTTTTTTAGAAATTGGCTCATATGATTAACGAATGCAAAAAAATTGCATGCTGTTCAGAACCGATTTAAAAATTTTGCACAGAACGGAACTGCCTACCCTAAACAGGGCAGATGAGTGTGAAATCGGCATCCACCGGTTGGCCCATTCAGCGTGCGCGGTCGCGCCAGCGCTCGACCGGCCCAGAAATAATGCCAGAAGGCAAGCATGCTGCTACTTAGACAGCTGCAAACCCCAGATGAATGCAGCTTATGTGAACTTGATTATTCAGAATATTTTGGCAGGAGTTCTTTCGCAAGTTTAATAAATTTTTTTCAACTTTATCGTTTCTCCCAGAAGAGAATAGCTGAGATGCATTTAGGGAGGTACTTTTTTTTCCAAATTATGCAATTGACCAAATACATAAACATGCAACTATTCAATAATATGAACAAGTATGCAACACATAGTCCGTTATCGAGAGGGAAACATCTAAATAAAAGCAAAGAATTTTCAATAGCATTCATAATTTGGGGTTTTTTCCTATTATAAGAATGATCCACGATCCCTGCGAGGAAAGCTCGCAAAAACCAAGCCTTTCATCTTCAGTCGCCAATTTTTCAGCTTCAACTCATAGTTTCTTTTCCCGACTTTTACAAGCATTTTATGGAACGCATGCAACTCCATGGTGCCTTGGAACGATTGCATCGAAACACTTATACCGCGGTTCGGATAAACTATGTAAAACCTATATCCTCGGAGGCGTATAAAACTTACCCAAGATTCCTACCAAACCTGTTTATTTTTGCACAGCCTCAGTCTACTCTCACCCATTTCACGTTGTCTGCTTCCGATGGCAGATGCTTGCTGAAATTTATCAACATATGACCGAATTTTCGTTTTTCAAGCAGCTGCAGCGTGAAACTATCGAGAACTTGAATATCGGATTCGATTTGCTGATTTTTGTCGAAAGAAGTTAACGTAGTGAAAAAATTGCAGTCTTTGGATTGTTGTTGGGAGGTCAGATAAATATACGAACCAGATATGATCGCATTTGCAACCAGAGGTCTATCGCAAAACCGTTGTAGCTGTTCCTGGAAACATGAATTCCTGATAATACTATGTGCGGTTTTCGTAAAAAATTCTGTCAGTGAGCGGGAAAAAGGGCGACCATGAATTTCAGAATTCACCTTAGTGCCATCAGGAACGACCCATTGGTTACCGGTTCACATTCACAGCAATATGCCTTTCGATTTCAGCGCAGTTCGGGTGTTTCCAAGAGAGCGCTTAAGAAAACTGTAATGAAATATGAATGCATAGAACATTCACAAGCTTCTCCAAACTATGAGTTAAGAGTCAGAAATAACCACTCAGACCTCCCTCAAACATAACCAGCACGAATGGTTCAGTGGTCGATAGAGTGCGGAAAATAGTGTTTTCTATAAGAAAGAACACTCGTTACCGTAAGCGAGTACTTGTGAACATTATCAATGATGAGTCGTCGTATTACCAAAACCAATTTCGGCTTCCAATGGTTTGCCACCCTCCCCCTTCGTCTATATTGAGAATCAACTTTTCAAAACATGTACTCCACCTTTACAGTCTGCACATTCAACGATCTCTCCACTCTACCGCATTACACGTGTATCACCGTGAAGGAACAAGAAAAAAAGCGTCAAGATATGGGGCAACCGCGAACTTTAGTGTTTAGATTCTCAGGTCACATTGCTGGAGTTCACAGTGTTCCATTACAGAGGGCACTAAGAATCAATGCTGCCATGGCAAAGCCCATTAAAAAAAACGTGATTCAAGAAAAATGGAAATACGCTTGACGGTGAGGTTCAGGTTGCCTGGAATTCGATAAGAAGAATAAACATCCTGATACTCTCACTTTCTAAACTCCAACTGGCGCAACTCATTGTGATTCCTTTCCGTGATCGGCTGATGGCACTGTCCAATGACAACAAACTCACATCACCTCAATTCCGAATGAGAAAAAGAATGTAGTCCAAAAAAGTCATTTTCTGCCACCATGAATTTCCTCAAACGAACGAAAAGCATAATAAAGCTGCAAAGTGTACCCGACTGACGCTCGCTGCGCGATCGCTAACAGTGATTTGTGCATAACGACGAAGGAATCGATCTCTCCGTGAAGCAACCAAATAGATGAGCCAAAAGAAAACTGCCGCGGCGAAAACTACACCAACTGCCATCATTCCACAAAACAGAACTGAAAATATCTTAGTGGTATCTTTGCGAATTGGTTTGGATTTCTGGAAAACCAAAAAACATCCGCTTTTGCCTTATGATGGCCAGCGTGGCTCCTTGGCCATATCTGGATATTCCTTTGGAGGCCCGGGGACAACATGATAGTGTCCCCGGGCATCCCCGGGCATTTACGTTGCTCATTCTGTCCCCGGGCAGAATGAGCAACGTAAAAAAGAGGCATAATTCTGCACTCTTTCGTTACCCCCTCCGACCGACTACAGCGCTGCGAAAGTCATAGGAACGATATGGAAAGCAGCAATTTCCGCTGTTATAAAATGAAAATCAGGTGACCTCTACTAGAGCAAATGTTGCTCACTCTCGCAACAGAACAACTCTTCATTAGCAAATGGCCTTGTCACCCTTATGAATTTCTATTTACAAATGCATTTCAAATATACAGCACGTTTTTTCGCATGCGCATTTCTTACGACTACACAAACGACGAGCGCCAAGCCAACGACCCGACGCACTTCACCAGGGAATGTCTGTTCGAAGTTATCTGGGGTGTGTCATACGCCATCCGGCCAATGGGACGTTCAAGTGAGGCAGCATCAGTGGAATAGTCAGCACTGGGCGTAAATTAATGGACTCGACTCCCTTGTTTCTTCCTGGAAATTTTCTAAACGTTCGAGCTTGCATCCAAAATATGAACGCGCGACAGTCCTGTACTAAACGCAATGCTTATAACATAGTAAATAACTTACTATCTTTGCTAACGATACCAATATTGCTTGAGCTTTATTTGAAATGTACACAACTACTAACTGTTAGCCGACTATAAATGTAGCCTCACTTTTTGTAAAAACGAAATGCGACACTTTTACACGTCATCATAACAAATCGTGAATATATCACAAGCACTTTGCACACAAATTAACGAAAGGTGAAACCGAAGTGCTCCGTCGAAATGAAATCGCTCGACATCCGCCATTTGTAAAAACAATAATAAACGATAGCCATTACGATAATGTACAGGAGAAAAGGAAACACGATACGACACGGATACCGTTGGAAAAAATCACACCATGTTCCATACTGCAATCGCGGAATGACGTCGTGCACAAATATGACCATTATAATTTTTGTTTTGAGTGCGGTCACAGGCAGCTCACCTGTCTCGAACGGTTTGCAGCACGTTGAATTTCCAAGTGAACCGCGCAATACTTTTTTCACGACCGTGCAATTTTAATTGGGAGGCACGTTATTGGAAACAGAAAAACTGAAGCTGTACGGTTTTTTAGGGCCTACTCTTCAATAAGGCACTTGCACAGGTGACAATTTCTCATGTCGAAAATAACTAGGATTCAACAGTTGAGGCGGGCGTTAAAAAGTTGATCTGTTTCGAAACTGAAATTTTAGAACCACAAATATGTGTCAGGAAAAAAATCTGATCAGAGTGGAGCAGGAGGGGAGGGGAAAGAGTGGGGAGGAGGATGGGGAAGTAGCTAAGATTTGATAAGCAGGAGGATTTAGACGAGAAAACATCTCCGCGGGAGGAGGAATTTCTGATGGCGATTAGCGGGAACCTTAGTCTTCTGTTCAAACTTGCTTTGAAGTCCAT
The DNA here is from genome assembly GCA_000803305.1 of Toxocara canis. Lineage (NCBI taxonomy): Eukaryota > Metazoa > Nematoda > Chromadorea > Rhabditida > Toxocaridae > Toxocara > Toxocara canis. The sequence goes on from JPKZ01001688.1 coordinate 33,461, forward strand.
CGAAGCAGACTCCGCGTAAAACTGAGGGTAATCGAAGTGAACCTGATCATCAATCATACAGGTTTCGACCAGGATAAGGAACTGAAGCACTTTTTCTCAACTCCGTGTGATCGTCCTTAGTAATTGTGCCCGGAACCTTTGGGGTATGAACTTTACAAAGATCTTTCTTTTCTGGCCGACATCACCTTTTTCGGTGGTGTCGCACTCGTCCATCGAGTGCGAATACACAAATATCTTATTCTCAGCTGCAAATGGCACAGTTCAAAGCTGCAGCCAAAGATATGCACAAATATCCTATTCTCAGCTGCAAATGGCACAGTTTAAAGCTGCAGCCAAAGATATACACAAATATCTTATTCTCAGCTGCAAATGGCACAGTTACACATCTGCAGCCGAAGATATACACAAATACCCCATTCACAGTTACACATGGCATAGTTCAAAGCTGCAGCCGAAGATATACACAAATCGCTGTCACTCACCTTCAAAGGACCAACCGAGGAGTTGCCGCTCATTCAAAGGACCGACAGATGAGATGATCCGCGTTCTAAGGACCAACCGACATCCGCCCCCGACATCCGCCCTTGTGATAAACAATCCCCCCTCTTTGGTGCGCACTGTATTGTATA
>JPKZ01001688.1:40645-52646 GCA_000803305.1 Toxocara canis
CGGCGAGACGATATCGCGTACTACCTGCTGCAGAATGCCTTTGCCTTTTCTACGGGCAGAACTCTTCATTAAACTCGGCTTGCCCCGTTGCCCTCTTACCTTTTCACAGCGTCATGTTTCAGGCTGTAGAAGAGTAAGGACTGAGGAGACTATAGCAGCGCATAGATGGGCAACCTCAAGCTAGTTTAGCCTGCTATTCCCATATTTCACGCGCTCTTTTAATGTTTCCAATCACACATTTCGACATGAGGGAGCGATAAGTTGTTCTGGTTTTGCATGTATTTTCTAACGGCATTCTCGAGCAGCTTTAACAGTTTCTTTTTCACCGATTTTGACAGCTTTAGGAAACGGCTTCGGATAAACGACATAGTTAGATGGCTAATGAAGTAGTAGTTGAGCAAAATAGACATTTGTTCGATAATAAGACGGTTTCATGCTGTCTTACTTCGTTCTTTCGCAATTAGCTTGCTTTGAGCTGATTAACTGCTTGTAATCTATACCGTTATCGTGCAGCAAGTCGATATATTTTGTTAACGCACATCAAACACATTGCAGCGCTGCACTGCGTTACACATCGTGATCATCATCATTTTTCTCTCAAACGCTTTCTGCCAACGGTCGTGTTATTTTTCTTCGGTCTCATCGCGAAGTCAGTAGATTTGTTTGTCCTGTGACAGCAGGGTAGGAGAGCTAATACACTGCTGTGGTAGGGAATCGCTCAGTTATGGAGTGCTGTTTGCTGCATATGTCATGTTAACTCCATTTTCATGTCTTCATCAAAATAGTAATGCAGGAGTTGTTGGCGTTCAAAGTGTGGTGAATCGAAGAGCAGGGACAACTGGTTGGTTTCAAGAGGGAGCCCGCTGAAGACGGTTATAGCGCGTTCTGTTCTAAATGTCGGCTTGATTGAGACTATGGCAACAGACAGTATAGATGGTTCGTTTTTTTTTTTTGAATAATAATATCAACACTTCCATCTATATCCGGATGGTTGTTAAGCCGGTAATTTATAATACTGGAACGATTAACGCGGTCTTAGCTTTACTCAGTCGAGCGTCGACTGCGTTTCAAATTTTTGTGTTCGGTCATACTCTTGTTATTGGATATGACATTTTTTGCGTGATCCGGTATCTTTTATGCAACTGGATCACTTTTTAAGCGGCGAGCAGCTTTCCCGCTTTCAGCGGTTAGTAGCTATTTTGTTGCTAAAGTAGCTGAAAATTTCAATTGGAGACCTCAGCGATTCGCTGACCGGCTTGCTCCTGATCTCCTCCCCTTTCCACCTCAACATACCACTTCTGTCTTGAGCCGAATGACTCCTCCTGGGTTCTCATATCAGCAATCGCTCCTAGCGGAACACCATTTCTCAATGTTCATGCTTTGTGTTGCAACTGCACTTGTTACTGGGCGATAAACCCCTACGAATAACGTGACATTGCATGGAGCCTATGCCGTTCAATGCTTCAACGACGGATGCTATCATTATCTGCGGCTTCGAGAGGTAAGCAAGCTTTTCGACAGCCGAAACCTTTCCTAGCTTAAAGCTGAAGTGGCAAATATCACTGCTAAACTGGGGTGCGAAATTCGTGACGTGAACGAGGTACACTCTCCAAATTTGTTGTCCCCCCTCTTTTCGAAAAAACCAGATTAAAGAATCGTTTTTTGGGGTCTGGATCACAAAGACTTGACTGTTTTGTTAAAACTTCGGGGGAAAATGTGCTGACAGAAGATAGCAGTCGAATTTGGATTACGGCGCGTCGATTTAATTTGTCATTGTCCAGTCATAGCTACCTGTTGCGATTTCAGCTACAAGACTGCTGATGTCATAAGTGATAGGTGCGCCACCAACTCGTCATGTGTTGTCGTTGGGAGCTTCAATATTACGACGGACCGGATGAGTGATTTTACAAATTTGTCGGCTGAATTCGGAGACTGTTTTCGAGAAGTACCGATCGAAAACCCCTTAGAAGTGACTTCAGGCATAATTCGTATTAATTTAATTGCGCTGCCACTCTCGAACAGTTAAATCAGTTCGGCTCGTTTCTCTGTGAACTGTTTAGGGCAAGTTCGGTTTTTTTACATTGTTCTGTGACCATCGGAACGAAAACTGGCAAACGCCAATGTCAAACCATGTTCTTGTGATTGGTTTGGATTGCGCAGTGAATTGACGTATTAGTTCTGCTTACCCGCGTAGGTAATGAGATATTTCTAGCTGTGTTCATCAAAAGATATCTCTCCCTCTGGATGTGTCTCCTTTGGAAAATCCGTTGCTAGCGAACGAGAAGTAAACAGTTATTGTCAACAAAAATAACTCCGAGCCTTCCTACTAATCAACCTTCCTGTAGTAACATTCCTGTCAGATAGTCTACGTCATCGTTTCAACAGCTTACTTTAGTAGCATTGCCTTTGCGAGCGAGTATGTTAACACTCAAGGCAGTTTACTCGATTGCGCCTTGCGTGAAACGTATAGCATTTATGGTTTCGCATCACTCCATTTGCAGCCAGTTTGTTCTCGATAACGGCTTTTCATCTTCGGTCCTTTCCAAATGCATTTGCATCACCGTTTTTTTTCTCATTGCGAATGTTCATTTGTGGCAGTCTTGGAAGGATGAAAAGCATAACGATTAGAAAGTGAGGTTTTGCATGGAACTAGGTTGTCAGATATAGCTGAAATAATTTGAGAGACTTTGGGTAAGTTTTGTTGCTAAGTAGCTGAAAATTTCAATTGGAGACCTCAGCGATTCGCTGACCGGCTTGCTCCTGATCTCCTCCCCTTTCCACCTCAACATACCACTTCTGTCTTGCGCCGAATGACTCCTCCTGGGTTCTCATATCAGCAATCGCTCCTAGCGGAACACCATTTCTCAATGTTCATGCTTTGTGTTGCAACTGCACTTGTTACTGGGCGATAAACCCCTACGAATAACGTGACATTGCATGGAGCCTATGCCGTTCAATGCTTCAACGACGGATGCTATCATTATCTGCGGCTTCGAGAGGTAAGCAAGCTTTTCGACAGCCGAAACCTTTCCTAGCTTAAAGCTGAAGTGGCAAATATCACTGCTAAACTGGGGTGCGAAATTCGTGACGTGAACGAGGTACACTCTCCAAATTTGTTGTCCCCCCTCTTTTCGAAAAAACCAGATTAAAGAATCGTTTTTTGGGGTCTGGATCACAAAGACTTGACTGTTTTGTTAAAACTTCGGGGAAAATGTGCTGACAGAAGATAGCAGTCGAATTTGGATTACGGCGCGTCGATTTAATTTGTCATTGTCCAGTCATAGCTACCTGTTGCGATTTCAGCTACAAGACTGCTGATGTCATAAGTGATAGGTGCGCCACCAACTCGTCATGTGTTGTCGTTGGGAGCTTCAATATTACGACGGACCGGATGAGTGATTTTACAAATTTGTCGGCTGAATTCGGAGACTGTTTTCGAGAAGTACCGATCGAAAACCCCTTAGAAGTGACTTCAGGCATAATTCGTATTAATTTAATTGCGCTGCCACTCTCGAACAGTTAAATCAGTTCGACTCGTTTCTCTGTGAACTGTTTAGGGCAAGTTCGGTTTTTTTACATTGTTCTGTGACCATCGGAACGAAAACTGGCAAACGCCAATGTCAAACCATGTTCTTGTGATTGGTTTGGATTGCGCAGTGAATTGACGTATTAGTTCTGCTTACCCGCGTAGGTAATGAGATATTTCTAGCTGTGTTCATCAAAAGATATCTCTCCCTCTGGATGTGTCTCCTTTGGAAAATCCGTTGCTAGCGAACGAGAAGTAAACAGTTATTGTCAACAAAAATAACTCCGAGCCTTCCTACTAATCAACCTTCCTGTAGTAACATTCCTGTCAGATAGTCTACGTCATCGTTTCAACAGCTTACTTTAGTAGCATTGCCTTTGCGAGCGAGTATGTTAACACTCAAGGCAGTTTACTCGATTGCGCCTTGCGTGAAACGTATAGCATTTATGGTTTCGCATCACTCCATTTGCAGCCAGTTTGTTCTCGATAACGGCTTTTCATCTTCGGTCCTTTCCAAATGCATTTGCATCACCGTTTTTTTTCTCATTGCGAATGTTCATTTGTGGCAGTCTTGGAAGGATGAAAAGCATAACGATTAGAAAGTGAGGTTTTGCATGGAACTAGGTTGTCAGATATAGCTGAAATAATTTGAGAGACTTTGGGTAAGTTGCAACATAACTCTGCTTTTTTTTGTTATGACGATTCCCTTCTAATCTAAATGATCCACTCATTTTGTCTTTTGTTCCTAATCCATTTTTAAACACAGATAGCGCATGGTCAAATGATCAGTGTATGCAGATATGGAAAGCAGAGTAATCGAGAGTCGTTTCCAGTAAAATTCTATTGGCTTGTTTTGAAATTCACATAGAGACCACTTAATGAGGCTCATGATAAGCTAAAACGCAGCATGATGAATGAGTTAGCAACACCGACAGGACCAATCAGGATGGACGGTGAGAGCATTTGAATGAGCGAACGTAGGCAAGAAACATTTTCCAGTTGCACAGTGAAGCAGTTGCAGGAATTTTATTGGGAGTATGGTAGTCGGCAGAGGCAGCTTCTTCAACTTATTATACTGCACACCCTAGAATCTGTTACCCCCTCCCCCCTCATCTCTCATTCACACGTTTTCGAAAATTCAGCGGAACAGCAAACTTCATCAAATTCTTCGGAAGAACAATGAGTACCTTGATGAAATCATTACACCCTGATGTCATTAAGACGTCCATTCCTTCCCGCCCAAGTATTTAGTAAAGCAAAAGCCCTCAGGAACTCAGGAACATATAGAAAATAAGACAGCTAAGCCGCCCTCAGTATGGGCGGCTTAGCTGTCTTATTCTACCCGTACATTAGCCATTGGCGTTTAGTTGGAGTTCGTTTGACCTCACCAACTGTTGACCTCATTTCCGTGAACTCTTACTTGAATGGCGTGTCACCCGGTTTTCGTTAACTTATAGTGCAGCAGCCTCATGACAATGTCCAAAGGCGTTTCGTATTCACCTTTCCTCCATGCGAGAAAAAAGCCAGTGTTGATATCCACAATTATCAAAATCGTTCCAGTAATAAAGATGAGACTGCAAAACGTATAACGCACCACCTTTGAGGTGATTAGATTCGATGCTGACAATGAGTGTCGCAAGACAAATATCAAAGCAGTTTAAGACACAGGACATATATGAAACCAAACGAACATATAAAGCAATATCGCAAGAGACATACAGATCGAATCTGCAATGCCAGTGTAGCATTGGCTGCAGTATCGGTGAATGGCTTTGAAAAGTTCGCATAAGTGCTTGAGGGGCGCTAGTCGCGCTTTGAAATGTGAACAGGCACATCCCGCGATTATCCGTTCTTGTTTTTTCTTTCTTTTTTTTTAAAATATATGGAAAGCAGAGTAATCGAGAGTCGTTTCCAGTAAAATTCTATTGGCTTGTTTTGAAATTCACATAGAGACCACTTAATGAGGCTCATGATAAGCTAAAACGCAGCATGATGAATGAGTTAGCAACACCGACAGGACCAATCAGGATGGACGGTGAGAGCATTTGAATGAGCGAACGTAGGCAAGAAACATTTTCCAGTTGCACAGTGAAGCAGTTGCAGGAATTTTATTGGGAGTATGGTAGTCGGCAGAGGCAGCTTCTTCAACTTATTATACTGCACACCCTAGAATCTGTTACCCCCTCCCCCCTCATCTCTCATTCACACGTTTTCGAAAATTCAGCGGAACAGCAAACTTCATCAAATTCTTCGGAAGAACAATGAGTACCTTGATGAAATCATTACACCCTGATGTCATTAAGACGTCCATTCCTTCCCGCCCAAGTATTTAGTAAAGCAAAAGCCCTCAGGAACTCAGGAACATATAGAAAATAAGACAGCTAAGCCGCCCTCAGTATGGGCGGCTTAGCTGTCTTATTCTACCCGTACATTAGCCATTGGCGTTTAGTTGGAGTTCGTTTGACCTCACCAACTGTTGACCTCATTTCCGTGAACTCTTACTTGAATGGCGTGTCACCCGGTTTTCGTTAACTTATAGTGCAGCAGCCTCATGACAATGTCCAAAGGCGTTTCGTATTCACCTTTCCTCCATGCGAGAAAAAAGCCAGTGTTGATATCCACAATTATCAAAATCGTTCCAGTAAAAAAGATGAGACTGCAAAACGTATAACGCCACCTTTGAGGTGATTAGATTCGATGCTGACAATGAGTGTCGCAAGACAAATATCAAAGCAGTTTAAGACACAGGACATATATGAAACCAAACGAACATATAAAGCAATATCGCAAGCGACATACAGATCAAATGAGCAACGCCAGTATAGCACTCTGGCTGCAGTCTCGGTGAATGGCATTTAAAGTTCACATAAGTGCTTGAGGGGCGCTAATCGCGCTTTGAAATGTGAACAGGCGCATCCCGCGATTATCCGTTCTTGTTTTTTCTTTCTTTTTTTAAAATCAACATCTGCTTCGAATTCGCTGTAGTCAGCTCGAACACTTCAAGTATCGAGAAGGCCCATCAACGCAGTTGTGCACTAAAGCTAAAGCGTTTTCGTATCATCAGAGTACTTAGCTGAGCTTCTGCTAGCTTGTTAAATGACTCGGTTGCTATGCGCTCCAAATAATTCTCCAGGAAAAAAAAATAAGCAGTAGGACGTGATTATAAATAATAACCAAAATTTTTACAAATAGGTTTGTGGTGGCAATAATGAAGCTAAGAAACATTTGGAAAGAGAAATTAGCTTGATTCGGAATTAAGCAGAGAAAATTATCCTATGAACGTGATGCACACTGGGGATTATATGGCTGTGGTGTTGAATGTTTTCCGAATTTTCAACGGAAAAATCATCCCTTCACTCCAATAGCTACCTCCGTATCCAAACGTGTTGTACCAGTGGCTGCGCTCGTTTGAGCGACAGTTCTGTTCGCAGATGCTGCTCTTCGCTTAGCTCGTCTTCGAGCTCTTAGTAGTATTGCTTGCTCCTGGAATTGAAAAAATATGCAAGCTATCGAAACTTCGAGAACCGCCTTCGCACGCAACAGTGCCGTTCAGAAGCATCATGCACATCATGAAAGCAAAGTAGAAGGAAAATGCAGCAACTGGATTGGTCTTCTAGTCGGTTGGAATTGCTCATAGATGATCCGAGTGGAGCCGATATTCCCGGCACATTATCAATAAAAAGGCGATCGATACAGAACGTTTGTGAAATACTTTTTAAAAATCGCTCTTGAAGATCCGATAGTGGTTCTTTTGTACATGTAAACAAAATTCCTGTGTGCATTCCCGTATGCTTTTTCTGTATCACTGAAATCCTTGCACACCCCCTCATTCCAATTTCGAACTGTTGGATTTCACTGGTTAGAAGAGCTCGGCACATGTAAATGCGCACGTTAGAATTCAAAAATTCATCGAATCCCCCGAACAGCGGTGTTTTCAATCATAACGGTCGTCTGCCGCATCCACTTGATGTACACGCTTTCAAATTCGCAAAGCAATAAATGAACGTCAAAATCATGAAAAATTATCCGCATCGATATCTGCAAAAAGTGTAAATAATGGCGTGAGCGACCGACATCCTTCAAGCGCTAAGTTTGATTATCTTCTTAAGAATTTTTTTGGCAACTCAGCATTAAGTCAAATACCGAAAAACCTTTCAAAGGAGTTCGGACCACCTGGCGAACATGTAACTAATAAAATATATCAATGTTTGAGAAATCCTTGCAAGCTGGGGTTTGTACCGTTGACCACTCAATAAGCACATCGCTTGAAAAATTTCTGTACTGAAATTCATGTTATCCGTTCGCCTATCTTTGACTACGTTCTTTTCAGCTTTCAGAATTTTTCTTCATGAGGAGCACGTGGGAAGATGACCTATAAACGCATCCGACGAAATTTTCATTCCGCCTTCATTTTTCTCTGTGGAATAAAGACTTTACAGGGAAATGCGGAAGGTCACTGCAAGGCGCAGAGAAGCATTGGGCTCACCTTGTCCTGCACTCTACTGTTTTGTTCTGTAAACGGCAAAAACGTGGCTCTCGTTGGGCACCGACTAACGCGTCAAGATTTTCGAAGCTCGATCTTGTGACATTAGTGCTATTTTTGCTTGCATTTTGTGCAAATAAAAGCTCGATGTGGAAGTCGCCAAGCAGTTGAAATTGTCCATTATTTAACCACTAGCATACTTCCAAAAGAAGCTGACCGTATCAATCAAATGGAATCCTCCTGTTGCTCCACCCTCTCCCCACCTTTTTTTAAAGATACTGGCAGCTTGAGCGCTTTACGTGGCCATCGCTGTGCGTGCTTACAGTTCTCTGTCCATCTCTGTGAAAGTTCTCAACTGAAGTGCCTCATGTGCACACCACTGTGAGTTCTACAGCTTCCATTTCCTTTGTGATCATCTTCATCGGTATCCTAGTCTCGCTGGCTTTAATTCTGATGTGCTTCACGTTTTCACCATTGAGCGTTTTCAAAGCTTAAGTGCCGACCCGTATGTCTCTAAAGCTTTCGCGCCTTGAATGCAGGCAATCACAACATACGTATTTCGATTCCTGTGGGTAACTGCGCATCCATTATTCCTATGGGATATTTCCAATCTGGGTGCACCACATGTGCATGTCTGTGGATGTCCGTGGGTGACTTAAGCGCCCGTCGCTATGGGCCGTGATTTAAACACCCACCTCTGGCTTACATGGAACACATGCGAATATCCGTGGGTATTTTTAAAGGTAATACGAACGATGCGCCATCCCCACCCCCCCTACTGATGTTTGTGGCGTGTGTGTCCGTTCCTGCAGTTGTTAAATGGCGATCTGCGAACACAATATCCATCGTGAAGGCAACAACGTGAAGCAGAACACGGGCAATTCGCTACTTAGCTTTACTTTCGCTGCCTTATGCTTTAGGTTGTTTTCTTTGTATTGTTGTGTCTGTCGTGTATTGCGTTAGCTTCGCTCTACATTCATCGTTATCGGACTATTGATGCTGAACGAGCTACTGGGTCCACATGTGAATAACGAGGCTGTTCCACTCTTTTTTTCTTCTCTCTCCTTCACATACACAAAAACCGGAGAGCGGGGAACATGTGGCCCCAGAATAACCTGGAATGTCTTTTCTATGCGCGACCAGCGTGGAAATTGAGGAGACTATAGTGTTGCAGCACTCTAATAGTGCCGAATAGCACGCTACTGTATGGGCAAAGCTAGAGTTCCACTGTTGTCAGAATGACGTCGAAGCTGTTATGTTCCGAGAGCTGCTGATTCCCTTTCAAAATTTCCGTCTGAGCTAATATTTTCGATCCTTCAGGAAATGGCGCCTTTGAGATCACCTATTTGGCAAAAGTAACACGGAGAGATATGATATCGATAAGACAACATTTAAGCGTAGGCGTCTCCTATTCATTAGCGCCTCACATATTTTATAGGTGAAATCCGAGCAACGCACAGTTCATCTTAAACTGAGCAATACGCACCCAGCTAGTTTGCAAAAGCGAATGCCTTGCTGGTGGTTTAAGATTTATCACTTTGGGGAAAAAATTCAGGGCAAGCAAAGGTAAACAAAAGCTCGTAAATTAAAGCTCTCAATTCGTCTTAGCAGCATTGAAAAAAAGCGTGTGGGAGGAAGCCGACTAGTGAAAATGTTTTGCTGCAGAAAAAGGGCCGAGGGATCCAACGCAGACGGTGAGCATACCCTGCGACGTCGCCGTAACGCCATTCGTTGTTGCTTCGTTAGTGGTCGTCGCACAATGATCGAAACAGCGCACAGCCCGACCATGAGGAGAAGCAACAGAAACATTACTGCCCCATAAATGATGAGAAACGTTGTCGACGTCACACCTTTGACGATTTCTTAAAAATGAAATACCATCAGATTTGCCATCGTTTCGAAAAGCCTTTCTTGGTGCGAGCAATGGCCTAACCAGGAAAAATTAACACTTTGGCAGCAGATATTTCGAGTGTACCCTTTGCCTATGTGATCGATTGTGTAATACTCCTCCAAGTAGTTTATTAAAATCGATTGCGTTCCTATAAACTGAAGGGGAACTGCATTCGGCTAGAAGCTATTGAAATTCGCATTGAAAATTAGTCTGATTAACATGCCACATTGTTGCGGAAAGGACTTATTGGCGTCAGACTGTGGCCATTCCGTTGATGTGTTGTACACGATCCTTGGTGCCGTCTCCAAAGTGCACTTCGCTATAATAATGAGGTAGTCGTTCTCGATTGCAGCCGACAGCACACGTCGCTTCATATTAGGAGATCCATCGCATGCCGTTTCCAGCTATAAAATTTAGCAAAAATTTTGCGCTGAAGCAAAAGGACAAAATGAGGAGAAACGACACGTCGCTTCATAAACGTCTTTTGCAACTTGGATCTTACTGGAAACAAAAGCTTTGCTTACTAATATTTTGTGCTCCTTTTCAGCGCGCCCCATGAATCGTACGTTGTTAACAGAAGCCAACAGTAATGGATAGCTAAGCAACTGCCCACCAACGGAACTCCTGAGATGGTGCTCAAGAAACGAGCGCATCGACTTGACTGCACCAGCGGCGGGGTCACCATCCTGCTAGCTTTTTTTTCGATCCATAGAAGTACAGTCGTATTATTTTACTGTGAAGCTGTTGCGGGATTCTTTGGTTCATCGACGTTCTTCGTCCCATCTCCCTGGGCCAAATCTGTCCGTTCAACTATTATTCATAAACTTCCCTTAGAATCATTTTGACAATCTCAGTTTTCATCGCTCTTCATCTCTCTCTTTCATCTCTCATTTCGAATTCGCATTAATGACCAATCCGTTGAATGGACGATGAGTGAATGGAAGTTTGAAAACATCATTAGCTCCCTGACGGGCGATTATTTTTCTTCCGACATCAGGTAACCGCAATTTTGGAGCAAAACTATTGCGCGTTTGCATGGTCCCAACCTGTGCAAGTCGGGAGAGGTGAGCAGAAGTTACACTTATTGACTGCTGCTCTTGACTGGATATGTTTGAGACTCCATGGAGCCAATGAGTTTCGTAGACTAGTTTTACTTCTCTATTTCACTACATTGCCCTGCAACCTAGCAGAAACATTCGAGTTGATAACATTTCATTTAACTGCTGCGACCATGAGCTACTTTCCACCTAAGGGAAGTGGTCTCACGCTGTTTATTCTGTGAGTTCGCGCCCGCGCACCCTGCCCTGACATCATAAAAAATGGATTGGTCTCAAATGTGTAGTCGTAAGGAATTTTTGCAAAGCGAGCGATGAAACCGGTGTCAGAGGTTCAGTTCCCCACAATATAGAAAGGAGTGTTTAGTGGGATCCGGCAGAGAAGATCTCTTGGCTGAGACCGCCTCTGCCGAATTCGCATTAATGACCAATCCGTTGAATGGACGATGAGTGAATGGAAGTTTGAAAACATCATTAGCTCCCTGACGGGCGATTATTTTTCTTCCGACATCAGGTAACCGCAATTTTGGAGCAAAACTATTGCGCGTTTGCATGGTCCCAACCTGTGCAAGTCGGGAGAGGTGAGCAGAAGTTCCCGGGCATGACTAGCATGCAAAAATGCACTAATTTCTTTTTTCGAGTGACTAGTTCAAAGTACCTAAGTACTACGTAAAATAGAGCATATATTGCGTAGCACATGTTGCGTTACAATTAACACGAAATGATCCATAGCACAGGAAGTTCTTTATCGTTTCATCCGTATAAGACAAAATAGTGCTGCAAAACTAATGAGTGGCAACGATTTCATAGAATAGTGATTTGAAAGAAACTAATGACGTTCCGGACGACTCACAGAGGACTCGTTTTTACTGAGGTAAATAGCGCAGTAGTTAGTTTTCAAAGATTGGTATGCAAATTCCAACATTCCAAAAATTATTGTCGGACGACTGCAAGTTGGCCTCGTACTCCATGTTCGTTTGATATTCAAAACGGTCATTAAAACAGATGTGAAGAAGGATGGGCTGGATGGAGAGATTTTAGGAATG
>JPKZ01001692.1:5420-20530 GCA_000803305.1 Toxocara canis
CCCTCCCCTCGTCCATTACATAACCGAACCTTCCCGCGCCACAGCAAACACCACCCTTGCCGAAATCCACTGAAATCCTCCAACTATGAAGAAGCTAAAGTATCGCTTGCCCAATGCTAATATGGAATGCGCACACTCTGAGCAAACCACTCAGCTTCTTCGAAGCAGAATGAAGAGCTTTCGACAACTTGTCTTCCGCAAGCCAAATTGTTTCTTAAAGCGAAAACTGTACGTTCAAATCGCCCAACCGTTGCAGCCAAACAATAATCGCATCTTTCAAACTCAACGAATCCAAGAAAACTGCCAGATGAGTGATGCCCAGTTTTTGACGATTATTTGTTTGCAAATTCATCGGTGGTTTAAATTTCTTATGGTTTTACTGAGTTTTTGCCGGTGGTCTGAAATTGGCGACTACAATTTCTTCTTTCCTGCTTGGGAAACATTTAGGTACTTTCCGGGCGGGGAAATTACCAGTTTTTGAAGTAACCGCAACATCAAGCATTTCATTTCAAGCAAAAGCACTACAAATTAGGGATGTACGATGAGTATAAGGCGATACGAATGATTGATGCTTTAAGCATGTTTCACGAGATTAAAAGATCCATGTGTCACACCGTTATCATCTTCTCCTGCTGGTTACCATTACGTATATGCTTATACAGTGGTTTTCTTTTGTACGACATGAAGGGACTGGTGCTGATGTTTGCGTTCCTGTCTTGTAATTAGAATTAAGGGCTGTAGTCATCATAAAGGTTCCTTTCACCCAATTCTGCTTGGTCCTTATTACGAAATTACAGCCTTGAAACATTCCATGCTTCGTGGCATAGCACATTTCTCTCCATGGTCGACATCACCGCTTCCTCGACAAGTTTAGCCTTTAAAAAATGAGCAGGATTTCTGAACTAAAGAACATAATCCAACCACCCTATTGAACAAGGCATGTGCTACCCACTAAATGAACTTATGCTCATTTGTGATTGGTTGACACACCGAACAGCTTCTCCAGCACAAAATGCAAGCTTGGATCGGTCAGCTTGTAGCACATAATCTTATAGAAGTCGTCTCACCACTGACTTCTCAGTAGATTCATTCACGATAGGTGTTTTCTCTGCCAAACAGCTTACAAGCGCTCTTGCAATTATTCAACTTAAACGAGGGAGATGGATCAAAAGCAAACGTACATTTTACCATCCGACATATTGATGAAGCGAACAAAAATAATTTAAGAATATACAAACGGTCTTTCATTTTAAGCGGAAAAGCAGAACGATTATATGCTGGCGGATAAACTTTACGGTCAATAACGAGTTGAAACGTAAACGAACGGGTGGTATGTTTGGTGCGATGCCGAATTAGGCAAGAATTACTGGCACAAATGGTATTAATTAATCAATCTTTGGCTATCATGTTACACGGAAAAACGCAAATCTCGTTGAAAAATCGAATAAGGCAGTTGAATAGCAACACTTAACAACAATAAAAATATAATAAAAATTGCATAAAGTGACAACCCGCTGGACCGGAACAAAGTAGCAACAAATGCCTATACTATTAACGACGACGTCGGTATGATTTAACGTTAAATTCGTAATGATCAGCTGATTAGAAAGGTATCGAAAATTACGAAATTCACTATAGGCTTCTTTCCAAAATACTCCTCCATTTAGTCGCCGACAAACCAATAAATCAACGATCTAACGTTTCAGCGAACGATTCGCACTTTCAGCAGTTCTAAAGCACAACTTTTTATCTACAAAATACTGCCATCTTAGTTGAACTACGAGTGGGGATAGGGAAGAATAGAGTAGTACAGACTCATTTAAGGATTACAACAGGACTGACTGGTCTGTTTTCAGCCCTTCCCTCCTGGCAGCTCTTTCTTTTCTGGCGTTTAGAACAAACACCTCCTTTCCCCATCACTGATTTCAAGCCTCCCAACTCTACGAATGACCAGAAGTCGTAGCAGTTCGAAAATAATAAGGCACGCACAATTCTCTGGTGCACAATTCATGCACGTTATGTTTGTTCGCTCCTCAACATCCTGCATATACGATATGCACATTGCATTTTACATTTGCTATATGCGAAGAGACCCGCGTTCAACTTCCGGCTGCTTCTCCAATGGATCGCCAATAGGCAAGCCTCCCAACTCTACGAATGACCAGAAGTCGTAGCAGTTCGAAAATAATAAGGCACGCACAATTCTCTGGTGCACAATTCATGCACGTTATGTTTGTTCGCTCCTCAACATCTGCGAAGAGACCCGCGTTCAACTTCCGGCTGCTTCTCCAATGGATCGCCAATAGGCTCTGACCACCAGGCGTTCCGAAACTGCTCATAACAATCATGTCTGGACATGGTTATCAGCTGCATCGATGACGGGAATCGATGAAATTATAGATGCCTTTGCATCCCTTTGCAAAAAAACCCCAAAATGGTCAAAGCATTTCAAGCCAAAACAATGTACTTGAAACAAACAACAGCAAATTTGTAACAAAAAATTTCGTTCGCGGAACAAATACGAGTCGGTCTCGTTCATAAGTTGGCGCACTTCATCCGAAAACCATCTTCACGGTATAGATGCCAACTACGTGCGCTACCAATAGCGAATAGATGAGCCATGCGGGGTCATAGCTTTTGAAATACGTGTGCACTCTCTTCAACCTCTCCTCCAGCTGCTTATTCTCATCACTTATTCGAAACTTGTTCTGCAATGATCAACTTTCTCGTAAACATCCTTGCTGTGCGAAAATGTCAAGCCCGATCGTGTTATGTTGCAATTTATTTCAAATCCCAAAAGATGCATCTACATTATTCGGCTACAGATAACAACTTAAACCGAATTTTCTCTTGAATCCTTCCATTTCTCTACCGGATGTTACTGGTCGTTTAAAAACTTTCGCAGTGTTACATTGCACTAACGACTGATAGGTGAGAACATGCTTCAGAATTTTTGAATGTAGTGGTCCAGGAGCCGACGGAAATTGGAAATTTAGTGCACCAATCTGTTAAATATTTTAAAGATTCGGGGTCTTGCCTAAGGGTACAAACAAATAAATCAAAGCGCTCTTTCGTCTTGCCATGATCAAGAAATGGGGTAAAATGTATACCAACTTATGTTCCACTCTCTAAAAGCATTTCCTGCAACGTATACATAGGCAACCTCCCCTCCTCCTCCTCCTCCTCTCCTGGACCCCTCCGCCTTTTATTGGAAGCTGTCTTACGATTAGATCGTTTCGAACAACGGTCTAATTGTTTTGAACAAAGGTCTAATTGTTCAAAGGTCACTCGAAAAAAAGAACCTTGAGAACAAATCCGTTTTCCTCCAAGTAGAAGACCACATTGGGATCTTCTTTTGTGATCGGTGGCATATACTCCTCCTGGAAATCGCGCCTCCAATAATTGACCGGCCATTTACCTCTGAAATTTTTGCTACTTGCGAAACGTTTATTTACATGTGCGTTCCGTTCCATACCAATTGTAGTTAACGGCATTCCCTTAGCTATTTATCAGTTATTTTCATAGCAGAACACTTCCACTAGACCTCTGCTTGCTTAATGACTTGTCGCCTCGTAGTGAATTGACATCCCAGCATTAAGGGATGATATGCACCAGAAATCCAATTGTCCGGACACATTGGCTGTTGTATAAACTCCAGCAAGCCCTACTTATCCCTTTTCCTTGCTTCTCGTATAAAATTTCTTAGCAACAAAAGAAAAGAGGGGAGCCACAGTGAGTAAAATGTTGTGTGAATAAAATCGACAAAAATAAGCAAATATTCAGGTTTACTATCTAGAATAAAACAGAAAAACGCTTCATTACAACAGCAAAAGAAAAAAAAAACAAAAATTCCAGTCAACAACGGACTGTTTATTTGGTGCCGTGTAGTGATATAAGTACAGCTGCGCTCGAATAAACCTCGGTAGCTTATGTTCGAATGGGTATTTATCCATCAAGTAAGTCACTGAAAATAACACTCTTTCATTCTTTCACCAAATGTACGAATTCTTCGTTAAATGCCCTATTTTCTTTAAATTTACCTTATTAAATAATGATCTGCATAAATTGCACACAATATGAAAGAAGACTAGAAATAAATTGTTATTTATGCATTTTTCATTCTGTAAGAAAATTATGGTTCTGATCAAAAAAATTTCCTTCCCAGCCAGAAAGGAGAGTCCCGACTGCACAATGACTCATCCTGCCCCTTGCTTCAGTGAGGTACACATTGAAGTTGCACTTATTTGCAAATAAAGCATGCGGAATACATTCAATACTGAAACAAATACCTTCAAGCAGAACTTCAACTCGAAATCATTTCTTAAGAAGCATCGTCCATGGTCTTAATACAACTGTTAAAAAATCTTATTTTAAATCGTAACACTGATAAGTTCCCCCATCCGTTTCAACTTAAACTTATTTCAGATCACAAGTTTTTGATTCGTCTGTATTTCAGAAGTAATTTTTATTTAAATTAATCTTTTTCGTTCATATAATATAGATGTCCTCTTTCATACAGCATGTTTCGAGCCATAGCTTAGGGTCAGCACAAGAAAAAGAAGAAGAAGAAGAATGGTCTTTATTCACATGAATAAAGAAAACTGCACATGGCAGTAATGTAAGAAGGCATAGAGACGCCTAAGAAGTTGACTAACCTTCAGAATTATTGCGCAGAAGATGATGCACCAATGAGATAAAGAATGGATTATGCTGATAAGCGCCCAATGCGGCGAACCACATTTGCCAGTCGAGTCTTGGCTGATGAGGAACTAAAAAAAAAAACTTAACACTCCAACAATGTCTCAAAATCTCTGACTCACCCGTTCGAAAACACTCTTTGAAAGAAGGTGAAAAGGAAGGGTGGAGGAGGAGAAAAGGTGGTACAGGACTTCGATTTAGAAACACTGCACGAGACTACGCCACTGCATATCGCATATGAAAAGGTAACTCGTGCAACGGTAGATGCGATCAGCGGACCGACATGCACGTTTAGGCACAAATAAGATCATTTCATCACTGATTGGCTCACCAGAGCATACGGAAAATTTCGAGATTTTAGAATTTCAAATATAAATTGGCTACAACCATAAAAGCAGAAAATCTGTTCAGGAAATCTGTTAATGAAAAAATCAGTTTAAATTTTCTCAATTTCCACGCATCCTAACGAATATTACAGCAACTCGGAACCAACATAGATGAAACAAAAAAGAAAAGCAGTGGAGCTCAAATTCCTTCAACTTTTTCCGGCATCCTTAATTACAAAATTGCAAAATCGCTTTTTCCACACCTTCCCAATCTCACTTCACTATTCGCAACTACAAATGATTTCTGTAAAATCTTTTTGAAAATACTTCCATTGCCTCCCTTCTTTGTCTTGTCCTTCACATATATTTTAAATGGAAAATGAGTCGACATGCTATAGAACTTACGAATGAATCGAGGCTTAGCGTCTAACTTCAATGGTTTGGCGTAGAAGTTGAATGGAACCCAAGGTCCATTTGGCTCATATGCACCTTCGACAATCACTTCTGGTCGACCGTACAGCCCAGTCATCCTCCAATACAATACCAAATTACTCCAGTGCCACAGGCTTCGGGGTTTCTGTTTTTCATGAAGTCTATATGGGAGTCTTCCAACAATGGTAGGGATCCTTCATTAGGGCAAGTTTATATTGTCAGCAACGCGCTACTTCTACGTAGGCTGTTAAAATTTAAAAAAAAAAAACAACAGGGATATGAAACTTCAATTAAGCCGCTTTTTCGAAATAGGAAAACTGTTCAAATCGGAAAAATAAAACGCTGGGACGTTATTCATGAGAACCATAAACAGCAGCTCTTCCTCATCAGCAGCAACAACAGCACACTTTCCACTAAATGTCTAAACAAAAACGCAACAAATAAGACCACATCGTATTAGGTCCACCGAAACTAAGAGGATAATCCATAAGGGAATTATTGGAAAACAAGGAAAAAAGAGACCTCCGGAAAAGACCGTACGCATGAGTTAACTGGTAATTGTTCGACCATTCGTAGAGCGATTTCATTGGGGAAGGAACCACCGCTTTCGCCGACCCGCTCAATGTAGCGAACGGTGACTAAAAAGCAGAACACATTTATTATGTCCAGTCTACTGCCTTCTAAGAACGGATGGGTGAGATTCTCACAAAAAAAGCATTACTTCTCATATTACTCGCTAGCCCTTCACATTTCGAAAATATTGTTGCGTACAATTGCCTAGATCACTAAAACACATAGATGTACAAGCTAATATTCAATCAAAAGGTATTTTTTTAAAATAGTGAACTGAACTGATTAGAATGTGATAAGCGTAGCACGAAAAAAGCAAAAGGTTAAATATAGACGCTTACGAGACTAATCGAGAAAAACAGAGAACCGATGACGATTACGTATATCAAATGAATGAATGCACGCACACGACATCGATGTTCTTCAGTCCAGTATCTGAAGTAACAACAGCGCTCTGTAATTAGAGGAGAAAAAAAAAAGAGTTGCGTAGCAGCACATTCGAAGAAAAGATGACTTTAAATTGTACATACCTAAACAGTTCCATTTTTATCCTTGGGGTAATGTAGTAAGAGCAAATTCAAGCATTTTATTTGCAAAAAGTTATGCATCTCCACCACCTCGTTTCTGGACATACTGTTGAGTAAAAGAGATAGAACTGAGAAAAGACATAGTCAGTAATACCTTTACTTTTTCTCGTTTTCAAAGGTGACATCTTGTAATCGAAACACGTCCTTAAACTTGCAGAAAAAAATTAAAAATCCTTACTATACTTTCATGTTACTCTAACGGATTATTTCAAAAGAAAGCTTTAGCTTTCAAAACAAATATCCTCTCCCAACGTAAGAGAAAT
The DNA here is from genome assembly GCA_000803305.1 of Toxocara canis. Taxonomy (NCBI): domain Eukaryota; kingdom Metazoa; phylum Nematoda; class Chromadorea; order Rhabditida; family Toxocaridae; genus Toxocara; species Toxocara canis. The sequence goes on from JPKZ01001692.1 coordinate 12,297, forward strand.
CCACGCTTGAACAATGTAGTCGGATAAACAACAAAAAACGCGCACATAACGGATCTTCATTAGTGACGATAAGCGAAGCAATAGAAATTTTAATTCCATATCCGACAAAAGAAAATTACAAACTTCTAATAGAAAAAACATTAATATAAAAACAAAATAAATAATATTAATATTGCACAATAAAAATGAAACAATGCATAACATAAAAATATAAAAAAATAAAAATACAATATTAATATTGCACCAAAACTCACCTAATAATCGCAGTAATAACCTCTGAAATAAATGCTGCAATTCCAAGGTAAAGCAAATAGAGGACCGACCATTCGACAAAATCGGCAAACTCTCTGTTTGTAAAAGCTGAAAATATAAAACATCAGGGACCTCCTAACATCCGAATTTTTCTTTACGGTCGTCTAGGATTAAATAAAAATAACCTAAGCATCCTATAAAACAGAAAAAAAAACGACTTTAAACTGACCGTTTAAGAATTCCATTTTCTCACCTTCAATAACAATTAACAAAACACCCGACGTTCGATAAGTTGGTTAGTATTTGTAGCCAAGCCAAACTGCAGTCTTACTCAGCCGAAAAATCATCTTGTCAACAATCAGGGAAAAGAGAGACTTCTAATTCCGAAGCACACAAACGTCTTAACTCACTGCCTCGATCATGGGTTGTGCCTAAACGAGGACTGCTCGAAAACGAGTAAATCATAAAGAATCGTCCTCCAAACGCATAGCGTTCCCAAACTTCAGAACGGGAATAGGCAAGCCATTATCATAGCGTTCCCTCAGGGAAGCTCTGTTTAAATGCTGCACATTAATTTGCCTTCAGCATGCTTCAACAAATTACATAATTATAGTTCACAATACAACACTTGGCTTAGTGCTTTGCAAAGAGAGTCCACCTGGGCCACACTGCAAAAATATGAATGCACCACTCCCTTCTGGACGATATGCTAAACTTCGTAAACGATATAAATCGTAATCTCATACCAACATACACTGTGTTCATGTTATTTAAGGAAATGGCACTAACTAGAATCTGCCCAATTTAGTCCCTGAACGCGATATAACAAAGCACAACAGGAATGGCGAGCCTTGGAACGGAAAATAGTCCTTAGCTTCCCATACAATCCGTAACCCGACGTCGACAGCTCCGTCGATCCCCTTTTGAAAAAAAAATTTTAGAAAACCCGGCTTCAGAAAATCCGAAGTAATAGGCATTGACTTGCACAAGTTTGGTGACTGCATCATCTAAATCTATAATCGTCTATGTCAGAAGCTTCTGCCGCTGAAAAACAACAGTAAGTAGCAGTATAGTTCAAGATCCCTAATCAACACCCAGAAGTATTTTATATTAAAATTAACATTAAAAAAGAATATAAAGAAGATAAAACAGCTAACCAATTTTTGTGGTAAGTGAGAAACCATTAACTTCCACGTTGAAATACTTAACGAAGCAACAGATCGACATTGAGATGACACTTAACGAGATGAGTTTTCGAATTGGAGCAATAAAATGCGCAAATCGTGCCGTCAGCCCTTTTGTCGCTGCAAAAAGAGGAGAATATCTGATATGATATCAAAACTAGAATGTCTAATATGCTAATTAAGGTCGTGGTGGTGAGCAGGTTATAACGGACGTCCAGTGGGAAATCAATCCCTCCGAAATTACCCGTTCCTATTTTGTAAGACCCTCTCACAAACCTCAAATATTTCGAAAAACGGTGCTGCTAAGCATAGTTTCGTAGATTAGCTGCTCCTAGGTTCGTCGATCAGAACTTGTTTACGGCGAATAACGATCAATGAAATCGGTCGCCTCTGTTATTCGAATAAAAAAAACTAACATACAGAAATTGTATTCATCAGAATCGTTCAACATCGCCACGCAGTGAAGAGCATAAATCGCATTGAAGAAATTATAGTTGCCAGTGAGCATAATGGATACCATTAGCACAATCTTAACGGCAAACATTAATGGAAAAGATATTTAATGAAAAGAAAACGGTTGTGTTCTCTTTGGTTTAAAAAAAAAAGTCGTCGCTGGAAAATGTTGCCAACAAGTTTCTAGTGATGAAAACATCACACGAATTTTACAATCCCTTTTAGAAGAAGGGTGATTATCCCTTTTTTTAAATCATTACCTTTCATCACGTTCTTCCAAAGTTTCAACATCACTCACTTGTAAGATTTCTAAAGAGAAGAAAGAGAAAGTCAGAAAAAAAAAGGTAGTAAAAACAATCATTTCTCACTCAAAATGTATGCCTATATTATCGGCCAACCGATAAATGTACTCAAAAATTATCGCCGCAAACCACAGAATCAGATAAACAAATAGAATAAATATAGTTTTATCCTATAATTAATTCTATTCTTTATTTAGTTGTCAAAGACCAATATTATTCCACTCACTATTATCACCCTTTTAGCATATGCATGATCGATGGGATTCGACTACAGTCCAATCATCAATTTCACCTTCAAACATCATGAGGAAGTGTTTCGACTTCCGAACTCAAACGCAATCATCCCATTACTCCTTTGCTTTGTTCTCAAGTCGTTCTTGTACTGATAAAGGCAGCAACAGATCCACTCATTAACCAGTACGACGGTGAAACTATTCAAACTTATTTAAGAAATCTGCTGGATACTCTTAAACATGAATGAATCTGTCGCCTCAGCACTCCCAAATGGGACAATCACAAGTCGCAACCCAATTTCAAATTGAGGTCGCACATGTAAATGTGATAAATCCCTTCGAGTAATTTTCTTGGAAGAAATCTTTGAAAAAAAATTTGAAAGAGAAAAACTGAGAAAAGAAAGAAAAAGAGGCCGCAAACCGACAGAGTTGGAAGCTAACATCGTAATCCGGAAAGTTTTAGGAAGGGTGGGAGGCAAGCTCATCTATGCTCTCAAAGGGCTGCCACTCGTTTTTAATGCAGATAAAAACATTTCCGGAATGTTTCTATTGGGATAGTGTGATGAAATAATTTTTACCTGCGGATAAAAAGCGAAGGCACGAAGTGTTTTGAACGGGAGCAAGAACATAGGTGGAAGCGCAATTTCGATGTAAAAGGTAATTGCCACCGCGAGTCGACGCAGCCATTCAGGTGAATGATGTGCATAATAGGCCACCCAAGTTGGCAAACACTGGCTCTCGAAATGTATATTCAACGCTATAAGTAAACGTACTCTTTGTCATACAGCGCTAACGACAGCATCACCTCATGAAAGTACAACCATGCATGCTGTTGAGCGTCGGGATTTACAATGATAGGTCAACAGGGGCCAAAGAAGTCTGCAGTGGAGGAAAGAAGGGGTAGGGGGCGGGGGGTGAAGGGGAGAGGAGGGAGGGATGAAGTGCAAGATTCTGAAAGGAAAGATACAGTTAAGACAGGTCTCTCTGCAAAAAGTCTATCGCACGTCATCGAGCCTTTTTTACACAGGACATCCTTTGCCTTGTCAGTGTTTACGGCCTTCACACTATCTCCTCCTCTCTTCAGCATTTCTCCCATACTCGTTCCTATTCATTACTCATTTCTCTTTTACTATCATACTGGGACTGCAAAAAACCTTTTAAGTGATTTACATCGTCAAGTTGTGAAGTAAGCGCAATACCTACTATACTGCCCACCTCCAACAACCGGCTTTAGCACAAATAGAAACGACACGTTCACGATACGCCGATATCGAACGCTCATCATAATTCGATTGATGCAAACAATTTGTACCGTACGATACGCTCGGTACACTAACTAAGAAAAACCAAACGTATGCACGTCAAATTTCAGCAACGCATTCACAGTATGTGCGGGATTCAAAAAAATTCGGCGTCCGAATCCTGAATAATTTTGCTTTAAAAAAACAATCAACAGTACGCTAAGCGCTAAGTACTGCAGATATAGCTACTGATTCCATTCGTTCAAAGTTATTACGATTTTACAGAAATCGTTATATAATTCTACGACCTATACGATTGTGGATGCCGTAGTTACTATTGCCTCTATGCTAAATCGCAATAAACAACTATGGCGCTTATACAGCATTGCCGAAAATCGTTTTTGCTTGAGTGTATATTTCAAAGCATGTTTGAAGCGACATGTCCCCTCATTTTTTAAAGTACCGGCTTTACTCGCATTAAAAAACATGAAAAGATATCATGTCCTTCATCATAAACAAACTTAATGTGCAAATTAACACATTTTAAGCTTGTGAAAATTCAAACGTTAAAATATCATCCACATTCTGCTACACCGCTTACACATATTTTTTCACCACGTTTCGCACCTCCTAATATCAGCAAAAAAAAAAACAAAAGAAAATCAATTGAATTCATGGGAGTAAATTTTCGTCATGCTAACAAATGTTTGTGGTCTTAACCTCTCCTCCGCTTCTCGTCTCTCCCTCCCTACCCATACCCATCCCTCTCTTCTGCTCACCAAGGACGAAACGTCCGAGAACGAGACCATCAGAATTTCAGATGCGACAAAATGGCCCGACTGAACTACTTGAATGCTTCTAATTTGTTGGGAGGAAATTTTCATTAATGATCTAAAAGTCGCTAGAAACAAAGTGAAAAGATGATAAAGCGCAGACGGCTCACTTGTTAAACTCCACCAAGCCGGGCATTGACTCGTTAGCTTTACAACGCCCGAAGCGTACATCAGACGAAATACTAACCACCGCACCAAGAAAATCGAAATATTATCCGCTGGTGATGAACCGAGAAAGGGCAGCGGAGCAAGCAAGCAACAAAGAGCACCCGCTTCAAGCAATAACGTATCCCACTGGAACCATAGAAATGTATCACCAACCTAAAAAATGCGATAACTGAAAGGCTTTTCCAACAGCACAATGCAGCGCCTGTCCAACAGCAAGTCACTTGCAGTCATAGATGAGTTTATTTATCATTCCTCTCCCTTCCCATCTTCTCTCTACGAATATTTCTATGATCGCTCTTCTACAATCACTATTTTTTTCATTTTTTTCTCCTCTTTTCTTTTCAAACTATTTTCCCACTATTTCGAACGAGTTGCGACTTCAATTCGAGGTCAAAACGCAATCTACGACTAGCTTCTCTTCCCTTCCCAAGGAAATGCGGAAAGTGGTTGAGGGATAACACGCTTCCAAAATCAACCACTTCTAGTTGTCGAGATTCTCCTCATTGAGTTGCATAGAGCTGCTATGTGCTAGTTGCCCTGACATGCACACTTAGAAATTCTTTAATTAAATACTTGCTGCGACACCTGTTAGGAATGTTATATCAACAATCGTGAACCGTTTCCCGAATTATCCTAGCAAATTCTCCCTTGAATATCCTCTTTGGGTTATGAGGACTCATTAGGGATGATGCGATACACTGATAATATCATAACAACAAGACAACTGTCATAATGTACGTTAAATGAACGTAACACAGCGATAACTCACCCCTTCTCCACTCCTCTCCCCTCCCCCGTTAAAACAGAAATAATAGATAAACCTACTAAAACAAACAACACCACCGAACTAACAACAGCTATTGGCGCGGAAAGGAACATAACTCGAAAATCAAACGCCATGGTTTTGAAAGTTTTGTGAAAAAACTCAACACTACTTGTTCGGCTCTCTTCTTCGCAGTCATAAAACTGAATTTATGCTTTAAAAAACGGGCACGAAAGAGCAGGACTGAGACGAAGAAGCGCTCGTTTTGCTAGTTCGGGTACTAGATGAGTTCAGAGATCTATAGAATACGATGACAATTACGAAAAAGACAAACCTGGAATGCGCTCGAGTGGACGAGAAAGAGTAAGAAATAAGTAATAGCATTTCGCATACGTGCAAACAATATTGACAGACTTGCGAGAAGAATACCCAACAATGTTGCCAGTTGAAGTGCGAATGAAGGCGCTAAACGAAAAGTGTTGACGAGCAATGGAAGCATTGTCAACTCCGTACGTGGCGTTTTGCATGAGTGTTCATCTAAACGATCACAACTTATAAATCAACACCAATCACCTAGCGCACAATAGTGACGGCCTTATTTGAACGCATTTGTAATCTTAGCTAAACGCCAATACACAGAATAAATATACTGACTTTTGGTTTAATGCGACCCACTTTAGCAGTAGTTCAATTTGCATTGTCAAGTAAGGCGCCGAAGAAACAAAGCAAAAATGTATCTGACATGACTATGCGATCGCATACGTTGCGCTAGGACTTTGAGTGAATATTTTGTACCTAAAGTGAGAGGTAATTGAAGCCAACTAGAAGGATCGAATGGTGAGGAAAAAAAAGCGTCGGAGATTGAGTCGTATGGGATGTGCTAATCTCTGTTTTAATAAGAGGATATTTGGTGCGGTCTTGATGCACAATATTCGCGGACGATGATGATCGCTTCATCAAGATTCGCAACAAGTATTGTTGGTGCTTCGAACGTCGACCAAAAAACACTTTTACAACTCCCCATTCACGTTTTCATTTAATCGATGTTTGCTTCGAATCTGTTCTATTCACCTCGGATACAAAAATATCCCCATAAGGTGGCAGTGAACTCACTACTGGCTAAGCCAAAATTTGAGGAAATGTTACTTGGATGGCATTCGTACGACGAAACATTCGAAAGCACTTACCGCAATTCAGCTTAGAGGCAACTGGTAGAAGTCCGCTTTCACCATAGAGTCCTGCAAGAAAAAAACTTATGACAGGAACATGTTAACGAACGATCACTGAAAAGCTAACCATATCACTGAGGTTGAACAGGGAACTGAACAGAGCATAAAAGATCCTTAAAGGTTTAAAGGCTTATTCCAGCTATCGTAGCACAGAACTTTCACCGGGCGGGTTCACAAACGCAACACGTCACGCCACTACTTCAGTACGCGGGTTGCGCATTTTTCGCCAACTCCCTCCTCTTCCTCCCCTTCCCTCCTAGTTTTGCTTAAAAGAAGCTCTGCCTTTTTCAGGATGGTGTTGATGATTTTGAAGCGTACGAATAGAAAAATCAAGTTGATATTACAATAAAATCTGAAAAAGTGAGTAGTCTGCGGAACACAAAAGAAAGACGAAAGAACAGATTTAAATACAAAATCTTATAACACAGTTCATGACATTTCACCTCCTTCTATCAGCCTGATGAGACGACTAGAAATTTACGTGTGTCACTGCATTGTTGCACTGTTTCACTAGTTTTAGCACAGTTATTGAACAAGCTGATCATCTGATGATCGGCTTCACGTCAGCTTCTTTGGGGGTGCATTTGTCCGCTTACTGGTTGACACATTCAACTAACGAGTTTCGACAATTTCATCTGCATCCAATTTTCCAACGCTTAGCAACCGTATTACACAACTGTCATCCCATTTTTAGAAGTGTGTGCCCGATGCAGGTTCGCTTATGCGATGCTTGCGGTGCATTTTTATCACCTACGACCTGCAAACACCGCTTGGTATAGGAGGTAGAGCCAAAGGCAGAAGATAGTGGTGCAGGTACCTGATGAACATCTCAAATGATACAAATGCATGCTGCTTTTCGGTTATGAAGTCCACTGAATATGGCTACTGGTGCAAATGTCACATGCATGGTGGCTTCAGCCATGTTTTATTCCCTGCGGCAACAACAGTAAGCAATTTCAAACTAGCAATACGCGAAATGCAAAGCATCTCATCAGAAATGAGAAATGGTAACAGATTTTTAAAAAAGAATCTTTACGGACAAGCGCTTACCCGGAATCTGCCAGTAGAGCGATGTGAACGCCACCAGGTAGACAAACGAATGTCCAATTAGAAGGATGTTTTTTACTTGCGCCGTCTTCATCACATTCGAACCTGAAACACGTTGGTGGCGATGTTGCGAGCTCAAAAAAGCGACAACAATTTGAGAACTACAAGCTCGTCCAGACAAGAAGAACCACATTTTCTTGGCGCGCTTTTACTGGATAACTTAACTGTGATGCACATAGAGTACCAATATTTCCCATCACAGATGACGTATATGTATCAGAAGTCCCCTCGTGCTACGGCTGCACGAACAAATTTCGAAACTTTCAACCTTTTTGAGATCCTGACACCGTCACTCTCATATCCTACGCATACAGATACCGGACTGGATGTCTTGAAAGAATACCGCTCCGATATAGATAGCATGCCAATGAAGTCATTTCAGCACGCATTTGCACCCTTAAATATAAGCATCCAGTAAATATCTATAGGCGTTCCTTGTTAACGACAGCCAACTGACACCGTCCCACAA
>JPKZ01001692.1:22106-37359 GCA_000803305.1 Toxocara canis
GGAGGATCACCGAATTTATATCGACTGGATAGGAACTCGTTTTATATGGCTTTCTCAAATTCACTTTGGGAACCGACAAAACCCCGAACTGAATTTCCGTAGAATTGGAAATTAATGTTGCCCATCATTAAGCATAGGCCGTAATCACTGATGCTCATGAGGAGCTTCGCTTTGAGTGCTGAGCGAGGGCAAAGTTAATGCATCCTCCTAGGCCTCTACTGTGCATCACTAATATCCATTTTTGCACAAGACGAGATAGAAATCCGGCGATAGGCACTATTTTCGCTTGAGCAAAACAGGTGTTACACCTTTTACGGAAGCTCAAAAGATCAATCACAAGAAGCAGATTCCTATCAATGATGGAAATGGAAGTGGGGAGTGGATTTCTCATTCGTTCAGTTTCATAGGCGACGGTCTTCAACGACCAGGAGGAAGAAGCGATCTTAAAAAAGCCATCGAGTGACGTTAGCAGTCGTTGACCCCCCCTCCCCCTCACCCACCCAACATCAAACGCCGTGGCGCCATACTGGATTAAAAGACGCTTTGCACTGTTCAGAGGTGCCATCGTACTTTTTTGAGAATGAGACCCACTGCAAACCATTACTGCTTTTCATATCCTACAGGAAACCACAGGTCATGAACTTCATGAATCAGCAGTTGAGCACGTGAGATATTTCAACAGACCCGATCAATCGTTTTATCTAGGTTCCTCGTTTTGTTCATTTTCAGTACTAATCCCCTAAATTAGCCCCATTCCTCTGTGGTGAAAACGTGTCATGCGCTTTTTTCAACTCATTACTTTTCCGTCGTTCAAATTTAATTTACCACTTGTTTCATGTATAGCGCTCTACCTGCAACACCTCGAAAATTTACAACCATTCCTCGGTTGGAAGGCTGCACGAAATTACTGCTTCAGCTATGATGACACTCCTTGTTTTTCGTTCCGGTTTGCGCTGTTCCTGTTCAAGAATATTCGAGTCGGATATCCAAGGAAAAATCGAATTAAGCGACTGCGAGAGCTCTCTCGGCTGTCGCGGTCAAAAAATGCACCACAAAGAGTCACGCATTTCTGTTATATGCGGTTCCTGGCCCGCTCGATTCTATAGTTGGACGGCCGATTGGGCTGCAAATTCCCCAGTCTTTCAAAGCAAAACGCTTCGAAAATGAAGCACAAACTGTTTAAAAAATCTACGCTTTGTTGTTTCGAATCAGATCGGTGCTTTCAGCTCAGCTGTTGTTGATATTTTTGCAATGCTTTTCAAGTTCCACTTCCGCTTTTTCAAATTTTCAAAAACACCCTTTCGGCGCAGTCCCAATATATGGCCTTTTTGAAAAATTTTTTGAACACAAACGAGTAAGTAGCCTTTCTTTTTTCATCAGATTTTGTTCACAGTTGCGGCAACTAATAATTGGTCGTATTGGTGATGATTAACGGAAGTAGAAAGTTTCGCGAATGTTCGTATGGCGAACATCTCCGTATATGTTGGCTTTTCAGTATGCTTGCTTTTTTTGGTTACTTTACTTCTTACTCTTTAGCCGATTAAAGGGTTTTCTTGTACATTCACCGTAAGCTTGTTCACAGGAGTTCTCACTATACGCTATTAGTTTGGTTCTAAAAACGGCCATAGCCATATTGGTAAATAGTATTTATGCTGCCGAGTAAGTTAATCTGCTCGGAACGAAGCACATTTGAGCATCCGTTCGAGTGAAGATACTGAGGATGCTGCTTACTTGTGTGGCTATCAAAGAGCGTCTCACCACGCTTGCGTCTGTTTTTTTTTGTTGTTGACAATTGCGAAAACATTTATGGCACTCCTATTGTAAACGGGTGCGCAATCGATATTTGCACGCGTTTAGATCGAACCAAGCTAACAAGCAACGCTTCGTAAGCCGAGAAGCTGACAGCGTTCATGACCTAGAAGGATTTTAATCGGAGTTACACGATACTTCATTGCTTACTTCACAGAAACGAAAGTCAACGTATTTTCTAAGTCATCATCTTCAATGCGTTCGTTTTTTTTTTTTGAAGTAATCATGTCTACTGACGTTTCTCAGTGGAAAGGGAAGATTGAGAAGGAGAATTTNCTTGAGTTTACTTGAGTCTCTTTCGAGCCTACCAGGTGTGTAGGGAATCGAAGCAACCAAAAATAGTCTGAAAGCATTTCCGCCCACTTGAATTCTAAAAAGCATTCTTAGCTTCGAATGACGTTATTTCGCCTTAACCAGCAGACTTCAGAGAGTCGTTGTTGTGAAATCTTTATTTCTACATATTGGAAAAAAAAGTGCCACATCCAGACGAAAACTCAAAAATATGCAATCAAACAGAAGAGATCAAATTGAGAAAATATTTATTAAATGAACGCAAAACTTCTAAATTCTCTTAGCATTGTAAAGCCCCTAAAGCGATTCGTTTAAATCGCAGGAATGAGCACAGAAGCAACATCCCAAACTTGTTAACGTTTGCCGCATAATTGAACGATTCGGAAGATGAATAAGTTGTGAAGTGATTTTAACATATTGTTGAAATTCGCAGAAAGCTCCAAACTTAGGACATGAGACTAATGTTGGTATGAGAATGACCTTTAAAATTTCTAAAATAAACCATCAAATTCAGTTCAAAATTGCTATAGTTAAATAATTTGAAACCGAAAATCCGCAAGAATTTAGCTGAAAGAACGTGAGACGATCTTTCGAAATGCTCTATCGTCGCGAAATCGTTTTTAAAACATTTTTAACTTTTCTATTTCCGATCTGAAGAGCGGCAATCATACTCGACGACGGTACTCCAGAAGAGGATCGTAGTAAACTACAATTGCACTCTGAATGTGCAGTCAAGTGATTTATATATGAGGATTCTCAAACTGAACTAGAAGTAAGCGTTATTTTACCGCATCGGAAAATCATGTCTCGTGCCGATATGCATTCATATTTCAAGTCAGTTGATAAAGGCTGACGCTTATCACCATTGATATCCAGCTGATATGCACTACGGTACTCATTGAGACAATTCAGATCATACTGAGCAGTTATAGAATTTATCAGATTTGGAAAAAAAAATGATGAGAAAAAAAACCGAATCAAATCAGTTACTAAAAATCAATTCTTAAACAGTCAACGAAAAGCTGACAAGCACCACTCGGCAATCGATCGTTTAACATCATCTTTTATGTAATCAATCCAACGATACGATTGCACATATAACGACGCCATACTGGGCAACGATTCCAAACATAAAATGGCCAATGAGTAAGAAAGAAATCGAGTAGAGAAAATTGTATCGGATATTTCGCAACACTTGTTTTAAGTTTCACGCTTCTTAAAAGTACTCCTACTAAAGAAGCACTATTTGAATCATTTTTAGCGAGTTTCTGATTCCGTTCCGCGATGAATGCTGAGTTATCGCTGTTTCAAGCTTGAATTCGTTCTGCAGCTGGATGAGCAAGTAATAGAACAACTGCGATAGAATAAAATATGTAGTTAAATATAATTGTCGAAAAATATTGTATCGTAGAGTGCACGCTCTTCTACTTCTATTGGATGTACTTTATTTTATGGCTATACGTTTTGCAAAATTAAATCTGTTAAAAAAGGCAGTATTATTGAAAACGCAGCGAACCGTGTAAAATCACGATAGGAAGTTTCCTGTTTCCTCACCTTTGCTCATCAACACGAGCCATTCTCGAACAGCTACCTTTTCTTGATGGTGCCGGAACTTATGCCAGGCTCCCTTCCCCTCCCTTCTCCCACATTTTATTTTCACTAGTCTGGCTATCAAATATACGTCTTTTTTAGGTGAGATTTACAACGGCCCCTCCCGCTCGCAACGGCTCCTATATAAGCCCCATTTCGAATATACATGGTTGTGCACTTTTTGCAAATTGTACACACCGCTAAGCTCACCTCATTTCCGAGACTATTTTTAGTTGTTGCATTGTACGCACAATGGCAATACTGGGTGTTACATGGTGTCTAGTTGGGTTTTCGGTGGCAACGGGGCCCATTGTTCACTGTTCACTGTGATGCATGAACAAGCTGGAAGGAGAAATGCTGATCGGGAGGCGCATCGAACGGACAGACAAGTTCGGGTGCGTTGTCCCGGCCTCGACGAGTTGCTCCTGGTGAAGGCCTTCGGCTGATGCTGATGCTGACTCATGCACGTTCGCTACAAACGAAAAAAAAAATCTTTAGCCTTGTACGCGTCGCGAGCTATCTTAGTGCGCACAGCACCTGTATGTGTGTGTCTCACACACTCATGTCGCTTTAAGTGATTTGGCGATTCGACCTTCCATTCCCCTATTTTTAACAACTATCCTATAGCTTCACTTAATTTTCTAGCAATTATCGAATAGAGGATCAAGTCTATGCGATTTCCGCTACAGAATGTTTCAGCGAAGTTCGCAAATGCTTTGAGGAGCCGTCAACAAGTAAACGAATAACAGTAAATGTTCCAGTTGTTCGATTAAATAATTTCACTTCTCTACGAATAAGCATTACTTCTTGAAGCGCGTTTAAACATCAACTATTACCAGCAGAATCAAAGAAGATAGACCTTACTGTATTCGCCGAAGTCGTTGGAGAGATTGCCTCTACAAGACGCGATAGAGTGATGCTTTTGCTTTTTTTTTTCCAAATTTGATGTCTTACGATTGTAGCAGCTATCAGCTACAATAGCGTAAAGAAGGTTTTCATATGAAGAAAATGAAAGAAGACTAAACTACCAACAAAATTGCAATGTTTGTGAAATAGAAATCTTTTAAAATTTAAAGTCTTGTGGGTCTTCTTTTTTTTTTGTTTTCAGATCCCCACATTTAAATGCGAGATCGATGTTTTGTAAACAAGAACGGTTCTTAACGGACACAGCTGTCCTCCTCATACATTTTCATGGGTGGTGATAAAACCTATGGGACGAGAGGAGAAAAACCGCGCACCGTGCAAAACCCGCCACTGCTATTTTGAGACTTCAGAAGCGAGCAAATAACCCTTCATTTAGTCGACGGGATCTGTGGTGCTGAGTCAGTTGCTTCACAAATTATTTGGTCTGACCCAGTACACTCCATACTAATGAGAGCGGTAATTTTGGCGCAGTTCCCAATGTTGAAGTTCCATTCCATGCAGCTTAGAGTCGTCCATGCATTCACTTGTACAATAAATAAATAAATAAATAAATATATATATATATATATTTATATTTTTATATATATATGTGTGTCTGTGGGCTCTACACTAAGGATTGGGCGTATGGGAGCAAATATAAACGGTAGACTGGATATTGTGCAAGTGGCATTTTGTAATTAGCTAAAAAAATTAATAATGGAGTATCCTGTTTCACCGTTTCAGTAGTTCATGAATGTGTATTATTCAAGAAACACTTTAATGCGAATTAGTTTTTTTTTCAAATTCAGTGTTGAATCATTTTACTTACTTTCTTAACCGTACTGCCAGTCGATCGACAGCCATAACTGCTTTTCACGTTACAACGTTCGCACATTTTGCCTTCACAAAATGCTCGTCTACTGTGGCAAGGCGACTCACCTAGTACATATAACATTTCGTTTATTGGCGCTTAAAATCTAATCAAAATTTTACGCAATTTTTTAAAATCACCAAATTTTTAAAGCAAAAAACTACTTACTATCTCATCGTAGCTAAACACGTGTTATCACAGCTGTCTAGCTTATTATTCGTTGCTTGTAAACCGAACATTAATGTAAGATATCGTGGACCTGATTATGCTAAGCTGACAGCAATTCAGTTATCGGACTTAACCACTACTTTTATTGCTTTTTTCGTATATATGGTGAATGAATGCGTACATAATAACCATGCTTCACTGGTATCAAAAACCTTAGCGCCTGCTCGCCTTTTCAGTTCTTTAGTAATGCTTTCCTTAGTAATGCTTTCCTTAGTAATGCTTTTCTCTTTGAATATTGAACTTTAGAGTCTTCTTTTTTTCAGAGATAAACTGCTGTAGGTTGCTTCAGACGAGTACGGAAAATGTATGAAGAGAGCGATTATTTCAAAAGCGGATGGACAGCTAGCCGGGGGACTAGGGTTTCAGTTTGACGAACAAGCCGGTTTGCATTACGGGTGGCCTAATTGCACACCGTAAACATTTCCTCAACAACCAATGAGGTGCTCGCTTATAAATGGACTCGTACAAATAATGATAGAAGCCCTACGTATTTTGTATTATAGTTGTCCGCGTATGGCGACTTTGGGAAACGCCATCATCATGTGTCATGTACTGCTTACTTTGTTTTCTTAAACAGTATCTAATTTCCTTCTCCTCAGTCATTTAATCTTATCCTAATCACTTCCTTCTTATGCTCACACGGAATGTGCTGTTTTCACGAATGGCCTTATATTAGGACAAATATTAGAGGTGCCCGCGAAGGTATTGTGTTGACGAAGCGATTGAGCGCCCTTATTAGGAAGTCTTCTTTATTGTATTATTCGCATGGGCGTCAAGGAGATCATGGAGGTGGTGGAGGATGGGTGAAGGAAACGGGGAGGAGGACAGTATTGATTTGAGAGGCCTGATGAGGTGGGGCCAAAAAGCAGATTCAGGTTTAAAAGGATATCGTATGCGAAACCATTCAGGAGGGCACATATGCAACGTGGTACGGACAGCTATATGAAAGCGTTAAGAAAACGTTTCAAAGTTTTTCCCGCTGAAAAATGAACAGTATCAGGTTTTACCGTTCCTTCATTCACAGCCATAATTTTTATGTAATCGCGTTTAGCTGTTCGAAGGTCATCCTCTGTGGTTTTAACGCACCTGATTATGCGACATATTCACTTTATGAATTGGGAGCATTTTCAGCCCTTACTCATATTCATTATAAAAGCACGATGCGCTTGCTGCTTTGAAAACACGCACACATACAACGCACACACAAATTCGACACACACAGCACAAACGGACACACACACACGCGTACGCGCTCACGCACGCACACGCGCGCACACGCGAACACACACACGCACAACAATAAACATGCCACACACACAAACACACACACACGCACACGCGCATACACGCACACACGCGAACACATTTGCACACACGCACATTAACACACACGACACATCACATACACGCGCGCGCACGCACACACGCACATTAACACACACGACACATCACACACACGCGCGCGCACGCACATACGCGAGCACACACACACGCACACACGCATACACGCACGCACACGCACACACAAACAGACACGCAACACAACGCACAAAACACACTCTCGCAGATGGCACGGAACACATGCAACACACACGCAACACGTACCACGCACACGCTCGTGCACCCACATTCTATGCGCAGTCAGCGAAACAGTGCCGTCTTAAGGGATTGTTTGTTTATGAGGGTTCATTTAGCCTACACAATAAAATGTTAAGAAAAGAACATTCAGATGTAGGGCATTTCTTTTGGGCTATTCAGTCTTTTGTAGATGCACCGTTTGAAAACAACAGCGTAGAGTTCGGAGGTGGAAGGGAAGAGAGCGAAACGAAGATAAAGGAGCGGAGCATTCTGTTTCTAATACTATCAATTTTTATATGTTACTTTCTAAACGGTTGCGTAAGCATGCTATATAGACTAGACGGGAACGAACAGAACATTCATTCAAACAGGAAGACTGTTGCGTCACACTATATTTAAGTGCAAGGATATTTAAATTTTGCAGTGAGCGCATGTCCGTCCTATTACCTTATATCTAACTGTGAATCCAATGAAATGTGTTATTTCGGTATTTCCGGGCCCAAAAAATAAGGAAATTTGCTTTTGGCGAAAACTGCCCACAAACTTACTTCCTCTACATGATTGGAAAACACAGGCAATTTTACACACCGCCAAGAGATATTCTCAATTGGGAAACGTGATCGCGATGGAATGAAAGCGTTTTCTGTGGTGTCGAAGGTCGATGCATAAAAGTTCTTTGGCAAATTCGTCTTTTATTTACTGTAAGAGCTGGCTGTTTGAATATATCTTTCAATTTCAATTGATCCCATCCATATCTTCTAAAGTGTTTAGGGTTTTAGAGCTCACACTGTCGTTTCAACGTCCAGACTTACATCGGATCAGTGGCATTGATCTGTACAGGAGGCGATTTGCATGCTAGCTTTTATAAATTAGTGCACCACGACAATCACCCCTTACATGAAGGGAGCAGGGGGGTGAGGGGAATTAGTCGCATATTGTAGTCTAGTTTCGAGCTGAGACCGCAGTTTGTATGAAAAGCGAAAAAGAATTACATGAAAACAAAGAAAAAGAAAGATTCAAAAGGCTAAAAAATTGGAGAGGAACAAAAAAATGAGATCGCAGATAAAGCTGAGGGTTTTCAATGATAATTTAAAAATCTTCTTCTGCACTTTCTCCGTGAAGAGAGATGCAAATGATATGACATAATATCAAGGATTTCTTTCCTGTTCAGCGCCACTGCAAGGCGTTGTAACTTGGAAATCCCTTCCCTCCGTTCTCATTCCGCTCTGCTCCGCCGTTCAGTACGCCAGTTTAGATGAAGCAGGGCTAATTATACAATGAGGCGCGATCGCGAAGTGGTTTGGCAAATATGAGCAGGTGTCGACGAGTAGGGGACGTTGCAAACCTGTTTGGAAGGGTTATGAGAGAGAAGCGATCAGCTTTGTTGACTCTGCTGAGTAGTCTCGAATAGACGACTCAAAGCACAACGTTGCTACTTCTGCGTGTAAACTGCGATACCGCACTCGTGTTCTGCTTCCTAATGGATGGCTGCCATGAAAGGGACCCATTAGGAAGCACTTTCTTAACTTATATTCCTTACTGTTCTGTTTCGGTTTCGTTGCAGAAACACTCCCGAACGGGGTCCACCTCCATCAAAAATGCATTCCCTTCCCTCTTCTCAACAAAGGACGCCCAGTTCACTCCTCCACCCCCTCCGTCCCAGACATGCCTCTGTTGTCATTTCATGCCCGCTGTTTTGTTCGATGTGCGGCGTCTTCTCGAAAGTTCAAAGGATCTCAAAATGAACTTAAGAAAATCTGGGCGACGTTTTTTGTTAAATCATTTCTCTCCAATCGTTCCTTTGCAGTTCACTGTGAGAATTATTACTGAAGAGCACAAGGAATTGATTTTGTGCTTTACTTAAGCCAAACAAGTGTTTTTTTGTATATAGTTTCTGCTAGTGTTTCCATCCTTTCGTTGCTTGCTTTCTTCATGCTGTAACAGTCACAGCTGTGTAACTCAGCGCTCTTTTTTTTTTGTTTTGTGAAGGATCTGCGTCTGTGTTGCCCGAACATACGACGTCGTAGAGGAACGCCTCATCCTTTATCACCTTGTCGCATCAATCTAACACGGCTTTGTCCCATTGTTCAACATATCTTTGCTTATCAGGCGACAATTTATATCAGTAAAAATGCCCATAACGTAGATTTCCTGCACAGATTTATGCAACTCATTCAGGAAATTAAGCGAGAATTGTCGAAGATCGGTCCATTATAGCACGTGCTAAATTTAATGGATAACGCTGCTATATTAACAAATTTTATTATTACATGCGATGCGAAGCGCACCAAGTGTGGAGATGACAAGCTAGAGAATGAAAAGAACAAATTTCTTTGTTACGATTAAATTGCGTTACACAATATATCGCATACTTCTTACACTTACTTTCTAGCATCACTATTAACTGATTTAAAAAAAAATTTATTAAAGGCTAAAAAAAATCTCTTGTGCTACCGATCCAACAGTTCAGAAGGTTAGTGAGAACACAGCATGGAAGATGCTTCTGGTAATTCTATGAAATTAACGTTTGCGTCTCGGTTGTCTATTAGTTTTGTGTTTTTGAATCGCTATGGTAAGCATGCATGGAAAAATATAAAATTTCACTCGTATTTTGAGTCACATAGCAGATGTGTTATCTGGATTTCCCTCAGGCAGCATCGCGAATAAGTGTCGGGGTTTCCTTCTCTCTGAGCAGAAATGTGATGCTTGAATACGTAGCTTCGAGCCATGTCTTGCACTCGTTTCCCGTCTGTTTTTTTTTTTTTGAAGCACTCAGTTTGTCATCTTATGGTTTCCGCTTGCTCCGTTTTTGAAAACCGTTGACTCAAAAAGGCACACTTACGAAATTCCCGGGAAACTATCACAGGAGTTAAAGTGCAGAATGACATCATTATTTAGCATAAGCGCGCGTATATTGTCTGTGGTAGGGAGAACTGCGTAAAGAACGTTTAGAAAGTAATAGAAACCGTAGGTAAGGGAATATGATACTTTCTCAAAATCTTATGGTGGTATATGGTTCAAATTCTGTCGTTATTTCACATACCAGGCATTTTTTGGGCACACTTTTATCATTTCAAGCAAAATGGGCGAGAGTGATTGTGATAGTAGTCTGCCGCCTGATGTTTCGACGTTTGGTTACGGGAAGAAAGCTGTGCAGAATTTGGCGCTACTTTATTGAATCTCGTTGCTGCTGTATTGCGATACATTTTTCTGTTTACGTGCGAAACAGCTGATTTCTTATATTCCCTTTACGTTCGAATTTTGTTCGTCAAAATACGACTAGAGTTTGAGGAATGTTTAAAAACAACTCTAAAAGGTTCTAGTTCAATTTGGCATAACGACATTAGTGCCCGACTACGCTCCAAATCTTTCTTGATGAGGTTGAAAGGGTGGCCCGGAAGGAATGAAGATCAAATTTAATTGGAAATGATCATTAGTTGTTCTTTCATGCACGCATATCTCCTTCTGAAAACATGCCGGTTTTAAAGCGCAGTTGGCCATCATCGTAACGTGACTAGACCGTTTAGCAGCACTACCATCTACGTGTGGGACGTACGTGTCTCAGAGATGGCATCATTGCAACGTTTGTGTGGTGTTCATTCTTTGCGATCACCGAGCGCAGAGATGTTTGCCGAGTTGACAGCTGAAAAATGAATATGGTGGTAACGTTTCGTGGTGAACGTTAAAGTAGCAGTGGGGTTATATTCCCAAAGATATCTTTATTTGTTTTAACGCTATTCTACTGCAATCTGACACCAATGCCTGCCCATGCTGCTTATGTTGCCTTGGGAAACGCGCATGCTATATTCACAAAAATGATGACTATGTGACCTATCGCAGTGGAAAGTATAAAGCAACATCCCGGAGTCGAACCCGAGTCTTTCGCTTATCGGGCAACGATGGCTCCACTCCTGAACTACTGCCCACTTTCCATTGCTTTCTGAAGATCCTTGCACCAGCAGGCGAGGCGTATAACGCCAATGCCTTCTAGAGCTTGTAACGCGTCATAGGATGAGGATGAAGGTCTATATGTTTATTAGAAACATGGTTAGAATTTTTGTGTTGAGAGTTTAATTATAAATTCACAAAAATATTGCAGTAAACTGTAGCCAGTTGAACTTATAGTAGTAGCTTTTATATCGTCTTTTTAGGTGTACGCTGATGACATTGCATTAGTTTTCGATTTCACGCGTTTTGAATAAAATCTTTCTCGAATTCCAGTAATTCGGATATACAAACAAATACAGTGCAGCTATGTGGTTATCCACAATATTTTTTGATACCGATGCCACGTGGATTCACGAAGGACGTCGAAGTGACGCGAAAAAAGCTCTGGTCCAGCACGCGCAATGGGCTAGGCTAGCCACAATTTCATCATATCTTTTGTCACCGCCTCGGAGAGGGGACATGCCCGGCTGAGCCATGGCTTATCGAGGCAACACTGGAGGAGGTAGGGGTCGGTGCAGGGCTGTGCCACGGCCCCTTCCGACCGTCATTTGCTTGTTGTTTTTGCAGCGTGTTGCTGTCGTCAGCGTTGTAGGTAGTCAGTTGTGCTGATTAGTATTTTAAAGCATCGCCTTACTACTTTTGGTGCTTTGTGTTTATTGTTGTTTCCGTGCATCGCTTTACTCCTTGTTAATGTTTTCGAGACATTCGTAGTACCCATTTTGTTATGATGTTGCTTGCCCTCACGTCGCGTAAAGCCTTGGTTTAATTACCCGAGTTTATGGTCCGACGGGAGCCGAGCCTGCAATACCATGCTAAAGTCAAACTTGGGGCGAGAACTTGGGACTGGGCGGACGAGCACACGATCAGGCCGGTTGTTTTGTTCAAAATTCGCATTCCTTTTCTAATCATCTGATGCAAGAATTTCGACCCCTTCTTTCAAAGGGAAATTATTCAACTTTTCTGCTACATCGTGCGTTTGTGGTGTAATGGTCAGCCTGGATGCCTTCCAAGCAATCGACGGGGGTTCGGTTCTCCCCAAACGCACTATGTAGAAGAAAAATTGAATAACCTACTTTTGAAAGAAGGGGTCGAAATTCTTGCAGCAAGGAACTCGAAAAGGAATGCGAAATTCGAACAAAACAACCGGCCTGATCGTGGGCTCGTCCGCTCGTACCCGATAGTGCAATCCAAAGTTCTTCTCGCCCCCAAGTTTGACTTTAGCGTGGTATTGCAGGCTCGACTCCCGTCGGACCATAAACTCGGGTAATTAAACCAAGGCTTTACGCGACGTGAGGGCAAGCAACATCATAACAGAATGGGTACTACGAATGTCTCGAAAACATTAACAAGGAGTAAAGCGATGCACGGAAACAACAATAAACACAAAGCACCAAAAGTAGTAAGGCGATGCTTTAAAATACTAATCAGCACAACTGACTACCTACAACGTTGACGACAGCAACACGCTGCAAAAACAACAAGCAAATGACGGTCGGAAGGGGCCGTGGCACAGCCCTGCACCGACCCCTACCTCCTCCAGTGTTGCCTCGATAAGCCATGGCTCAGCCGGGCATGTCGCCTCTCCGAGGCGGTGACAAAAGATATGATAAAATTGTCGCTGGCCTGACCCATCACCACCCATTGGCGCCAGCTGCCCGTGATGAACAAGAGCCGCTTTCGAGCCATTTCCAGTGTTGCCTCGATAAGCCATGGCTCAGCCGGGCATGTCGCCTCTCCGAGGCGGTGACAAAAGATATGATAAAATTGTCGCTGGCCTGACCCATCACCACCCATTGGCGCCAGCTGCCCGTGATGAACAAGAGCCGCTTTCGAGCCATTTCCAGTGTTGCCTCGATAAGCCATGGCTCAGCCGGGCATGTCGCCTCTCCGAGGCGGTGACAAAAGATATGATAAAATTGTCGCTGGCCTGACCCATCACCACCCATTGGCGCCAGCTGCCCGTGATGAACAAGAGCCGCTTTCGAGCCATTTCCAGTGTTGCCTCGATAAGCCATGGCTCAGCCGGGCATGTCGCCTCTCCGAGGCGGTGACAAAAGATATGATAAAATTGTCGCTGGCCTGACCCATCACCACCCATTGGCGCCAGCTGCCCGTGATGAACAAGAGCCGCTTTCGAGCCATTTCCAGTGTTGCCTCGATAAGCCATGGCTCAGCCGGGCATGTCGCCTCTCCGAGGCGGTGACAAAAGATATGATAAAATTGTCGCTGGCCTGACCCATCACCACCCATTTTCGACTTTTTTCGCGAATCTTTGCGACAGCCGAATACGCCCACTATGCTACGCAACCAGTCGGGAATCGTGGTTTACCAGTGAGTGTAACAGAAGAATTGTATTTAGAAAACGCTGAAAATGATCGTGATCGCTTACAGCTCCGCTTGTAGAGTACCTTGTAGAATCGGGTACCTTTGAGCTGATCGAAGTTCTTCGTTTATTTTGATTCGTTATTGTATGAAAGCAATGGGAAAGACGTATGTTTTTTGTCAATAGTTTTCAAAAATTTTTTATTTTGCAATTCAGTTGTTTTGATCATCTGAACATTTAAAAAATTTTCAATGTTTTATGGATCTTTTACTATAATATGCTGAATTCCGCAAAACGAAAAAACGAGCTTTACATTTTCGAAGATTTTTTTTTGCAGAGCAAATTATAATCCAACCGGTTTCGATTTGCTGCTCGCCTTCCTTCGGATGAAATTCCTACCAACGCGTTTGCATGAGGCTGTTTTAATTTTTCCAACAACGATACCTTTAATTATTTTATAGCACTGACTTACGGAATTTCGAAGAGACGGTGCGTAACCTTGAAAAGCCGTCTTATGCATTTGTTTTCAAATTTTTCGGCTAATAAGTTGATCCGATTTGCTCATTTTAATCGCATGCATACAGCAATGGTTCTTCACAAATGGACAGTGGTGAAATATCGTTATAAGTTTCAGTTAGTAACTAACTAACTTGTTGCATTGTCTCACGCCTTAACTTACTTCTGAATATCCGAGTAAAAGGAAATCATCGTTGTACAACGACATACTTGTTAGTCTTTCTTTTTTTCTGATCTGTTTTCTAATCTAATCTATAAATACATACAGTATTTACGGCTGGCCGATCACTTTTGGCCGATTGATTTTAGCTCTAACAATTCAAAAGTGTTTACTTGAGCGTAGTTTAAAACGTCTGAGTGAAAATTCGCGCATATTCAAATGGCATCCATAATTGATTAGTATGGTTTCCTTTGTTATGGCGATTTCATGTTGAATATGTTGGGAGAACGCCATCTGCGGTTCAAAGATACCCTCAGATGCATATGTGAACGTGAACAACGTTTAGGAAAGGATTGACGGCGAGCGTATGCAAAACCTGATCGGATGTATTTTCGCGCACTTCATGCACCAAAGTGCTGACTGCCTGTGAAACTCACCGTCATCAGCAGCGCTTTTCGCTGAGCTTTTGTTCCTCAATCACTTCATAAACGTTGTGATTGCTGCCTTCATTTGATCATAGAAAAAAGCCATAGGAAAATATTTATATGAAAAGTGATCTGAAGAGGGTTCGTGGATTGCTGAGGGCGAAAAATGCAGGAGTACCCTCGTATTTGCAGATTCAGTCATCGCCATTCATTTAACGTGCGGATGACTGCAATCGTGATAGAGAAACTGGTGGATATTTCTAAAATAAATCATGTTATATCGTCTTTGTACTATCCGCGGTAGGTCTTGGAAAGCATTCTTGAGAATGAGGGACAGCACGGAATGGGTGAAACACTTTTAACGCGAATCATAATAACTGGAAAAACAAAAATCCCTTAGATTTATGTACATCGAGAAGACGTCAGCAAGCTTATTAGAAGTGTCTTGAGGGCATCCTATATCAGATCTCTGCTTTAATGCTTGTAATCAAACGGTTGCTTTCAAATCGATTGTTGCTTTAAAATGACTGGAATCAAACGGTGCGCAGTAGCTGTGATGGTTTTTGCACCTTGCATGGACAACTGCATTGCAATTTTAAGTGAGCGCTTGA
>JPKZ01001693.1:0-12467 GCA_000803305.1 Toxocara canis
TTTTTTTTTGATAAGTAGTAGCGTGTTTGCTTCATCTGCTTAGTTAATTTATCTTCAGCGAAAGCAATTCGTGCTTAAGGTGACCCAGTTTGAACTCGTTGATAATTGCTTAATAACGCATCCGTATGAGAAACACGATTGATTCTGAATGATGAGACGAAAAGCGTTGAATTTATTTATCTTTAGAACTTTTACGACTTTTCATCTATCAACTCGATAGTTAAGGGCACGATGCATGCGAAGAAGTGAATGGGAGGAAGTGGATTTAAAAGATGAATAAAAAACGAATAAACAAATAAGTTTTGCCATGGATGGATGAAGGTATTAGCAAATGAAGAGATGAAATACGATATGAAATTAAAGCTGAAGCCGAACGGTTCTTTAAAAGCACTACAAAAAGGACGATAAAGAATTAGACCAACTGTTCTAAGAAAAAAGTTAAACATAGAATAAGTGAAATATAATATATTTGTTTCGAGCATGGGTGTTCAAAAATCATACACCGGGTGAAGTGAGTGGGCAACATAGAAATGGTACAACATACGATCCATTCCAAATGAGTGAATCTCGTCGTTGAGCTCCCCATGACCAGAGGCCATCATTATGAATAAAGTAGATTGGTTTTTTAAATAATTTCATATGATTTCATTTTGAATTTCTTTTTGAATTTTTTGTTTCTCATTGTAACAAGATGGAACAGTGTTAAATCTGATTGCCCAGAAAAGCCGACAACAGTAAGCGTTTAAGACATAAATTTTTTCTTATTCTGTTTTTCGACGCTGAATTGCATAAGGATTTTGAAGCAATGAAGAATTATAAGTTGAGACCTTGTCACCGGAAAGCATGTTACAAACAGTTGCTTGCGAATGTATCAGACAATTTGTCAAAATAATATCTGCAACTTCAAAATTTTCAAAATTTTTGGGTCACCGGTTTTGGATGGGGGAGGGGGGGGTGGGCAGGGAGAAGGAAGGGGTGAAATCGAATTCGGAATTTTGGGGACGATATGTTCAAGTATTCACAACTGAAAAATAATATGAGCTAGTTATTTTAAGCTATTTAAGCAATTTAGCAATGAAATAAAGCAGTAATAATAAGCATTACCTGTCTATAATCTAGCAACTACACGATTGTTGTTGTTAGGTAGATCCCTCAGTTTAACGTCAGTAACATGCGACTGTCGAATTCGACATAACATACAATTTCTTAAAATCATACATTTGTATTTTGTTGTAAATCAACATTCGTTGAATTAGTAGACTTTTGGCTATGTCGAAATACACATCAATGTGTACAATGCGATTAAATGTCATTTTCTCTTCCTGTTATCAAATACCACTTAACATTATTCGCATTTTCGTTTATTTTTAGCCTTATTTGAAACGATGCCTTCTTATTGCGTTCATTTTAATCATCGCCATCGAGCGCAACAAATATTGACCCAACAGAAAGAGCGCTTATTCTTTTCGTTTCATCAATTATGCATGCTTTTCTCATGATATTGTTCATAATGGGTTTCTAGTTGAGTTGATAGTAAAATTAACTCAGTAAACAATCTGCCGATATTTCGGTCTTTTCTCTTCTTGTTTTTTGTGATACTTCATGCTCGTTTATACTCATTTATTGTATCCTTCTTATTTACTGACTCAGAAGTAAATTACAAAAAAATGCTCAGTAAAAATAGTTGATAAGATCTGCGCATTTCTTCCTTAATCACTTTTTCGTTTCCTTTTCTCCTTTTTTACTTCTACACATGGATCATTCATTTCGGTTTAGTGTGTATATATTATGTCCTCTTTTTGAGAGTCGTTAATTCTATTTTATCGCTCATAGCTAAGTAGCAGTTCTACACTAAGTATGTACGTTCTTTCGCGTGTTATGAAATTCTTGAACTAGAACAGTCTGCGTTTTTTCCTTGCATAGCATGTATTTTTGCCAGGAGAGTAATTGCTCTGTAAACTACAGTAGTAATGAGAGCTGATCATGAACAAGTACGCTTCAGTGATCGTTGTTGTGCGTAATGCCATGAAATAGGTAAACGATCGAGAAACTCTCCTTTTTCTTAAAATTTGATTTGAAATTCTCTTCTTTTCTCATTCTCTTTTTATCCAGTTTTGTTTTCATTTTTTTCCAGTCATAATCACACCTCATGCAATCCGGCATTCAAATTTTTCAATCCTTGCGATACCTTTTTCATTTTCACAACACTGGACATTTCGCCATTAGCCAGCTTCATCCACATCCTCCTCGCTTTTTTTGGCCTAGCTTCTTCCATTATGTAAATGTTAACGTTATCTGAACCGAAATTTTATAGCTGTGGTAGTTGGGTGAGCGTCGCAGCCAACGGAAATTGGAACGATTACGTGAGCAAGCAAACGCATCCAAACGTCACATTCGAGCGGAGTGGAGTGCTTTACGCTGACGCGGTCTCATTTCGCGATCAGCAGTATACGGCTCACTGCAACGGTTATTTGCTCTGCTTTTGATCTGCATTTGTGACATGATCTGTGACATATATTCGTTATTCTTCTTCTATTAGCTAGCAAAAGCTTCTACCATATTAGCTGAATTAATACCTCTTCGATATAGCTCTCGCCTAGAATACCCGCCTTTCCATCGTAAATATATCGAAAGTAATATTCTCCCTTCCTCAAAAATATTTCGTAATATCATCGGTTTGAAAACTAAAGTTGGCGGTCACTAGAGGCTGAAGAACAGCCTCTCGCCTGACGCAGTCACTACCTCGATTGACTATGTACTCTAGAAAGCTGAGAGCTCCATGCTTTGTTCCTCAAAGAGGTTGTATTCAAGATGATTCATTGTAACGAGACATCAGCAGTTATAATATCTTTTCAAGAAGCCAAGAACTAATGCGTTCCAAATCACATGCATACGCGAACTACTAAGAAGTGACGTGAAAACCTGTTTGAAAGTTGATGATGCCTATCACGTTGTATTTAAGACATTTGTTGTATATAGATAAATTGATATCGCATAATCGACATTATATACGGATTTTCATGGACAGTTTAGAGGAATGATCATAATAAAAGTTGACTCTAATTTAACAAAGCGAAAACAAGTTGACTTTACGTTATCTGAGGGCAAATGATGTTACTTAGCCGAAACACTTTTGAAAGGCTATCGTTTGCGTTTTAAGTAAGCTTTTTGAAGGTGAATTAAAAAGCTGATTACGGAACTGGCACCTAGAATGTCGACACAGGTTGTAAAAGAGGCTCCTCGACTAAACACGGTATAATATTTAACAGAAAGAATTTTTAGCCGAAAGATTTTTTTTGCAGCACCAATAAGCATCTGTTTCATAGAGCGGTATGCCGTTTAACGCATGAAAACGCAAACGCAATTTGGTTAATTTTAGGGAACAATTTAGGCAATATCTATAGGGAACAATTTAGGCAATATCTATAGGGAACAATTTAGGCAATATCTATAGGGAACAATTTAGGCAATATCTATAGGGAACAATTTAGGCAATATCTATAGGGAACAATTTAGGCAATATCTAATATTTAGGCAATGTTACCAACATCAGTTTTAGGCAATATCATATAACGCAATTTTGTTCATCTATAGGGAATATTTCATTTCACGAAATCGAATATCCCTCTCTAATTGGCAAAGATTGGTAGAAATCGCATCCGTTTGCCTCTCTCTGGTAGTTCTTTTCTTCTTGCACGTCATAAATGCAACCGAGGATTCACTGCGAATTGTAGGTAGTGTCACCGAGGGTGCTTTTAAAGTGAATATTTCCTGCTTAGTTCGCTTATATTCGCTCAGAGTGTCGCATTTTTATCAGTGATTATTTTTTACAAAATCGATAAGAACTGCCATTTGCAACATTTCTGGCGCTTACTTAAGAAAAATTTCAGGTTAAAAATTTTTGATGCCTTGAATGGTCCGAACCAGAAAAAAGATGAAAAATCAGATATCGTCTTAAAAACGTCTTTAAAACTGCATCGTAATAACTTTCTTCGTTAAGACTGACTGTACAAGCGGCAAAAATTTTTTTTTTTTAAATATTGTGAAAGCCTTGCCATGAATAACGCAATTACGTATGTACTTTTATCAGTCATCACTTTCGCATCAGTATTTATCACATAACGACGTCGAATGTAACTCTCATAAATCGAAAGTTCCCAACAGTCTCCAACGAAATGGAATATTTCTTCTGGTCTACTTGTTGTGCATGATAAAGCGAAAGACTCTAATTAATTCATCGAAGAAAAGAAGCAGTATTTTTATTGTGAAATTCAATTGGGAAACAATTCTTGATAATACGGGTTGAGCTATTGCCAATTTTAATTTTTGCTTGTTGCAGAGGTATCATTGGTCATCCCGGACTCAGCACCTGCCGAAAATCGCACTGATAAGAAAACTCATCCACCGGATGAGCAGTACGTTTCTAGGAACGCACTTCTGCTGCACGATCAGTGGGTCAAACCCTTCATTAATCACTCAGCTCCCGCCGCTGATACGAACCCATTCCCCGAAAGGTTGGTGTTTTAATTGTTTTGACCCCTGTGCCATGCTTATACTAGCCTCAAGTCGCATTTATTGCGAAATCGATTGACTAGAAGCCCATCAGCATATGTGCAAGTCATGCAAAGGCAGCTGTAATTTCATCGATTTTCGTACTGATGCAGCTGACAACCATGCCCACTCATGATTGTTTTGACCAGTTTCGGAACGCCTGGTTGTCAGCCTGCTCGCGAGCCGTCGGGTAAGCAGCCGAGAATCGAACCCAGGTCTTCCCGCATACGAAGCGGGAGCTCTACCACTGAGCTACTACCCCCGCGGAAGTTATAAAGACAACAAATCTGATAACCCATCTTGCATATCCAATACTGCTTTTACCTACCTGCCTTTACCATGAATCTCGTTGAGAACCTGATATCCCACCTAATGAATCCGCTTCAGCCGCGAGGCGGATTGCTCGACTATAGCAAAACATATTTTCTTATGGGCCTTGTTAGCTACAGGTCGGCTACCTCTTTCACGATGATGTGGGTAAAGGACGGAAGTTATTGAGAGCTTGAGAAATCGTTTGCATTGGGATGTGCATTTTTTTAAAAATACGATTTCAGTGGGCGTTGGTTAGAGCGAAAAAGACTTAAAATGGAGGACCGTATTAGCTTACACAGGCGATCTGCTAAAATCTTTGCAGTTATGTGATAACCTCGTACATAAGTTATCACTTCTAAATCTTTCTTCTATACATCTAATCGGATCACAAAATTGCACCCATCAAGGATCGCTCGAATATTATTCCATTCCATTCGTTCCCAGGAATGCTTAGTAACTTTTCTTTTTTTCCTTCTCATCTGCATATTATTTTGTGAGTGGTTCTAAAAGCACAGCTTGATCCTTTGCTCAAGAAATTCATATTTCAGACAGCAAAGCGATCATCATCCACAAGCTTGTCATTTCTGTGCTCAGTGGTGCATTTCATTCTGAATAAATCGCTCTTATAACCAGATGTGTTTTCTTCACTCCTAAGTCTTAGCTAAGTGATGATGATTGGGTGAGAACACGATTTTTTATAGCCCAGGAATGCATGCTTGAAAGAAGCAATGTTTATGCGCGAAACTTAAACGTATACTCCAGATCAGCCGTCCACCTTTTTTCTTCTTCGGTAAACAACTATGATTATGCCCATCAATCCATTCCTTACATTCTTTTACGACCGCAACTCTCTCATTCCTTTATCACACTCCAATTCCGCGTCATTTATTATCAGTAGATCGTAGTTCTTTGTTCACTTCACAAGTATATAATTTCTCTTTTACTCAACCGAACGTCTATTGTTAGTTATCAGATAGATTTGTTTTGCATATTAATTGCTCTAAATGCATAAAGTTCTGTTGAACTTTAATTCTGCATTTCTGATTTTTTTGGCTAGTTTGACATTATCTTTTCCATGTTTTTGATCATTTTTGGTACTTTTTCATTAAATATTAGCTTTCCTTTTGTCATTTGGTTTTGGCTTGGCTAGTATTTCGTCGCCTTTACATCTCTTTCTATAGTGGCAAGCTTCAATCCTGAATTTTGCTTATGAGTGCTTCTGAGCGCAGTATTCGTCTCGATTAATGCTAGAGCGTTGTATTGTCAAAGTCATCAAAACGTTTCAGTTTAGTGGTTTCTGTACATTCAGGTGCTCCGGAGAAGGTGAAATGACGATAATGATTGTGACCCACTGGTCACACGATAGAAGAGGCCAATATTGCTAGCTTCCTACTCCTGTTTTGATTCGCATATATATATAATCTGTTCTGTGTGACAACTGTAATGATTTTTTTCTTTTTATTCGTTCATCCTCAGCGGTTTTTTCTCCTCCGTCACTGATGCGCCAAATCGTTTCGCAATGCGATAAAACTTGAAAACGACTGGTTCTGCTTTACCATTATTTATAAGTGATGAAACCTGCAGAGGTTGTTCTGACTATGAAATATGAGCGTATGGTTATCACTAAAGTAAGCCTATTCATGTGATCGTATTCATCTCCTTTATTCACTTCGTTCAAGCATTCCGTACATCTAGATGACCCCAACATTATCGTGATTGTACGGTAATTTCATTTCACGTAAACCGTCCGTTATTGGGGTTCATCGAGGCAGCCTTTTCGTAATGCTACGGTCTCGAAAATATTTTATCCATTTTCTCATTCTTGACCCTCAAAGATTTTAAGTCATTTGTGCTTAAAGATAACACGCGCTTGGCTGCTCGTTTTAAGTACTCTTTCATTACTATCATGTATCGTTAACTGGATCCAAATTTGTTTCTATCAGGCTGTTTATTCGCATTCTATATTTGTTTAACCTTTGAAAAGTAGATAGGTGTGAATGAGGCGAGAATAACACGCGCTTGACTGCTCGTCTTAAGTGCTCTTTCATTACTACGATTCATTACTACGATGCATCGTTTACTGGATCCAAATTTGTTTTTATCAGGCTGTTTATTCGCATTCTATATTTGTTTAACCTTTGAAAAGTAGATAGGTGTGAATGAGGCGAGGCAATTCGCTAAATGAAGAGAGCAATCGGAGATCGTTGTGGATAAAATATGGAGAAAATGGATAAAATATCTCGTGTTGATCTGCGAGCGCTTACTGCACAAATTTTAACATTATTGTTATATGCTAAGCAAAGGTAGAAATATCCTATTTTACTGAACAGCTCCTTATCCTTCACGTTCTGCGTCATCCCCGGAATTGTCCTGTCCTGAAAAGAACATGTCTTGAAAAGGAAGGAGATTCATGTTGTCCTGATGAGCACCATGAGAAATAGAAGTCCATTGAAGTCGCATATCTAATATCAGCCCATCATCGGATAGCGAGCGCTGTTTACTCCGTTTGAAGTTTACACATTGCTTCAAAACGATGTACTTACTGGAATGCTTAAACATCGTATGTGTTTCTTATAACCAAAGATTGTTTCAGATGTCTTTTTCGTCACTAAGTAAAATTGTATAGATGATTGCTTTTTCCTCATACATTGTGAGGATTCCTTTCAAAAAATTACAAAAATTAGGTAAGTTCGGGACTCCGATTCAGCGAAATTAGGCGTATCAGTCGCAGATAGTTAGGTTTTACCTGGTATTGGTATATATATATATATATATACTGCATTTCTGAATCGTTTTTTTTGAATGCGCCAGCAAAAGACGGAACGAGCATAGGAAGTGACTGACAAAATGGCAAAAGACCTAATCCTCATATAGTGCAAAAATTCACCTTATTTTTCGTTGCTGATGGTTCTTCAACGGTCTACTTTACAAGAAAATTCCATTTTAGGCCTGCACAACACGTGAAGCTAGGTGCAAGGAGCAAGCTCCGGCAGATCTTACGGCGACACACTCAGGCTGGAGATAGTGACTATTCTTTCCGCCGTCTGGTATGTTTTACTTATATGGTTTGAGATAGTATGAACTCAAACTCTGACGAAAATATGCGCACTTTTATGGAGAAATTCAATGACAGAATGCAGTTTTGCATAAATTTTTACTATTCTCTTGCCTGAAAGGGGCAACGTTCTAATTTGTGTGCGTTTGATCCCCTCTCGTAGAAGCCAATTTCTACTCGCGTGCAAGCGATCAGGTAATCAAGTAAAACCGAAACAGAATTGAAATGGCGTATCTAAAAGTAAATATTCCTTGCAAAATTTTTTGAAGTTTGAAAAGACCTCTTTCCAGCCGTTATTTTTTTCTGATAATTGCAGAAATTGCCTTTTGGGTTTGCCAGTGTTTTAAATCAACTCAATATACTCCTTGAACGTTACTAACCATCGGGACGGTCCCTGCCTGTGCTGAACACGGAATCTTTCCAATCGTGTTCCACCGTATGTAAATGCCGTTAATAGTAATATTGCAAGCCTCAATTTTCATATGCTCGCAGCGTCCACTGTATATCTGGATTATTTATACGCGCTTTCGCAAATTTGTAGTTTTCGAAACGCATTGTGGTGACATACCTGTAGGTAAGTGCGTATATGTGTGTTTGTTTGTCTTTGTCCGTGCGTGCAAGCCGGTAGCTAGGGTGGAGGGAATTAGACGAATTCCCCTCCCATCACCGAACGGCAACAAAGGGGTAAAGAAGTTCTCCTCCTCCTTTCCCTCACTACCTTTCAAGGCAAATGACAGGAATAGGATCATGAAGTTTTTGTTATAATTGAGCAAGTAAAATTCTGAAATCGAAAATTTTTCTATGCCTGCATTGCCGGTCCGAGCATGTCCAAGTGGTTTAGGCAACTAGAACCGGCTGTGTAATGATTTGGTTGCAGTTTATAGCTTACCTCCTATCAAACTGCAGCCCACGCCTGCCTCGCGCGGCTGTGAAAGGCACGTTTTAGCAATTCCTTTAACCCTCATTTTGAAGGCAAACAAGAGCTTTCTAACGAGAGCTATTTCGTAACGCGCAAATTTGTGTCATTTTAGTTGCACACCAGGTGTTCCCCTAAATAAGCCAAGTGATCACTGCTGGGAGAATCACATTTTGAAAAAGTTTTTCGAACCTTCGAGCGTGTTTATGCTCACCTGGTCAGACATGCTGCAAAACGCACAGAAATACCGTTGTTTTTCTTTCTTGACATGTAGTTTTCGAGATATGGTCATTTGATAAAATTGATTCCTTTTTCGCTCCCCTTCCACTCCACTTCCCTCTCCCTTCTCCTCGAAATCGAATCCTGGCGATGGGCCTGTGTGTATGTCCGCTTTTTTCAATCCAAGGACCGAGTTACGAAATTTTATCGGTATAATCCGCTTCTGATGATCGCCTCACACGCTTATTTTCAGAGCGATTATTCATCCCCATGGGATAATATACCACTTAAAGGGGTAAAAACTACATGCATTTTTTATTCACCCGGTGTCGCATACATTATCGGCTGGATGGCAAAAATCGAATTTTTAACGAAAGATTTGTGCAAGTGATCGGACTAAAGAGAATTCGAATGCATTCAATTTGCGAAAATTTTTTAGTAATCGACGGCTGACTGTTTTAATGGCAGAGTCAGCAAACCATATACTGTGTGAACCTTTTATTTTTCTTACAAGGCATCTAGTTTTCGAGATATGGCACTCATTTCCATTTGTTATTGCAGCGCAAAAGTCGATCAACAATATCAATTGCCGAAAGCAGTTCGCTGGACGCTGAAGATTTCTCGGAGGGCATTGAAGCGTTATTAACAAGCAAGTATGCTTCTTCTAGATGAATATCACTGTTTACGAGAGTGTTTGACATTTATAAGGTCGTTTTTTAGCCTGAGTTTCTAAAGGTTTAAATTATCATTAGTATAACTTCTTTGTTCGTTGAATCAGCGATGAGGGTTTTATCACTCTTCTTTAAAGCTCTCCACTCCAGTTAACTGTGTCCTGTTTCGTCCTTCTCTCCTCTGTTGCTGTTTTAGAAATAAGATAAAAGAAACAGTGTATTGTTGGCGTAGTGCCATATAACATATGACACTGAATGAGCAAACAGTATTTTCGAAGAACGTAATGCTGTTTATAGGAGAGAAGCATCAGCGGAAATGATAACGTACCATGCGGACTACGCCGGTGGAGATCACATTCTTACGAATGCTGCTGAGAGTAAAAGTAAACAATCTGTTCCACTGGGTGCTTTTTATGGCAGTGGGATGTAAGTATACTTCTTTGTCGATGAAATGCGCAACTGTTTTCGAGGGGATGTTTCTGTTTTGGAAGTGATTCGACATGATTAACGTACAGCTGAATGGGTGAATTTTGGAATAGACGTTACGATTTTGCAAAATTCATTCACAAGCATCGTGGTCCATGAATCTTCTTTTTTCAACATCCAATCAGCTCTAAGCAACTCGAATCAATTCAATTATAAAACAATCCCCTCTAAACGAATTCTTCGCTCGCGCACGTGTTGAAATCGAGGAGTCTGTTTATTTGAACTTCGTGTGCCCAGAAAGGTTCCATACTGCAAAACTGACAGACACTAGGATTTTCGCATTTTGACACTTTAAAAAGCGAATGATTTGAACGACGCTGCACTCTCCAGATCCAATTGGTACCCGAGTGCTCAAATCGGTTTTTGACTTTGCATATAACCGACATCTTTCTTCATTCTCAGTTTCGGTTCTTGGGAAGGTAAATACGGACCCAATGTTTGAAGAAAATGATTTAGGAATGTTTTGATCATAAGTTTTGCATTAGTTGAGCAGCTATTTCTTCAAGAAATTCTCATTTTGTGCTAGCTTTTCCAATACGTTTTTTCGACTTTGATTGTTATACATCGTAATGATGGTTCTTTAAAAAGCTCTTTTGCTCATTTTCGAAGTAACATGGTGTATTAATTGTTCAACTACAATCCCATTGAGCATATTCAGTTCTTCTACAAACAAAAGTGACCTACCGCTTGGTAGTGGGATGCGCCATATGGAATATGCGACAATATCGAACCACAAGAAGCAAAGACCATTGGTTAGTTCATTTATACTGTTCTTTTTATTGCGCACTCATTGTTCGCAAAGCATTCCACTTCATGTATTGCCTACCGTCACAACTGTGCTGCGGAAAGGTCGTTTCAGTGAGCGATTGAAGAAGGATTTTCGTGGAGCATTTTTTTGAATGAGATGCAATTAAAGAGTTTCGAACAGCGAGCTGTGTTTGAGACCAAAATACATTTGAATGTTCCGTTTTGAGTGCATACAGCGAAGTTCTATATTTGCAAATAGAATGGGCGACAGTGATGGCATGCTATAGAAGCAGTGTAGTTCGATTGAGGGATAAAGATGTTCTCCTTTTTTGTTATGCAACTCGCCAACCCACCATCTTAACCTCTCTTCTCATCCATTTCTAGTGGTAATCGCTTTTGCGTCTTGCGTACCTCATGTCTTCTGATAGGTATCCAGTTGCCTATTACGTAGTATTGGAAAGTTGCCTTTATCGGACCATTCATAGAGGATGCAATGCAAATTTAAAGTGTGATTAATACCAGGATATATATATATATATATATATAGAGAGAGAGAGACTGTCTTTAATTAATTTCGATTTCCATTCATTGTTTTATTGTTTATGAAACAAGCGCCGAACGTTTACTAATTTAAATGCAGTAACGCACCTGAAATATAGAAATGGTAAAGGTAAATTTTTAAAATTTTTAGGTAAATTAATAATGTAAAGATTTTTTTTCATTACTTTTCATATGAAACCTTTATCATTTTCGTATAGGCATTTTCTTCACTCATATAGAGGAAGGTTATGCCTATAGTTAACTTATCACCTCTTTTCTTCGTATCGTTTCGAAAGAGTAAGCGTAGAATTGGTGCTCAGTTGCGTTAAACGTTTTTTGTAACGGATAGCCCAGTCAGGTTGCGGCATTTTTTTTTTCAGTCGAGCAAAGTTGACAAACATCTTATGCTTAACACGATTCAATAACTTTCTTGACGCCCGTCACGCTCACTGTTCTTATGTAATTATTTATTCTCAGTATAGAGGAAGGTTTTGCCAATAGTTAACTTATCACCTTTGTTCTCCGAATCGTTTAGAAAGGGTAAGCTGAAGAATTGGTGCTCAGTTGCGTTAAACTTTTTTTGTAACGGATAGCCCAGTCAGGTTGCGGTATTTTTTTTTTTTAATTGAACAAAGTTGACAAACATCTTATGCTTAACGCGATTCAATAACTTTCTTTCTCGACGCCCGTCACGCTCACTGTTCTTATGTAATTATTTATTCTCAGCAAAGTCACATCGAGCAGTAACGTTGACCAATTTCTTAAGGGTAAAATAGGGCTGAGTTGAAGAAGTACTTTATTTGATTGAAACAGTTGTACTTCCTCGTCTATGAGCCATCTTGTCATACATTACTCATTTGAAAGAATAGTACTATCTTTAACAATAATCGTACGTTTTGGCTTCTGTAGTGTTTTGCCAAGCATCTTGAATGAAAATACCAATCGCTGCTTCCCTCACCCTCCTCCCCCC
>JPKZ01001693.1:28540-59485 GCA_000803305.1 Toxocara canis
GGGGGGTGCTATAGGCAGGAGTATATATATATACATGTATATATACGGTCGATTATATATTTGAGACCTATATCATAAAATTGTTACTCTTTATCATATGTGTGTTTTTTACAGAATCAGAATGCATAAACTGAATCCTTCGTAAGATCTGCGGTCAAAAATTCATTTTCTAGTGCGCCGTGCCGTAGCATTCATTATTCTTTCACAAGACACTGCCTGTATTTTTCAAAAATATTTAACCACTAACGTGATCTCTTTTATATATCCTATTTTTATGAGGAGAATGCGTGGTGAGTGTGATAGTGCGTTATCCAAACGTTGGAAGAATATAATCGAGAGGCCGCTTGTTTGAGTATATGAACGCACATACTCACTCGGATTTAGCTTTTGACCTGATACTATGATAAACAGTTGAACTCTTTCTCGACATTACTGGCAATCAAAACATCAAGTTCTTAAATTAAGGAAGTTTGATATGAGTAAAATCTTAGTGTGGTTGGGAATGGATTTTGTTCGTGATCAGATAGTATAGTGTTTTGCGAGTAGTTATATTCGTTTAGTTTGTCGAGTAGTTGACGTGTTTAGTTTGCAGCTATTGACAGTTTGGGCGTTGTTACTGAATCGGTTTAAGGTACCGTGTGTATCGTCGAGCGATTGTACGTTTATGTCGATCCGTTTAGCAAATGTTTGTTTTATGCGTTACCGTCACTAACTTATCGTTATTATTCGTCAGTGCGATCTTCTTTTCTTTATCGCTGTTCACTTTTCACCTTTTTTTTTCTCATCTTTTATTCGTTAATTTTCACTGCTCATTAGTCATATGTTGATCGAAAATTCTCTCTGTTCAACTTTGAACGTCCCAACTGAGCGTAAACATCAGAGGGAATTCCCATCGAGCTTCACTAACAAAAAAATGCGCTCTTTGCATTTGAATCGAAAACCTTTTTGAATCGGTTTTACCAACGAATATTCTTTAAAGGCATCAAACAAATTTGAATATGTTACGTTGTGAATTTCCTTTATTCATTTAAAAATACAATTTTTTTTTAAAAAAAAAGTACTCATCATCGGTTTCTGGACCATTCATGAATAGAATGAGTGCATTTTTGAGTTTATTAAAGGAGTTACTGGTTGTTTAATTGTACCATTTGCAGCGCTTATTAGGTGCAATTTTGATATTTTCTTTCAACACAATTTTTTGCACGATTACGTAATGTATTGTTGCAATGAAACATGTCAACTGTACGCTTTCCGACTTTGTCCTCATAGTATATTGCATAACACTCTCTATATATAATTTCCTCTACCTAACTGCCTTCTCCGTTTATAGTCTTTTTTTTTCTCATAAAAATCGCCTCTGCTCAGATATGTGGAAGCATGATTGCGATGGTTAAGTATCGCAATGCAGAGATACTTTATCGTAGTGATGTCACCACGGATTTTGTTCGTTTAAGTCCGCAATCTTCATTCACAAAGTCTTCTTTGAGCCGACTTAAAAAGTTCTCCTTTTTTTTCATGTATTTTTCCGTTTTTATTGAACTTCTTGATATTTCCTCGAATAGCACAATTGACGCCTAACTTTTTATGCGTTCTGAAGTTTTTTTCTTTTGGTGTTCCATGAGTACTGCTTCTTTTAGTAAGAGGTGGCAAATATCGTCCGTAATCTTCTTTGAGCTGACTTAAAAAGTTCTTTTTTTTCATGTATTTTTCCGTTTTTATTGAACTTCTTGATATTTCCTCGAATAGCACAATTGACGCCTAACTTTTTATGCGTTCTGAAGTTTTTTTCTTTTGGTGTTCCATGAGTACTGCTTCTTTTAGTAAGAGGTGGCAAATATCGTCCGTAATGTACGGATGTTTTATCGGCAATCCATTCGATCAAGTCATCTTATTAATTCGACTGACATTCGTGTTCTAACAACCGTTTATTGAGCGTTTTGCATTCTTTTCATCGAGGATTTCATCTTTTTTTTTTTAATTGTAGCAGGTTTTCGGTTTGGTTGGATAGGCACACTTCAGTTGGTAACGCAACGTTGCTCTTCACGTACGCTCTTTGATTCAGTTACCCTTACGTTCATTCATTGAATAATACGTCAATTGATTGTTCCTCTAATTAGAGTTGTCACTCCGAATACCAACACTGCTCTACCGGTTTTTTTTTGCTCGATGCTCTCTACGTGAACAAGCTATGTTGTTGACATATGATGTTTACGGTGGAATTTATCATTGAAACAGCTCGCGATGACTAGGCAATCGTTTTGCATCGTTGCTAAAAAAGGCAACAAGTATCCACATCTGTCTTCGATGCATTTGCTATTTTTATTAAAAATTATGTCTCACCATTTTTTCTGTGTCGATTAGGCCAACAACTGGCCTAAGACCGTAGTTGAGGTTTTGCTGTCATACTGACTTTCAGAAATGCGCTGATGTCATTTTCGAAATCTCTTTATGAAGTCATATTTTTCCAATTTTTCTAGTCATAGTAATGTTTTTACTCATTTTTATTCTTGCTGTCAGCAAATTAGATATTATAAGGACCATAAACTGCACCATCACTTTCAGGCTGTAAATAATCCACTCTTGTTATGTATTCATTCAAATAGTCCGATCCTGTGTTGAGAATTCAGCCCTGCGAATTTTTTGCATTTCTAGGAATGTACTTGGTATAGTCTTATCTTATACCATTTGTACTTGTTACCATTTATGTTTCTTGTTATTTTGTCATGTCATCGCGGTCAAAATGAAGGACAGTGAAAACTGAGTCGAAAATCACCAAATAATTGTAATTTCTCTTCCTACTTAACTATACTTTTTACCTGAAGTCGATCTATAGTCATTTATATAACATAACTCGTTCTTTCACTCCTAAGGCAGTGTTTTTCTGTAGAAGGGCTATAAGAGGTGGATTGCATGGGCATTATGGATTTCGCTGAGTGTTTAGAATGAATAATACACTTGATTGCGTTGGCATGTGCGCTGCTGTGCAGTTCGCAAGACTCCCTTACCACTTTTGAACGATTTATAGCCCACCTACCTACCAAACGATTCCGTAGAGGCTTTGATTGAGTGGAATGGAACGCATACTAAAGCGTTAACGATACTAGCTTATAGTGATTTATGGGCTTATTTAACAGTTATAAATGCGCAAGCATTAGCGTCACTTGATCCTCGTTAACCACCTATGCATGAAGAACTTTGCATGAGAGGAAGCACGCGTGAAATTTTTGACAATTTATCAGGAGTTGTCCATCTGCCGAAAGCAGTTTTTTTTTAAACCAAAAGAGTGCTAATGACGAGCCGTATTCTCATCAAATTTTCACCTTTGCATATTGTTTTCGAATGAAATGTTATAAGGCTTGTGACATTTTTGCTAATTAAGCGCAGCTGCGTTATGAAAGTTAAACAGTTTTCCCTTCTTTGCTAAATTTATCTCTATTCACTTGCCGTTGACATAACGGCAATCGTTCTATGATTTTATTTGAATGTTGATTGTATTTTACACTGATGCAGTTTACTAATGACGTATTCAGAGCCATAAATATCTCTGTTTAATTTGTTAAAACTTTGATGTTGTCGAAGTAAACATCACCAATTTGGACACAGTTTTCACATCACTCAGATGGGTTCTAAAAGTACTGAACGTTTGCGATTAAATGGGCAGCACGTGATACCACAACATTCTCGAATCTCTATTCGAAAATGATCAGAAATGACTTTGAGCGCACTTGCTAAATTCGGCGCCTCACATACACACTTAGATAAGTTAACTTTTGTATTGATCACAGTAACTTTTAAGGCAATACAGTGGATGTTCTCTTAAGTGATTTAAAAACTTTTACGGTACTATATAGCGTAATTATGTTCTTCGTTCGTGTAGAAGAATTTCTGGCAAGATACTGAAGCATTCTTCAACTTCTCGTTCGAGTAGTCCTTGACACAAGAAATTCAAACAATTGTGAACTGGGAAAAAAATTATGGAAAATAAAGGGGAGTGATAAGGGAGTGATCTCCTTCATCTGCTTGTTGTCCATCTGCCGAAAGCAGTTTTTTTTTAAACCAAAAGAGTGCTAATGACGAGCCGTATTGCTCACCAAATTTTCACCTTTGCAAATTGTTTTCGAATGAAATGTTATAAGGCTTGTGACATTTTTGCTAATTAAGCGCAGCTGCGTTATGAAAGTTAAGCAGTTTTCCCTTCTTTGCTAAATTTATCTCTATTCACTTGCCGTTGACATAACGGCAATCGTTCTATGATTTTATTTGAATGTTGATTGTATTTTACACTGATGCAGTTTACTAATGACGTATTCAGAGCCATAAATATCTCTGTTTAATTTGTTAAAACTTTGATGTTGTCGAAGTAAACATCACCAATTTGGACACAGTTTTCACATCACTCAGATGGGTTCTAAAAGTACTGAACGTTTGCGATTAAATGGGCAGCACGTGATACCACAACATTCTCGAATCTCTATTCGAAAATGATCAGAAATGACTTTGAGCGCACTTGCTAAATTCGGCGCCTCACATACACACTTAGATAAGTTAACTTTTGTATTGATCACAGTAACTTTTAAGGCAATACAGTGGATGTTCTCTTAAGTGATTTAAAAACTTTTACGGTACTATATAGCGTAATTATGTTCTTCGTTCGTGTAGAAGAATTTCTGGCAAGATACTGAAGCATTCTTCAACTTCTCGTTCGAGTAGTCCTTGACACAAGAAATTCAAACAATTGTGAACTGGGAAAAAAATTATGGAAAATAAAGGGGAGTGATAAGGGAGTGATCTCCTTCATCTGCTTCTTTAATAAAACTGCCTCTGTGTTTTATTGTATTGGGGTTTTGTTGTGATGTGTTGCTTGCCATGTGCTTTGTTGTGCGATCACATTCAACATTCGGAAACGAGTTTTTCGTGCAAGTTGACGCATTTTTATTGGTTTTAGGCGGCATCTACATGCTTGCATATATTACTTTCGGTTTTCCATCGTTGCTTTCGAATATTCTTGTTCGATTTTCTTACTAAATCTGCGTAACCTGAAATTGTTGGCGTATTTGCAGTTGTTAACCGTTTGCAGAATTGAACGCTGATTGGGGTGGGAGGAGGGGGAGGGTTAAGTCAATCAATGAGACCACAACAAATTGTAAAGTGTTTTGCGCAATGCTTCCACCTCGTATAGGGTTTATTGTCGTCGCTTTAATTATAGCCGCGTACAGCTGATGATGTTGATGAGCAGTATGAAGGTGCATTGAACGTAAAGCTTTGTTGGGCTCACCATGGCATCAATAGCATGCCGTTTACGGGTTTGCGAAATGCGATATAAAATATCATCTGTACTGTTTATCAACTTTGTTTTAAGTAAGTTGCTTCATCAAAAGAGTGAGGGGAACCGTAGTCAAGACTAAGTAATACTCCTGACGAGCACATAACGAATAGAACGATAGCAAATGCTGAAATCGTCCATATCTTCCATATACATAAATCTACAGAAGGTATTTGCCTCTTTTGCTTGAGCTCATCGTTAGGGTAACTTTATTGAACACAACGTACCGATGTGTATCATATTTCCATATAACTTCTCGTCGTTGTCCCTCGTCTTTGTTTCTCGTCTTTGCGGAATCTTTCAAGTAATACATTCAAGTAATACAAGTAATATATCTTTCAAGTAATACAAGTAATAGTCAAGTAATACATTATTTCCGCAGTGTTTTATCAGTGAATTTTTCGTTGTTTCTGAATGCTTCATTTGTATTTGGACAAAATCGGCTTACTTAGTTTTTTTAGTTTCTTTTTTTCTTCCGAGCGCAATATAGCGCAAAGAAATTATTCACTAAAGAAAGTTTTTTTAATTTCGGCGGATTACAACGGCTTGTCTGCGACATACTTATTCTTGTTCGCGTAACGACTTCTTTGTTGCGTTTGAAATAAATCTTGCGTTTTTGAAGTAAACAAAATGAGAGTCGCGAAATAGTTTTTAAAAGAAAAAACTATGTGAATCTTCTTGCATAATCATTTATTCCTGAAAAGACAACTGTTGGAAATAAAAAAGATATTCTCTCATTAATTTGTTATTAATTAATTCGTATTAAATTAAAATGAATTAATTTTCTCAGTGAACGCGATCTACAGATTTTTCGAGAACCCATTTTTATATCGCTCTTTCATTACGTTATTGAGTGGTTTTCCGCATATAAATCGCCGTTTTCTAAACTTTCCAGCTGTTTCGTTGAATACATACCGCATGAAGGTGAAAGTCGTAGTTATCAGTTCAGGTATCCGTTCTCTGGGCATTCTGTCTCTTGCGATATCATTTTTATGGTGGAATTATTTGCCTCTATGTGCTTTTTCCTTCTTTACGCGATGTCATTTTTAACAATCCTCTCTGATTATTTTCAGTCATCTGCCTCAAATGAACAATGTACTTACTGTTCAGCTAATTTTTTTTTCATTTTTTTCCTGGCAAATTTATGGTTGCGCGCAGTGCAAATTTTTTTGTGCGCTTTATTGAACACACATACGGCATCGGTTAGTAAAGCTCATTTCAGTGAAGGCGAAACTCATAGTTATCAGTACAGGTAACGTTCTCCGGGCATTTTGTTTCTTGCAATATTTGGAAGAAATGTTATATGTACTGTAGGCGTTGTGGCTATGCCCGTCAGGTGATACTTATTTTTGGCAAAGGTTAATTTCGAAGTTACTTTTGTTTAAATCACAATACATGGTGGATGTATTGTGATTTCTTCGAAATGCTATACCGTGTTTACACACTTCACATTCACGATCCTTTTTTTCCATCTTATCCTTTTTTGCAGCCGCAAATAAAAACTTCCACCTAAACGGTTTATCCTTTCATATCCACTTCAATCTTCACCCATTCCTATCTCTGGCTCAATGGACCTGCTTAATAGTTAGCAATCTTTGAGAAATCGTCTTCATCAAG
This sequence comes from Toxocara canis, assembly GCA_000803305.1. Classification (NCBI taxonomy): domain Eukaryota; kingdom Metazoa; phylum Nematoda; class Chromadorea; order Rhabditida; family Toxocaridae; genus Toxocara; species Toxocara canis. The sequence goes on from JPKZ01001693.1 coordinate 35,481, forward strand.
CATTTAATGCTGTTTCCATTCTCACCGCAGCTCTCTCTTTCCATGCGTACACCTTGCTTCATAGTTGGCGTTTTTTTTGGCCGCCATGCTTGTTTTGATTCTTCTCTTGTTCGTTTATTCCTGTAAAAGTCATCGACGTGCGTGTGAACGGTGGATGCTTCGTGCAAATCAATTTCTCTATATAGGTCTATCGTGTTTTGCAAATGGCTTCAATTCTCAGAATGCTTTGCTGCAATTTGCGGCAAAATTTATTAGAGATTTGAAAAATTTTCGAACAAAAAACTTTAGGCACATGCGAAGAGCTAAAGGAGCAACAAGGTTCCAGCTTTAAGGGTGGACGTTATCGCACTATTTTGCCCTTATTGTGGAATGTACTCCTTTGTCGATTTTTATTTTATAATGGCATATGGCTTTCGCTGCATCAACTATGATTTTTTATTGGTGCGAAACTCTCATGGAAAATTTCTCGTTTATTTCCGCCGAATTTTATTTGTTGTTTTTTTGTTTTTCACTCATTCTCTACTGACATTTGCTGGACAACGATTGAGATGTGTCATACAACGTATCGCATGTCCCATTCATCCACCTATTCGATCTCATTCAGCGCAGATTAGTCACATAAGAAGGATGTGTTGAGGTGAATTTTTTGTGTGTGTGTGTGTACGAAACGCATGCATTCCTCATGCGTTGTTGTGACCAATTGCTACGCCCAAATTCGACGCTGCATTCAATTGTATCTTTTTTTACATCTCTTGACCGAGCTTTCTCTTCTCAGTTCTCTACTAATCACTATTCCTTTTGTACTCGATACAAAGGTATGCACCACTCAACATACGGAACTAGTCAAATGAGAAAGTGAATTTTTTATGTGATATTGTATAGATACAAGGCTGATAGGTGAAAGTTGTGGAAACGATTTACGGATTGCATTTGAATGATTGATTCGAGAGAGCTTTAAGCTGGTGTCTTTTTTGCTAAATACAAAAGACCTTCCAAGTACGGTTCTGGCAGTCTTCTTCCGAATATGGTTGTGGTAGTTTGAAGCGGTAGTTTCAAGTACTCTCCCAGTCCTATGAGAATATGCGTCCAGCAAGTGTGGAATATGATAATGTCAATTTCTTTTGAGTGCCAGCAAAACTTCCTCATTTACTAGTTCTCTTTGCCTCATCAACTGCTCACTTTCTCTTCTATCCAAAAAAAGAAATCTTCCATTTTTCGAGCATTTAGCAACATGCGTAATAAATCATCCGCTTTTTGACCTTCGATTATATCTGAGGTGTCTTGAACAGCTTAGTGTATTCGGGGCGTTGGCCTTTTGGTTGCGGTGAGTGTTCGAGTTTCGGATGCACTCCGCACTCACTTCCTCGGAAATTATTTTCGTTTGTATGTTTTCAGAGTTCAGCGAACTTCAAAAAATGCATTTATTCTTAATAGATATTGCTGTTCACAGAGTTCACCTTCAGTCTACTTGTAAGCATTATCGTTTTTGCTCGTCGAAATGAGTTACAATTTGGCGTACATTACGTTGCGTTGATGTATCATCATTCGTTGGGCGTTTTTAAAGTGTTTAAAAATGCGATTCAAATCTTACGAAGCCAATTTACCAATGTTTTATTTCATCTTGCTTAAATGCCTTACTTAAATCTTGCTTTATCTTGTTAAATCTTGCTAAATCCTGCTTAAACACCTATTTATCTGCTCATTTTTGTTCATCTTCGGAATAAACAATTCGGCTGAGTTGAGAGCATTCATTTGAAGTGTGCAAAAAAATGATGATTCATGTGTTGAAAAGCGGCTAAAAATTTTATGGAACCTCCACTTTTGCTCCACCAATAATTTCATCTACAATTAATAGCTAAATTCAGTCCTAAATTGGTTTCTAGTTCCACTGCGATAACTGTTTCTGAATTATCAATAAGGCCAAAGAAATGTTGAAATGTTATACTGAATGTTAGAGTAATTAATTTGGAGTTCATTTAAATGAAATGACGTTGTTGGGAGCAGCAACACAGGGTATGTGACAGTTGTGATACAGTTTGTGTGAATCGCTTTAGGTTGTAAAGTAAAATCACCAGTGGCCAAGCGTGATCATCGGTAGAAATCGTTGTCATAGAAGACCTAAGGCAATCGCTTCAGAAACAACGCGAAGTTTCGCTGAATTGTCATAATAATGTCATAATTGTCACCTAAGGCAAATATCACAATTATCAAGCAGTGGCATAGTTCCATGCATCTGCGATGTTCTACGCAAAAATACCGCTTTGTTGTGGCCTCAGAAGAGCTCGGCGTCTAGTAACCCACGGTTCGCTCCTCTCCCACTCCCATATCCTGGGGGCCTATTATCGGGTTACGATATGTGCTATATATCGGTTCCCCATGAACCGATTTTGATGGGACCTGCGGCGTTCGTATTAGTTTACGTTTTGAAGATAAATTGGCAACATCGCAGTGAACTGCCCCTGTAATTTCACCATAAAATTTTTTTATCTTGCTGTATTTCTATGATGTTGCTTACCTTATGTCTGCGGCATCAGGATAATGCCTTCCGATAGAGTAGCATATTTGTTGCTATTTTCGACCGTCATTTTTTCAAGCCATACAATATCGTAATCATTCTATATTAGCAAATGGTTCTATGAGCATTTAAAAGAGGCCTATTTTTTGGTGCGAAAATGAGTGATTTTGTGCAATGCTAGTTGATATGAATGTCATAATTAAGCTTCTTTGCTCAGCATTCACGATACAAACAACGCTAATGAGAGTGTTCCTCTGTCCCATACAAGCGCAAAGAGAATAGTTGTAAGAGCTCTAGAACGTTATCGGCATCATGCGTTCCACTAAATAAAAGGCTCATGCATATCGATGCGTCCTCATGGACGTTGCATGATTCAGCAATGGCTAACATTTATGCAGCGCCACATGCGAGTGATTGCGCATTGCTTACGTTCGGAGATTTCACAAGAGGTTCATCTATACGTATTACAAAGTGTTATAGCGAATGGTGCTTATCGCCTATCTTTCCAGTCTTTGTACACTCGTCTCATTCGACTTTTACAGCTATCCATGGCTGCTTCGTTCGCTCTGTTTGACTATTGTCATACCTCGCTCCATAAAAGCTTTACTGGGATTTCATATCACTTTTATTCATTTTTTTTCGAATTTCAAGCGGCAGTTGGAGGGGGGAGGGGTAGGGGGGTCTTCGTGAAAATCCAGGCGTAATTTTTTTTTCTCTTTACGACAAGATTTTTCCCGACCTCTCTGGAAAAGGTTTTTTTAATTCCTATCCGAAACTGAATTCTGAATTCTAGTCAGACAACTTGCTGTTATGAATAGTTTTGGTCCTCTGAGGGCTTTTTATTGTTTATGTAGCAACTCAGTCAAGAACGGCAACTGCAACGGGCTTTGCTTCGGACCAGTGATCGAGACGTTATTTTCGTTAGTCCATGATATTCATATGTTTGAAAAGAGCTGAAGTTTGGACGTTGCATGTTAGTAAATTGGTTTGTCGATTTCAGCTGTTATTGTCACCATCGAATACGATATCGGCAGGCAGTAAAATCGGTCTACTCATGAAGCAGCACGCCAGTGCAGCCGTACCCCAGAGGCTTGAACAACTGTTCGATGCACTTCATCGCGGCTTCAGGTATATGCAGATGTGAAGCCGATTATTTGCCGTTCATACGTTTGCATTCTAGCTGCTCTTGTTTTATGCGCTCTAGCCGCAAAGGAAACATTGTGCACACATCATTTCAACGGATAGTTATATTTATCATGTGCTTGTACATCTATCTGTCTCTCCGGTGGTTCTAACGGACCAGTTAAGCAAGCTTCTCCGACAAAATTGGATAAGCATAATCTGTGACGCTGCGAGAGGTAAACGATAAAATAGGAACGATTCATGGATGTGTGGATGAGCTATGTGGCACATGAGAAGTAACGAATGGGGAAACATAAGTAAGGGGTGGTTATTGAGGTGATGTTCATTTTGTGCTGCCGAAACGTGGCACAACATTTTAGATTCTATATTGCATCAGTTTTTCTCGATGAGAAATGAGGAATTTAAAAAAAAAAAACGGATGCAAGCGAGTCTGATCTCTCGAATGAATTGTTCAATACCAACCACTTCACAGCGTTTGTCAGCGAGAATCGCTTGGTTGCGCGTTGAGCAGAAATGTTTGTGCGCCGCCGATAAGCACTCTTTCATTTGGTTTTCCGGGCGTTTAATGCACCATGCAAGCAAGACTGTGAAAGACGCCAGCCACTCGGTGCGCTTTGCAACTTTTTGATCTGCGGCTCAGAAACTGTTTTAGGTTTTTTTTTTCAAAGAATTGTTGAGCAGCCAATTTTGCAGTTGCAATAATTGCAACGTCTTCTCTTTTTGGAAGCTGCTTGTTTTGGTATTTCTTTATGATATTACAGTATTCGTACGCATAGAACCATCTGTCTTAGGCATTTGGCGTGTTGCATTCGAAAAAGAACAGCCAGTGGCACTGCCACTTCCTACCCTTAGCTGACCACTGTTTTTGACGAACAGGAAAGTTTTAAAAACCAGATCATCATGATACGAGGGATATCTAATCTCGTAGAGAAATAATAAAGGCATATTTGAGCATTTCATGTGAGGCTGAGGTCTCTGAGTTTCGTCAGGTTTTCGAACTTGGGTTGCTTTTCCATATGACATCTTGTACCAAAGACATGATAGTTTCAACAGTCATTTTCAGAACATTGGCAAGCGTTTCGTTCGGCACTTATTTAATCTGGGTTCACAACTGAATGGGCAGTTGCGCCATACAAATATTTTGATGCTAAACTTTATAGCAGCATCTTTTGATTCATAGTGACTCCGTGATAATAACATTTTCGAAGTTTCCAGTGAAGCGGTCATGCGTGAGCTATTTTCTGCGAATTCAGTCTTTTATGGCGCATCATTCTGCGGTGTAGTCGGTGCACGTGTAGTGTCGATGTGTCGAATGCTAGTAAAGTTTTACTACACATGCATTACTTCTGATGACCGTTTTCATCGTCTATCGCATTTTGTAAATGTATAACTCATTTCAGCTCATATGCGGATTTTTATGCCAGTGAAGTGGAGCGCTTAAAAGCGGAAATCGAATCGCGATGTGAAGACGCAGAGCAGTTGAAACAGTTTCAAGATGTTGGTTTCAATCTTCTCTACATTATAACGGTTTTTGTGATTAATTTTTCTGTTCAAGAAATCGTTTTATCGACGGATAAATGATGTGAATTATTGTAGCTCTGATATCAAGGGTCTAATCAGTCATGTTGTCAAATTCAGTGAGGTGTTGCTGTTTTCGTTACTTCTTTTCTTTAAAAAAAACATCATGTTGAGCGAACGGAGGCGTTCGCTTTTAGCAGCGATGGAATTTCATAAATGACTTCTGTACATAGAATATCTCGAAGAAGAACTCTAACAGTAACGGTTGACGTTGAAGATTGTCTTCTAAAACAAAGTGATTGTCATCGTTTCTTAGTGATTGTCAGTGTTTCCTTTAGGCACTGTAAGGGCTCTCCGAAATGAAGAAACGCTCGTCCATTGTGCACGGGTAAGGCGAGTTGGCAGAGTAGCGTTTAAGAGGCGCCTCAAAGCTTGGTTTTGAGAGCGCGTTTTTGGAAATACCGTTTTGATTTACGCATGCATAATAGACAGTTCCATTTTATGCGATTAGTGCCTAAAAGCAATTATGGACGCATGTCTGTAATAGTCGTTATTAAGTTGGCCAATTTGGAGTCATATATGGTAGGTGAAATTGCAACGGCCTACTTTATGTTAATTTCGATGGGTTTTTCGATTTGAGGAAATTTGGTAGTTCTCTTCAACACTGGGAGTTCCCATCCTGAAAAAAAAAACTTGGTTAACCAGAATATGCAGCAGAAGGCCTTCTCCTCACATTTTTAACACCTTTTTGTTTCACTTATAGACTGGATGCCAGCTGAAGCATTGTATATATATATATATATATATATATATATTATATATATATATTATATATATATATATATATATATATATATATATATATATATATATATATATATATATATATATATATATATATATATATATATATATATATATATATATATATATATATATATATATATATATATATATATATATATATATATATATATATATATATATATATATATATATATATATATATATATAATATATATATATTATATATATATATATAAGACTCACACATTTTTTATATATATATTATATATATATATATATATATAAGACTCACACATTTTTTTGCAACTTTCTTAACCCAAGATTACATCGATCTCTCTTACAGGAGTTGATGTTGGCTGAGGAGAATGCACAGCTTTATAACGCTCATGCGAAACGTCTCAACAAACTCAACGAACAGTACGCAGGACAGCTGAGTGCCTATAAGAATGCAAAATGTTAGCTTCAGTTTCCAAATCCCTTTTTTTTGTGTTTGCCGTTCTCTGGTATACTCTGATTAGTTCTACTTATTTGAGTGTGGAATTTGGTGGTTTTAGGATTGTGTGATAATAAGCGATAAACGTCATACTTATCATGCCAATGTGATAAGAATAGCGCTCAGAACAGCTCACCTGTCCATGATATGTAACATTTTTGTGCAGAAAATATTTTGCGGACATTAATTTTTCAGTCGATGTTTTCTCGTTACTTCCCAAGAAATATTCAGAAAGCGGTCTTTTCTTCATAAGAAAATAGCTGTAATTTCATAATATTCCATTCACTTCTATTTTGTTCTATTTTTTTTCTACTTTGACTATGCGTTCTGTTTATACAATAGTTGTAGAGAAATAACACTTTTACGAGATAAGTTTTCCTTAATTTTGGACAGAATCATTCGACGTAAAGTAACGGCGTTGATTGACCTATCCTCACTGCTACCGTTTTATATGGAATCGTTTTGCCTGAAAGTACTGGAAAAAAATTATCCGAGGACAAAAACAGTTATATCAGTCTGAATTATTGGTCGTAAGGTTTTCGTCCGAATGCTTTCGGGCTTGCGAATATCATGGGAGGAACGATCGCATGCATCGATACAAAATTATAATAAATAAGGAATAGAGTAAAACATCCATTGTTTTGAAGCATATCGAAAATTTCAATAGAATCGAAATAAGCAGTAAAGACTTCGTGAAGGATTTGGTATAAGGGATTACTTACACTCTTTATTATCTTTTGATCAACACCAATAGCATATTTGAGCTCATCGCTGATTGTTAGTGGTGAATTGTGCGATTGTGCTACGGAAGTAAAATCGTCAAAAAATGCATATCGGTTTTCACGATGAATTGTTGTGCGTGGCTTAAGAGATATTACAGTAATAGTGACAATGAATCGATCTAAATACTACGAGAGTATTACCACAATTAAATCCAAACAACTAGCAGCACTTCTATGAAAGAAAAACACACGGTTGTAGATGCAACTCTAAGTGTTTCTTTTTCACCTTCTCAACGCTTTATTCTTGTTTCTTTTTTTTTCAGCCGTATATCTAGCTTTTCATCAAAATGAATCTTATATATTGCATTATATGACAAATATTGCATCATATGTAAGCACACTTATAGTCGTCGGCTTATATCATTTTATAGGGGGATGGGCACATCAGTACTCTGCAACATTAGCAACGATGTACGAAGACGTTTATGTGCGTACGTGTGCTTCTGATGAGTCGGCATCCTTATCAGTAGCTTCTGATCTTTATCTGATTGCATGAAGGAGCTCTCTTTAATTATTTCACCCGTTTTCACAATTGTATGTAACATTGAGCCTACGTATAGTATATATGTTCCATTTTACTTTTGACGTCTATATACTTTGCCAAGAAAGAGAAGCATACTTTGACTGAAGCATAAAGTTGTGCTTATATGCTAAATTCTATATATATAATATGAACGACGTTATAATAAGTCTGCGATTAAGTTGTTAATTAAATTGGAAGTATTATGGCTCTCATTTGCATGTTACCCAAACAGGGATGGATTCTTTAACTTACTGCACTGAATGGGCCCTTGGTTTGGCGTACGAGTAGAAGGTTGAGTGGGTGAAATGATGTCGCACCATTACCAGTCTTATATTCTCATGCATGTTTTAGTTCTGCGTGAGCGCCTGATTTAAGTCCATGCTGCATTCGAAAAAGGCTTGCTGACGAAGCTTTTTGCTACTTGATGTTTGTTTTTGCGGATATTAACCGGGAGGACAGTCGGCACTGTCCTGGATTTGAAAACTGGGAATTGGATTGTTTTTGAGGGGAGGGGGGGGGAAGTGGGAGGTAGTGGGTATTGTAGGGTGGAGGTTTCCAATCAGTGTGCTAGGGAATGAAAAACAGTCAATGCTGATATGCCTCGAAAAATTTCGACTGGGCGATGGTGCCCTGTGGGAGAGCCAGTCCTGGCATTTTCGATCCCGGCTTCGTCGCCAGCATCCTCCCTAATCTTCCTACTCCTTCATTTTCAAATCATCCGCTTTCATCATGTTACGGGGTTATCCACCAGTTGAAAGATTGATACTGTGGTGTTTGGCGGTCATTTTATGGTTTTCGGCGTTGCATAAAAGGCAAAAGAGCTCCCACTGAGAGATGTGTTTGTTGTGTTTGCGCGATACTAACAGAGCATTAACTTTCATTGAACGCGTTCACTTTCGGGTTTTCGCGTCGAGAGGCAACCATTTTGCAAGAACTTGTTCTTAAATACGGCTATTCTTTCGGCGTTTAATCTTCTTGCAAAAATGATTATGCATTCTTTCGTTGCATACGACATTTTTGCTTCAGAACTAAAATGCATAAGAGGAACGTCAACCTATCCAAATGGAATGCACAACAACTAGCTCTTTGTTTTTTCGCTTACCCAGTAAAGAGTGAGAAAGAACAATGGGTGTGAAACTTTATGAGCTTTATAGATGACTCAACGCTTCCAATGCTTTCTAAATAATTTTTAAACAATTCTCCCATCAATTTTATCAATTAATTGACGCGCATCTTTTACAGCCAATAAATTGCTCATAACGATCAGCCTTTAGTCTTAGTTAGCTGTGCACCGCCAAATACATCTATTACTTCTTCTTCATGAATCGCTGTGAAAAATTTACAGCAGAATGTCTATGTCTTATGGAAACTAATCGCTAATTTTTAGTAGTTTGCCACTAAACTTATCATATTGGCAATTCAAGTATAATTCGTCAGTTATGAAAATATCGTTTATTGCGCAGAAGTATAGCATTGCATTGTTTAGTTAGAAACTAAGTTTTCTTCGAATTGCTTCCACGTTACTTGAGCGAATATTTTCCTTTTTTTTTCAATGCGCAGATTGTTTACGTTTTCGCTTTTTCTTTTGATGCAACTGAGTTTTCGTAAAACGATTGCAAGGCTGAGCTGGCAACTTGTGTGTCAAACTTTGCAGTCATTCGATTGCTGCCCGCGTCTCACATCACCACCTCGTCTATCAAGAAGAAATGGCTGTGTTTGAACCAAATGTAAATTTACTCAGTGTTTTTACGATTCCCGAAATGCACTTAACGGTTTTTTTCAACGTTTATGGACGTTTCGCAAAACTGTAAACAGGATTTCTGATTTTTTTGTTGGCCATCTTTATCAACAAGTTGAATAAACGGGCTGGTGGATTGCTGAATGTTTTATTTAATTAAAATCATTGTTTTCTTTTGTGTTTAACCGAGAATTTTACGCAACTAAACCCCGTTTCGATATTATGTATCCATACAGTAGCAATTGCAGTCGAAATATTTTCGTAGACCGGGAGGAGAAAGGAGAAAGGATTACATGGATGGGGTGATGTGATTGTTTAGCATTTCTTCCACTTTACTATCGCCTGTCACTGTATCTTTGAAAATATTCAAAACGCAAATATGGAGTGTTTGAATACATCCTCGCTCATTCTGATCGATGCCGCTATGCGTTTTAGTGAAACTCATCTGGTGTGTGTCCTTGACGATTCTACTCTCATTGGAGATGTTACCTCCAATACTAGCGATAGGGGCTGCTTGTATGCTCTTTTTGATGCCATACCGCCTTTATTTCAGCCAATTTCACTTTTACTTCCATTTCTTTCTTCTTTCTTCTTATTGTTCTTTGCAGCAGACAATATTCAATTAGTTTTCTTGTTAGTTTTTGATTTGAAGGCTTTTTTTTGGATGATCACGTTCTCGATTTCATTGAACATTTCTCGCATATAGCAAATAATGTATACACGAAGTATCTTTATTCGCAGAGATAGACAATACTGCAGATGCGCTCTAGTGCTCTGTCACTTTGCGATATGTTGTAATGAGTGTATTTCTCTTAAATTATACTGATGGAAAATTTTTTTGTAAGCTGACAGTTTTTTTTTTCGAGTAAAATATTTGCTATGAGTCGGCTAACTATAGAGTAAATAATAAAGTAAGAATCTCGTCTGAGGCATCTATTCTGAGTTCCTACATACACAGAAACTTATGTATCTGTAAATACTTAGATATAGGTTTTTCGGCTTTTTAGGCTTGCTCATATTTAGCTTTCTATTAGCTTGCTCATATTTAGCTTTCTGTTGAATGTTCAGTTGGGGCGGTAGAAGGGAAAAAGAGTTATATAGTTTTTGTCCCAACCAGTTATGATTTTCAGCTGGTTCAGTAAACGATATTTGTGCGGCAACAAGCGCAAATCCGTTCGGTTCTTCCACAGTTCTCAATAAAGCGCTCATCAAGCATTTCAATCAATCGATCGCTGCCGTTGAGCTTGAGTTGAATAGTATGGTCGGAAGACTACAAATTGATATCAAAGGTGCTTTATTATTTATTCGTCACTTAATTTATGAATGCCAAATATAATATGCTTTTCATCAATCAGGTCATGAAATGTTGCAATGTTTTAGCACTTGTTTCACTTTCAACATTTCCTACAGTTGGATTCGAGCGACTTTAAAATTTGCGGTTGAATAGAACCCTAAAATTGTTAACTAGCTATATGGGGCGGAATGAAAACTTTGCTCGTAGATATAGCTGTAAATGATACTCCAACTTTGAATTTTCTTTGAAGCGAAAAAAAATCGGCAATAACTTTAAGTTCTTCAGTTCTTTTTAAACAGTTCGTCGTTGAAGTGGTTTTTTAGTGATTAAATATGCAATTTTTTATTCGCATTAATCGTTATTGTTAAATTTACTTTTATTGTTTTATCTTCGTACATTTTTCGTTGTTATTATTTAAGAAAATTTCTTAGCAATTTTTTCAGCAATTATCGGTTTTGCGCGAATAACGGCGGGCGATGTGTTCGAAGTTGTGGTACGACACGGTTCTCAAAAGTGGAAAACGCGTGGTAAGACCCTCGCTGATAAAACGCAAAAATGGGACCATCCGACGGTGATATTCACGTGCTTTCCGGATTGTCCTATTGAAGTAAAGGTATAGTGCTTCAAAATTTTTTTTGTTTATTTCTGTTGTTCTAAACGTATTCTCATTTCAGGAGTTTTGCATAGGTATTCGATATTCTAACATAGACGGGTTGGTTAATCTTCTCTCTCCATCCACTGGGAGGGAACGAGAGAGAGGAGGACGGCAACGAAAAGGAAGAGAATAGAGAAAGGAAGTGAGGGCACAAATCGTTGCTCCATTTCATTTTTGACCTGAATAACGTAGTGTAGAAAGCGAGAAGGAGAAAGAGGAAAAAACTGAACAAACCAGAAAATGAATTAGCAAACAAAGGCTATAGAAGACTGACATTACAATCAAATGATAAAAGTGGAGAATGGTTCTGTCATGTGTTGCTTCGGAAACAGAGAAATAGTGGCAAAATTGATTAGGCCTTACTATTCGCTAGATCAGCATGTTTTCTGCTTTTGCTATACAGAGTACTGTGAGTTCAGTTTTTTTTCTGCCTCAATCATTTTTTCATCCTCTTTTTGCTCAGAATGATTTTGAGGTTTTTCATTTCATTTTTATAAAGTTGCTTCCTTTTCTTTTTTCATGGCCTTGCGTATTCTCCCGAACTTTCTAAGTTTACTGTCTGCTGTAAATCTATTAAGTATTGAAAATATCTTCAGGTATATGAAGTACGTTTTTTGAAATCGAAAGCGCTGAATGAGCGATCGTTCGACCCTTGTGAGCTGTTCTCGTCGCAGTCGCAACTGGTTACAATGAATCTTAACCAGATTGGCACCATTAAGCTTGAACTCATCGTCACGTGGATGTGAGTCGTATGCTGCATTTCTTTTTACTCGGAACAGATGAAGCTGTTTTTTTTTTGACGTCTTGCTTCGGCTCGCTCTATTTGCGCACTAGCTTCAGAGGATCAGCTGCGTCGATTGTTATTGCTGAGCATGCCGAAATAAACCGAGGCATGCAAAAAGGAGTGCTATTGTTGGCTGTACTTGTAAGTTGTTTCTGTCGTCTTGGTTAGCATTATTTATCGGAATATATGTCACTGAGTGAAGAAAACGGGAAAATTTCACTCCTCGTCAAACAATTTGTGCAAGCGAAAATTGCAAAGAAACCAAGATGGTGCATTTAGTTGCACGCAGCGTTATTCGACTGAAGTGTGCAATCCGATATTTGTTGGCAAACCATTGTTTCCATCAAACCAAACGTTATTCCCTCCGAGATATACGAGCTTTCTTCACGAGCATTGCTGTTTTATTTTTCAGACCCCTTTTGGCGTCTAAAACAGCCCGTTCCATGACGTCCTTAAATTCATCGTATATAACTGGTTCATCACGATCGCAAGAAAACGGAAGTGGTTCTACATCAACCAGCGATATGTCATCCAATGTATGCGAAAGCTGATTTTTTTTTTCACTTTTTCTACTTTTTATGACCTTTATAAGTGACCTAATGAATCACGGAAGCGTAAACTCATCGATGGGAGGATTTCGATTTTCTTGTCACAGTGCTGAACGTTAAGCGTTGAATTGCAGAGTGCTAAAGTCAAACCATCCCGTGTTTAGTACCGTTGGCTACATCTCAAGACCCATGTCACTTTGAAAAGTGCGTTTAAAGAGATGCATTTTTTTCCAGTTTCTTCACTTCACATCAGCCTTTTCGACGAGTAATTTCTTCACGCTTTCCAGACAGAGCTATTCATATTTTGTTTCAATGTATTTGTTACGATGATTGTGTTACACTTTGATCAGTGTTATCAATTAATTCAAAGCAATGATCTATCGATAACTTTGCTGCATTAATTGTGCAAGTATTTCATAAACTTTGCTACACAATACTTAACGAGCAAGAAATTAGTTAGTAACTCCAAGTAAATTCTCTGTTGCATCATTTTTTTTCTCTCTGTGACTCACGTAATCGAAATTTAGTGATTTCCCATACTCAGAATATTTAAAGGAGAAAAAGCCACGAATTCTGTTACGAGAGAAAAAGCGAAGTAATGTGACAACTCGACAAAAAGAAATGTGGCGTTCGTCGACGAACATTCTCGACAGTTGTATCTTTTGAGGTTTTATTACCTTTTTTTCTTTTCATAAACCCTTTCGATCCTAAATCGGAGACTTGGAAGTTGTCTAGGTGAGACAGTATGCGACGTCCCACCGATAATTAATGATTCGTGAAGAACGCGGAGCTGTTATAGAATGAGTCCGCTTCTCTATTTTCATCATCAAGTCCATTGAGCGGTGATATCGTTGTTAGGTTGAAGCGATGCCGCTGAAGAGTTGGTCAAAGAGGGAGGCGAATGCCGTTAATGGTCTAAACGCATGGAATCGTTCGTTAAGCGTTGCTCAGTTGGACCCTAGCTCGAGTGGTGATTCGCTACATTCCCCTGCGCCACCACCGTCCGTCGCCGCCGCAGCCGATGAACTGTTAGCGATGATCGAGTCATTGAAACCATTCGTAGCGAAGATCATGCGCAAATATCCCGAATTGAGTGTCTTCGAAACTTGTCTCAATACGTGGCAAACGCTTCTGAAGGTAGGCTTGTTTGTTCGAATCACTCTGTACTGTCTTTGGCATCAAGAGTCATATATGCATGACCTTCCTGCCTTCCAGTTTTCTAGGTCTTTTCAAAATTCCAAATTCTTGCATTACGCCTTATTCATTTTTCACATGGATATACTCTTGAGATAGCAACCTTTTGCATTCTTCACTCTGGTCCTCGCAAGTTCTGTTTAATTATCTGTTTAATTCATCCCCGGTTACGACCAGTAAACTTTGTTTTCACAGTTAGCTATGTATGCCAGTGAACAAGCCAAAATTTTTTCTTCTTCCGGCTTTTGCACGGTGGGCTTATTTATATTTGGTCTGCAAGCTTAGGCTTATAGTCGGAATATCTCTGAAGATAAACACTTCAGAGATATTCCGACTATTGACTTCTGTAAATAATAGACGCATGTTCGCTTTTCTTTGTGAAGCTATGAAGGATCGTTCGCTCGACTTCTTAGTTTTTATATTGCAGCAAAATCGAGCAGCATCTGCAGTGAAAAAGAGTAAGAAGATGAATGATGCGGCCAACCGAGCAAGTCTCTCTATTGCAACGAACCCTTCAAGTCCATTCCATGATGAGCTTGACGACAATGTGTTAATGCAGCATCATGAACAGAAGTATGTCAGTGCATACTTTAAATAACTGGAAACGTTGCATTTGGTGTTCATATAATAGCTGCCTCTGCAGTTTTCTAATCATGAAAGCTTGTATATCCACACTTTCTTTATTAGTCGTAATCTTATTGTCCCATAAGTGTGTTTCATATGATTTCGTTGCAGACAAAAATTGTTTCCTTTGGTACCGATAGATGGAACGATCAGCTTCGGAGATTAGGAACCATGATTCCTTGGCACTTTATGAGAACATATCTTAGTTAGTTGCTTAGGTTTTTTTTCTTGTTGCGGAAGCTGAAGGAAGCGGCGTTGTCCGAACTGTCACCAAGCAGTTCAAAGATTTTATGAAATCTTTTTTTTCTGCCTACACTGCTGCTGCATCATGCGTTCGCATAAAATTCATTTTTTCCAAAACAATCATCTTCTCTTCCGCTTTTTCAAACGAATGACGTTATTGTGAAAAATGCTCAATTTAAAGCTGATTGCTAAGAGGATGGTTGCAGTTCGGAAAACGATAGTGGAATAGATTCTCTACGTCTGCACATTTCACCTTACAATAACCTCGGCATGCAGCATCGTTATGGTGACTATGCGAGTGCCGATCGAACGAGCGGTCCTTCACAGAGGCGTTTTAAACAGGTCATCCATTATTCAAGCATCTCTTCAGTTCAGCGCAGTTGAAGTTGTTCTTTGAGAGAGATGCTTTTTTGCTCTCTGAACTATTGTTTATTTCAGCAGGTAATATAGATTTGGCCGGAAATGATTTGGCGTAGATAGGGGGTACAAGCATAAAAGGTGTGCAGGGAACAGGTGTGTCGAATTGATCACACAGCAGTCCCTAAAATGAAAGTGGATGCTTTATGTCACATTAGTTATCAGTGTATCAAACGTAAAACAAATTCAAAAATTACGTACCCAGATTAACTTCATTTTATTGGTTTTTTTCTATTCATTCGTGGAACAGTTCCTCGTAAAAGGATGGTGAGAATGGCAGAGGAAGTTTGTTCGGCATTCGATTGCATTGGGATGCCAGAGCAGTCCCTAAAATGAAAGTGGATGCTTTATGTCACATTAGTTATCAGTGTATCAAACGTAAAACAAATTCAAAAATTACCTACCCAGACCAATGTCATTTTATTGGTTTTTTTCTGTTCATTTGTGGAACAGCTGTTCCTCGTAAAAGGATGGTGAGAATGGCAGAGGAAGTTTGTTCGGCTTTCGATTGCATTGGGATGCCAGAAAAAGGTATGAGGATGACTGAGGCATTCAGCTGCCTCATTTCTCGCTCCCATCTATCTCCTTATTGATGAGTTCTTTTCTGGCTTCACCAGCATGAAGAGATTTCTTCTTTCAGCTAAAAGATAAAGAGCGTCGCAAGTCACTGGGCACACTATTGGACACATCATTAGAATATCAGCGCATGTTCCTAAGCTCGGATGAATTCTGGTGTGCATCAGGTTCAAACGCTTCATCTAACGGTCCTGGTGTATCCACGAATATGGCCAAGTGGACCGCGACCGGTCATCGTGAGTTGGATCTGTGCCTCAAGCACCATTTGAGGAGATGCTCAAATATTTTCAAGGTATGCGAGCAGAGACATTCCTGTGATGCATTTCCTAAAAAAGCATCACCTGTTAACTATACTCCTTTACATTTTCCTCTAACTTCCTTGCCATTCTCATTCCAGAGCGATATCTTTTTACATTTTGAGTTCATTATAACGTCCGTTCCCTTCTTTTATCTAACCGCTCGATTAGCAACATGCATCTCGTCGAATTTATTCATTTGACGACTCTTCTATTTTCCGATGAGAATGAACGTTTTATAGCTATTTCGTATTTGAGAAGCTTCATAAGTCGCCCGTCAGTTATTTCTGTCGTTTTTTTGGAGTCACCACAGTTGATTAAATTGGTGATAAATGAGCGCACTTGTTGATTTATCATAGTATGTAATTAATATACTTGTCGAATTTTCAAAGACGAGACGTGATTTATGGGTTATAACGCTCCTCTTTGAGTTTGACCGCTGCAGTTTTTAGATGGTTATATTAGAAATTTATGCTTTTGTAACATAGAAATTTGCAATTCTTGATAACTTGTAATAAACAGCTGAAGAAATTCTTCCCGATCGGTAGAAATGTTGCTCTTTTTTTTTTCACATCAGCTTCCAGCCGTCTGAGTTGTTCAGACAAATATTCCCTCGTTCTACATTCGTGGGTGAGCTAACGCATATGCCGTTATGCATCACCGGAATGCGGCAATCTAGAACAACGTTAACCAACTCGTTGCCGTCATATGCGGTAAATGTGTTTTTGCTAAAAAGTCAATCGAAATTTTTGTGGACGTGCCTAAAGTGTGTTAGAATAAACTTATCGCGATATTGTTGTGCAGCCGCAGTTTCCAGTCACTGCGCAGTTTAGGATGTGACTTTTGCGAGTGTATAGAAAACATTTTAACCGAAATTTACACCCTTTGTTGTACAGAGCGATATAGTAGCTGTAGCTGCCTATCCATGTGATGGTCTCGCTCTATCAATATGCAGTGCATGTCATCCTAGTTTCCTGGTATGCTTTCCTACCATTAGAAGTTACGTGTAAGTTTTAAAACTTCTGCTTTTCTCAAAAAAAGTTTCGATCTGGTATATTCAGGTGTTGTCTACCTTGTACGGTCCCCTTCAATATCAAGAACATGAAATGCTCGGTCGACTGGAGCACGAAGCGGTTAATCTCGACGACTTGTTGAGGCTGACCACCAGTTTACCTTCCCTGCCCAATATCAGCAACGGTATCTTTTTGTGCAGTTTTTCAACTATCAGACCTTAAGCGTTTCGTGACAAACGGCATCCCTCTTCTAGCCTTCTAAATTTAGGAAGTTCTGCCATCTTCAATCGGTTTTTAACATGGTAGGAAAGAGATAACTGTCATGCCGCCTCGGGTATCCTCAAATCAGTCGTCAGTTATATGTTTTCCAGTGTTTTGATGAGGCTTTATTCGAAGTGATACGATAGCTGTGCTTCAAGCAGTTATGACAAAATATTAAGCTTTCAGTGTTGGCTGATTTGAGTGCTGACTCTGAGGTTCAAGAAGTTTGGCTATCGGCAGTGTTCCCGTTAAATGTTTCAATGATAGTGCCTATGGAGACTATAAGACGACAAATTCGTTCACATTTCGGTCGAATCGTTGAACGACGATATCCGGATTTGGTCAACAACGGTTAGCTTTTTTTTTCGGCTGCTAATAGCTATTTAGAATACGTTTCAGTGAGCGTTACTCTTACCTTTCTATTATTCCGTTCCTTGCAACTACGAGTTATGCGAAAAGGAATTTATCCCTAATCGCTAAGTTTGGTATATTGCAGATGTAGTCATTATTCGCAATTGTCGTGACGTATAAATTCGACATTTTGTGAAATTTCATTCCTCGTCCATGCACGTCAACAGTAATAGTTTCGTTGCTTATTTCAAAGACAAGTTCCAAACGATGGCAGCTGGTATGCACTCATTCAGTTTAACTTTTGTTCGAAATGCCCTTCGAGTAGGATCTGTATACGTTTGGCAAAACTTCGGAATATATGAACTAAAAACTTAAGAACCATAATTTTATGATCTCTTTCAGTAATTGATACAATAATGTCGCTGTTGAACGACAAAGCAGAATGGGAACCAGAATTGATAAGCGTTTTTCAATTCGTCACACTCTTCAGAGGCAAACATGTAACTCCATACGTCGAAAATTTGGCACATGAAGGTATAATAATCTTATCGGTTACACGGTTTCGTAGCACTTCGTTTTATATGTTCAGTTTTTTTTTTAAATTTCCACACCACGTTAGCTGGTTATATTTCTTTGTCGATCATGGGTTGCCACGTTGCTCGTATTGGCTCATTCACTGAGCCAATCGATTTCACGAACAGTTAGCAAATGATCAAAATTGCAAGTGTGACCCACATGGCCGCTCGTTCGAATCATCTACTGAAGTTTCTTTATTGTTTCACCAAGTCAACGAGGTATGTAATCCATTGGGTCGCAAAATGCATGCAACTTCTTAGTCTTTTTAAGGGGATGTAAAATGATTTGAAATGATTTGATTTGAAACTGGATGCAGAACGTATCGATTATGCTAAGCAAAATTTCATAACCCTTTCCGGATTGCAAATTTATCAGCTCGCATGATAAAGGCTGTTACGCATACCACATTGTGATGTCCTAATTTATGCTAAAAACTTACCTAAGCTTGAGCGTGAATGCAGAATTCCTTGCCAGCTCGTTTCTGCAATGAGCTATTATCGTTATTCCATGCAAGATGGTTCCGTGTAGCGTGATGAATTTTGCAATTGCAGCATGGATAACGTCTAGCTTAAGTACGCGACAGGTGACAAGCGTAAGGGAGGTAATGGATCGTCTTTCACAAGTGCCCGTTGTACCACCCCTCGAATGTCTAAGGCACATCTCCTTAGTCCTCGTTTGTCCTGACCGCCAACTTCAAGCCATTATCGGTTCGTTGATCCTTTGTTGTTCCTTAAGCCATCAATCGTTTGTTCATGCAGTAAGCATGGTAGAGCTGGGTGGACTTATGAATAGAACCAGTGGAGAAACAACTTCATAAACAATTGCTTTTTAAAGGAAGCTAGCAATGCGAACAATTTAATTTTTCGATTCTTATTTATAGAGCTTACTTTTTTTGTTATACAATATCAACTCACTTATTAGTTGTCGGTTGCGGTTTTTGGTTAGGGTTACCGTGCTGATGTGTCTGTTACTAGTTGTGTTTAAAGCTGCACAGGTTATTCTGCCATAGTTTGTTTTTTTTTTAATCGCTTAGCTCTCCTAATCAAAAAGAACGTTGATCGTTTTCATCTTGCGACGCATCCTTCCAAATTTTTCGTCGATGTCCTAAGGTCCTGCAGTTTTTCTATTGTGTTTTATACACCAAAATTCATGAAATATTTCAATCATTTATTGCAATCCATAAAACGTTTTTCGAATTGCGCTGTTTTCAGAGCGATATTTGATAACGGCTCGAGGGCAGCTTCGTGAAGACTTAATAACTTGTTATATTTGCTTGTTGGAACATGAGAACGATCACAGTCGCAAAGGTGCTTGCCGGGCACTCGCCGTCCTTAATGTTAGCCCTTTTTTTCACTAGTCTTTTATTTTTTTGTTGCAATTACTGTTATCAGTTTCCTTGCTGTTGATATTGCTGTATCGACATATGGTCACAATTACAACCCCAGCAACAGATGTGTATACGTTTTCGAAATATTTCTGAGAGTTTTCATTTGAAGAGCTTACGAAGTTGGAGACTATTCCAATATTTTTTGTTTCAATGAGAGCTGATAAAAGGCCTGTAATGCTGCTGCTGGCTCATTTGAATCATTAACTGGCGAAGCGATTGGTGTTCTTCGCACCTGAACGATTACAATGTAGGGGGCTGGCCGATAAAATAACAGCTTCAATTTTGTTATCCTCAGCTGTCACTTCAGCTTTGAAGCAATCAATCATGACATTTTGGCAAATTATTTCAATATATTACTTAATATCTATTTCACTATCAAATTGCTTTAATCATTTTTATCGTGGAGCACAAGCGTGTTTCATAACTCACTTGATAAGTCCATCACAATGATAAGTTTATCATCATTCTTCGCTCTTCTTTCCATCTCCATTATTACTTGTTATTTAAAAACATTCTTATAAATCCTTTATCCCTTCTAGATGATCAGCTTAACACTATTTAAATTTTTTTCCTATAAATGCTTGTTTTACTAAAATTTTTTCAGTTAACTTAGCATGAATCGTGCTCTTAAAAAATTGTTTAGAATGGATGATTTCTTAGATGAATACTGCTTAAAATCACGCCCAGTTGAGTGTACTTCGTTTAAAAAGTCATTTCTTTCCAGTCGGCAAGATGTCTACGAGCTGTCACGTTTGTAGCGACTAACGATCCGATAGCAACAGTAAGGGAAGAGGCATCCGATACACTTAACAAAATGGGGCACGATGTTGACGAATTGGCGAACTTCGAAACAACCAAAATCTAATTTAATAATTTATGTTGTTTATGATGAAGCACAAAAGCTGACTGTTGCTGACTTTTCCTTTACTCCGATATTTGTTGTAATTTCGGTCAGTCAGTGAAATTATCCTGTGCTGAGATAACAGAATGTTTTTTTTTGGCTCTGTTCACTTTTTTGAAGGCCTCTCCATTTTAAAATGGACGTCGCAAATCGAATCTTCGACATTCATCCTGAAACATTCCCCCAATATGCGATTGGAGTAAAATTAATTGCTGAAAAATTATTGTTTTACCGTAGGAATAACTTTAATTTGAAAATTTACTTTAATGAGCCTTTTCTGCTTTTCTTGATTTTCTTGTCTGTTAGCATAGACAGTGTTGCCATTGCGACGTGGTACCGTTTGGAGGAATGGATGGTTTGTTAGAGGAATGAAATCACTGTTGGTTATTTCTTGTAATTTTCATGATTCGTGCCTCTTATAACATTTATCTTAATTGACATTTTATAAAATACTTTTATGTTGTATTCGGTGCTCATTCGGATATGTGCTTTGGTGGATATTGTAGTTTTGTCAAAAGTACGTAACGTTAGTTAGTGTTATGTTATTCTTCTCTGTTAATTATTACTTATAAGTCGTTAGATAGATTTGCTCATCTGTGTTGTTCTGTATGATAGTGGTATGAGAGTTGAGCACTGTGTAATATCATATACAAATGGGATCTAAGAGATTGGCTCTGTTCACTTTTTTGAAGGCCTCTCCATTTTAAAATGGACGTCGCAAATCGAATCTTCGACATTCATCCTGAAACATTCCCCCAATATGCGATTGGAGTAAAATTAATTGCTGAAAAATTATTGTTTTACCGTAGGAATAACTTTAATTTGAAAATTTACTTTAATGAGCCTTTTCTGCTTTTCTTGATTTTCTTGTCTGTTAGCATAGACAGTGTTGCCATTGCGACGTGGTACCGTTTGGAGGAATGGATGGTTTGTTAGAGGAATGAAATCACTGTTGGTTATTTCTTGTAATTTTCATGATTCGTGCCTCTTATAACATTTATCTTAATTGACATTTTATAAAATACTTTTATGTTGTATTCGGTGCTCATTCGGATATGTGCTTTGGTGGATATTGTAGTTTTGTCAAAAGTACGTAACGTTAGTTAGTGTTATGTTATTCTTCTCTGTTAATTATTACTTATAAGTCGTTAGATAGATTTGCTCATCTGTGTTGTTCTGTATGATAGTGGTATGAGAGTTGAGCACTGTGTAATATCATATACAAATGGGATCTAAGAGATTGCTTTGAAAATTACTATTCGCAAAGATGAATTGCTTTGACGGGTTGAGGAAATGAAATTTTGAACTTCAACTTGGGTCACGTTTTGTAGTTAGGTAGGCCTTGATGAGGGGATCACAACTCTCTCGCCACCCCTCCCCCACTCCCACCCCTCCCTCCCTTAATGGGTGCAAACCTCCAGTGTGAAACAACTTGTTGGCAAATCCTTGTGCGAGTTGTAAGAGATGTGCCGCGAGCTGTAATGAGAGCTGTCGTACCTTTCGACAAAGGATTCATCATATTCGTACATCGCAGATTCTCGGAACTTGATATGATCTGCAGCGACAACTCGATTTTAGGTAGGCTATAGTGGGAGCAGCCTCATAGAAGCTTGTAAGTCACTCGCAAAAACCGTGCGGATTGCTGCGATGTCAAAAATAGTTTCCCGGCCGGGGAAACCCGCTCAGAGTTTTCGCAGCACAACATAAACCATAGCCGAAATAGCCTGAATTGTTTGGCCTGGTTTGTAGACTTGGATTGCTCTATACACTATTTTTCATGAATTGCTTTAGTGTAACCAAAGCAAACTTGAATTTCTCTGTTGTTCACTCACTGCTTTAGAGTTTATATCGCTATCGACTATACATCGTCGTTTCCTCATTTCGTTCATTTAATTAGATCCTTTGAATGTTTACTTTTTTAGAAAGTTTACAAATTTTACGTAACAGCGCTATATGTTTAAGGGCTACTTACGAAATCGTCAAAATGAATTTTCGTTTCGTGGGTTGACACGGTTAATGCCATTTTGTTTTATTATTTCTGAGATTTGCGCCCAAGGTGAATGTCAGTAAGGAAGTGAGCATTGCTTTACAGTCTTAATGATTACTTGAGAGAAAGTTCTTCAAAAGTTTTTCCTCATTCGTTTTTTTTTTGAGTCTTGTTCGCGTCATTTCAGATGCGGCCATTTTGGAGCCGTCAATAAGTAACACTGTTTTTGGCTCACATATATCATCAAATTCTGGTTCATCAGTTAAATCTTTTATACGATCGTGTAGACTTTGTTTTTATTTTTCGGATTCATTAAGACGGACAATATTTTTTGTGATTATTGAAATGCGAGTGAACATGTAACATTGTGTTGTGGATTTGCTTCGCCTGTTCGTCTCATATTTATTCGTTACGTGGCCGTTGCTGTATGCTTGTTTATTGTTTACAAAAAGATCGTGTACGAGAGCATTTAATTCTGCTATTGTGTCCATCGTCTGACCACATAAATACCCCTGCTATGGGCCATCCATTAAAAGGACCGATAAAGGTGAAAATTAATGTAAATGTGCTCTGAAAAAGCTTTTTTCATATAAATAAACGTTTTCGCAGAGACAAAAATAAATTTTGGCTGATTGAGGTTGGGACATTTTATGTGACATAAGAAAATGATGAGCTTATCCTTCAGAATACGTAATTAGCTGATAAAGCCGCGATGTGACAATCGCTTATTTTAATGTTTCGGTGCTTAGTAAGCCCGTACATTATTATTTGATTGCATTTTAATGAAGGCAAACGTTAGGTTACAATACTGGCAAGCGCTATAATAAAAGAGCGCTTTCTAAAACTATGCTACACGCTCACAATTATATTTTACAATGCTTGAGATCACCTAGTAGAAATGTGTTTTGCAGTCGAAGAAGTGTTCCGTCTGTTTTTTGTGAAAAAAAAAAGTTATCAGTTGAGTCCCCTTCCATCTCCACCCACACTTCCCTTCATTGGGAAGTGTGGGTTAATGAATGGAAGGGTCGTTTTCGTTTTCAAATGAGAAACCTTCGTTGCACTTTCTAATGACTGTGAAAAAGTACAGTTGGATAAGTTGAAAATGCGCTGTTAGCTCAGCTTCATGGAGCGAGCTTTTTTGTTTTGTGGATAAGATGACGCTGTGGTAGGAAAAAAAAAAAGGTATTATACTACTACCAGAGTAAGTTGTAAAGTACAATCAGTGTAGTCAGAAACGATCAACCGTCTAAATTTTATAACGTACCCCATGTGATTTTAACCGATGGGTTCAGCGTTTTCAGTGCAACGCAACAACCTCATAATTATAAACAGAAATATCGCCCTTCCTCTCTTCGGGGAGTGAGGTAGGGGTCGGAGGA
>JPKZ01001693.1:59540-99643 GCA_000803305.1 Toxocara canis
CACTGCTGTCGCATATTCCCCATCTTCAACCGCCCCATCCCCCCTCATGTCTCTTCCCTTCATCCTAGTTGCGAAGCGGGGTCTTCATATTGTAGTACTGTACAAGAGGAATCGAGAGGAACATATCCTGACTTTTCCAGATTATTCTACGATGAATCACATTTACTTGCAAAGCTCTTTTGGACTGTTCAACCTTCAAGAGAAGGTCACCTTACTGGTGGAAAGCTGATTTTACAATTTTATATCCTAAGTAGTACTGAGGAACCAGGCCATTAATTTAGAAGCAAATCGAAACAGAAGATACCACGCACACCCTTATTTGATATCAGAGAAGTCAACGTAAAAGACTGGAAAGTTTACTGTTATCAAACCTAATTCTCTTTTTTAGTAAGTCCATTTGACTTGAATTGCTTCCAAAGTGAAAATTCCCACTTCATTTTTATCGGTTGAGGGTAAAGTCACAATGAACGTTTAAAGCTCGGAAGAGCTCTGCTACCCGCAAAAAGCAGCTAAGGCAGATCTGAAGATCTGATAGCTCTTTGGTTCTGAAGCATAACGCTAACAATGCGGGCATTCGATCGTCATATCGAAAACGTTTCGTCGATCCGGGATTAGGCGAAAGTGATTAATTTAATCGCCGATAACCGTGCCTCACCACGATGCAGAAGATCGCAAAAGCTAGCGACCGAATGACGTCAATGACAAGTAAGTGGTCGTTTAAAATTCCCAAATTTATCAGGAACTTTTTTTTCTTAAGTATTGCGAGAAAGTGCTGCTCTGATCACCTCGCAGAAATGACACTTCCGCATGGAGAAGTTACTGATAAAAACACCGCATTGATAAAAGTTATCTTTTCGAAAGCACCTTTCGTTACTCTTGCAAACTTCAATTGTGCTCATGAAAATTTTCGCTTACTTATTTAACATCATCACCTATACGTGTCACAGGCTATACAGATGATGCAAGCATAATGCTATACAGAGCATAAATAGCAAAAATCAACGTTGAGCATACATCGCATGCGTAATGCACATGGCGACAAGTACATGAAATAGATAATAGTCGATTAATGAAGCGGAAAACGAATTCTGGGAAACAAAATGTTATCTGCTTGCCCACTTCGTGTGCGACCTCATTTGCTTAAAATACTGCTTCAGTTTTTGAAGCTTCAATTCCACTTGCTCTCCATATTTCGCCATTTGATAAGTCGATTTTTCTACAGTCATTAAGTTCATTTATCAAACACAACAAAATATTATATAAATTATAGAAAAGCAGATAAACTATGAAATCAAATTAAGATTTAGCAATCTTTCTAACTCCTTTATCGCCGTTTTCGTATCACTTCCATGGACCTGAAAACTCGACAACTCAAAAGACTTTAATGACAATTTTTTCGATTCAAAAACATTCACTGAACCGATCAGCGAATGAAAGAACATACAGAAAAACCGAACCGCTTTTACGACCTGTTTTTTTTTTTGTCGAGGCCGAACGTCGAGTCCCCTCCTACCTGGAGGCTTCGTGCAAAAAAAATCACCATCGCTTCTCGAACAGAACGCTGTTTCGAGATGCCAAAAAGAATACAGCTCCGAATGCCCTATTTTAGATGATAAGAGTATTTTAAGAGTGTTAATCAGTATCCCACTAATGTTTGTTGTACCCCTCCTTCGACATTCATTATCGTATGCGCAAAACAACAACAGTAACCGCTTTCGTGTGCCCGTAATGCTTGCGGCTGAAATGAACTTTTTTTTTCTTTTTTCATGATCCACTTGCTTCTATAAAAGCCTTTGTATATTACATACTTCAAAATTCTAAACAGCATTCATTTAGCTTAAAAAATGTTGAACACCTTTGTACTTAAGCAGCGATATTCTCGGATTGTACTTGTCATAATGGATGAGTATTGCTTGACATTTTGCTATAAAGTGATAATTTAGTACATGAAGCGAAATTCCCTATTTCAACGAATCGAAAGTGTACACTGTTTTCGATTATAATTGTAAGCAGCACTCTCAAACAGCGAAAATTGCTTAGATTATCGCCGCTTGAATGTGTTCACTTTCGCAGAAATATTCGCATTCTAATTTTTCGTTCTTCTACTCTGATCGTCTACAAAAAATGTATTACAGATAAATGCTGAAATCGTGTCACTTCGATTATCAATAGTGATAAGTTCGTTCCTATCCAATAAAGCTTTTTCTATCTTATTCCTGTTTTCATTCCTATCTCTACAAATATTCATTTCAACGAAGAAAATTTGTATAAGTAGTAGAATTTGTGAAAACATATTTTTCACTACCGATATTTTTTTACAAATCGTTTCATAAAAAATGAGGAAGCTTGACGCATTCAAAGATGGCCGAGTACAATTCGACCGAATGTTTTCTTAATCAGAGTACATGATATGACGGATTGAAATAAATCACAACTGAGCACAATATATTTGTTCGTTTTAAAAAAATCACTTATTTTAACATCCTTTCTGAATTTGGTTTTCATTTGCACGGACACTGATGAAGTAAGCGAGTAATGTAAATCAGTTGTATAGTTCCGCATAAAGATTAGTACAGAAACAATTTATTAACAAGCTTTTGTGAAATCGAGCGTGCGTAACAAATTGTGCAGCGCCTAGGCCAATGAAAACAGTACTAGCACTGATGAATGTGCAAAACACTGATACGTTGTCTTCGTTTCAAACGATATAGCTAAGCGTAATCATAAGGACACCGAAATCCAGGCTACGAGGTTTCATTCTGATTCAATTTTTGAAAAACATTTTCTTCTTCCGTTTTGCTCGAACTCATTTCTAAAAATGCAGGCATGCGTATGCGCCAGTATCATTCGATTTCAACGGAAGTTTTGATATCAGGTTCAATTTTTGAAAACAATGATTTACTGACGGATTTGATCATTTTTCAAATCAGTTTACACGAATGCACTCATAAGTATCAATCTTATTTTTACCCCTCAACATTTGACATTTGAACCTGATATCAACACGAGGCGTTGTTCATCCTATTCGATTAAAAAAAATTTTTTATTTAAACCGATAGCTCACCTGTATTGCCGTCATTCCAACCTTCCTTGCACCTTCACAGTTTTCAGGGAAATCGTCAATGAAGACACATTCTTTCGGATCAAGATTCAACTTCTTGGCTGCCAACTAGAAAAACGACAATGAATACGAAGAGGAGGGGAAATAAGCGCATGAAGAAAAATACTTTATAAGAATATTTTCATGAATTGTTGAAATGACTATTAAATTCACTTTCTGACAACGAAGAGCAGAAGTGGACGATTCCGATGAGCTCAACTAGGACGATCTCGGAATTCTGGTCTTCATGTTTCAGAATTAATCTGACTCAATTTTTTGAAAAGTTCTTCACAGTATCACTGAGATCGAAAAAGCAAAAATTAGGGCGGATATCTTCCAGTCTTTTTGTAAACAAGTGTCCTGCAGGATCTTCGCACTTTTAGAAGTTAATATTCAAACAAACTCGCATTTTTGGAAAAAATTAAAAAATCGCTGACACTTACTAAAAATATTTCCGCATCCGGCTTACGGCATCCATCTCGACAAGAAATAACATTTTCATCAAATTTAGCAATAATGCTTTCGGGGACGAAAACGTCTTTTCGTTTATCGTCGTGAAACATTTGATTGGTGAGCAGACACGTTCGAATACCCGCTGAGCGAATTTTAGGCACCGCCAAAGCAAAATTCTCATCCTAAAACAACACTCTTTATGCGCATTTAAAAGTACTCTATTCCCAAATTACCGGTTTACTAAGGAGAAAACCCACAAAAAAATAAAAGAATTTTTCATTCTTATCATTGCGTTTCTGCGGAAGAAAAAAGAGAATGTTATCTACTTTTAACGAATTATAACGCACAGAAAAAAGGCTTGAAAAAATACTACATAGAAAGACGGCAAATATACCAATGGTTCTCTAACTGCGCTAAAAAGGAAGCTGGTAATCCGTGTTAACCATGGACCTACGGTCTTTTGTAATGCCAAGAAAAAAAAGAAAACCAAGAAAATAACCAATAAGAAAATAACTGAAATAACAAGAAAATAACCGAGAAAAATGAAAATAACCAAAATAACCAATAGAGACATAAGACGCTTTCATTGACGAGCACCAACTCGTAAGTGTGGTAAAAGGTTATTCGTCACAAGAAGCGAAACTCACGATAAGAGGTTGACTTCAACATGTTTTCTCAAAACGCGATGAAAAGATGATGCAAACTAGTTTCGTGAAGACTTCTTTGGTTTGAATACTATACTGAGATCATCAAAAACTTTGCTATTCAATTATGAAAATACCTCAGTCATATTGTCGAACAGTGAGAGGATAGCATCATTGGTCATTGCACGTGTCACTTGTTCCTTTAGATTCGGCTGAAAAAAGAAATTGAGATCAACAATATGAAACAGCTTGCTCATTTCAGAATACTCGTTTGAGGGAGAACCAAACTGCTAATAAACTGAACCATTTGACTTAAAAAAAAAACAAACTTGCTAACAAAAACAAAGTGCGATATTGCACAAAGTGGCGTATCCGGGTGATTCAGATGGCCGGAAAAAAACGGGGGAGTGGGGGAAAGGGGAGAATGTGGAACTTATTGTTCATCTGATTCCTCCACATAAACTGAGAGGATAGCATCATTGGTCATTGCACGTGTCACTTGTTCCTTTAGATTCGGCTGAAAAAAGAAATTGAGATCAACAATATGAAACAGCTTGCTCATTTCAGAATACTCGTTTGAGGGAGAACCAAACTGCTAATAAACTGAACCATTTGACTTAAAAAAAAAAAACAAACTTGCTAACAAAAACAAAGTGCGATATTGCACAAAGTGGCGTATCCGGGTGATTCAGATGGCCGGAAAAAAACGGGGGAGTGGGGGAAAGGGGAGAATGTGGAACTTATTGTTCATCTGATTCCTCCACATAAACAAATGTCACTTAATTTGCAGCAATTACAGTCAACTGTATGCCTTAAACGCTTCGATGCTGCAAAAAAGCAAACCGCTAAAACGTTGGAAATATTTTCGTTTAGACAGAAAAATTGAGAAAAATGAGGGCAGGGCAAGGGAACGGGTGGTTTTACAACTCCTAAATTCTCATCCCTTCTACACACTAATGCTAACATCTGTTACTCATTTCGGGTGGAATGTTTTGAAACCATAAATTCACTCAGCTAGCTGAAACATTTTGTAAATTTAGGAGGAAATTTAATTCAGAATTATGCTGCTAAAACCACTCATGTTCCTAAGAGTTCTGCACCAAGACCGTGCAAAATTGAAATCTTTTCCATTTTTCTATCATGAAGGATCTTGTCTATCACCACTTTGAAATATGTGACGAAATGACAAACAATTTTCAAAAGTAGTAAACTAAAAATTTTCATACAAATTTTTCACGCTATCTTTGAACGTTTGTTGAGTTCCTCTATTCCTCTATACATCGTTGATGCTTTTCTGATAATTAATTCACTTATTGTTTACTTTGTGTGCGCAAAAATTACAACGCGCCATCGTACGTTGGAAACAACAACTTAATGTGAAACAAGACGTACGTCTGCGTCAAGAATCGGCTGAAAAACGGAATTCGCATCTTTGACGTCCATCTTCCCAAGTTCAAGATCTGCCCATATTTTCCAAATGGACTTGACCTTCTTTGCTAAAAAGTTTTTTGCCACCTCATTTCTACATATATAAATATCCATCAAACACTCCCACATAAACATAATTATATATATATATATGTGTATATATGTATGTTTAGACATATACCGTATCTCGTGAGTACTTAGGAGAACAACAGAAGTGAATGAACTTCCGGGAAGTTCATATTAGTATGTGGTACACCTCATTAACGCTGTTCCTCAATTAGCGAAGCCGAGCAAAAAAAAAAACGGTAAACGACTTGAAAGAGGACTGCACTTCATGAAATGATTATGATGATATCACACGACATGTTTGCACGTAAGCTGGTATTTGGTGAATAGGCAAATACAACTATTCTCAATAAGCTCATTAAATGAATACGCTTTAGTGAATCGCTAATTTAAATATTAAGTAACTGATCAACGTTCAATTCTTTCATCCATACCCCTTTGCATGAATTCGTCAATGTAAGGCAATCCAGCATATGTCATTATAACTCCGGTCGAATCGAACAATACTGCTTTATATGCCATAATCTCGATCTGAAAAACAACAAAATAACACAAATCAATCGTTGTAAAGCGCTAAACGGGTACACTGAATGTTTCAATGATTTGTCTTACTATCAATGCAACGAAGCGAAAAAACTATCGAGAGTATTATGAGGTCACTCTCGCATAACGATCATCAAACAATCAGCGGCGACAAAACATTTACTTTGCGATTATTTTCCGGTCAAGGGAAACGTATTCTATCGTTCTTAAGGAAACATATAATGAGGTATATTGAGGTCCACTACTGAATGTGTTAAACATTCGATAAAGCGTTACGCGGAAATGGTACAACCTACATTGTACAGTTATAATGACTCTATAGCGCCTTTTTTCAGTGTACTTCAATACAGTTTGCTACAAAACTGTAAAGGGAACAATTGCGCTTATGAAATCTCTTCACAGTTAATTAAGTAAGTAGCCTAACCGAATAAACGCGTTGAATTATGCAATAACGTGGTGAAGAAAAATCGAATGAAGCAGGTGGTATGCAACAACGGGGCAGAGATTTCACTACTGGCCGACGTGTACTGAGCGCAGTTGTTATGTTCCTTCGATCGATTCCACTACCAGCTCAAGCTGCATGTCTCTGCGTGTCTGCGTGTATGACATCTATAACGATTTTTTGACATTTTTGACATTTTTGACATTTTTGACATTCTTAAACAAGATTGCCAAAAAACAATACGGACATTTATTTTTATAATAAACGATGGCAAAAATAAGATAAGAATAGATCAGTGAAGATATGTGCAAAAAATTTAATGTTATATATACGTGCGCAAAAACAATTAAAATTGGGAGCGTAGAGCTATTTGAAGTAGACGAATTATAATTTACATAGCGCTATATAAATAATCGGTAGTTTTATTGTTATTTTTCGTACCGAAAAGTTATCGCCAACCGAGCGAAATTTATAACACTTCCATTTCGTTGTCATATTTTTTCCTATTTGGTGGCAAGGAAATGCTTCATACGGGACTAGCTAACAGTTAACCATAACGAAATTTATCTTTATCATTTAAAAAAAGATGTTTCTCCTTGAGTTCTGATTTAAACTCGTCAAATTTCTCTCTGGTAGCCCAAATCTGAAAGCTAACAATATTTGTAGTTAGTAGAGCTCAGTGGCGAGTAATTCTTTTACAACGCACTTCGAGGCTCGGTGGGTAAAATACGTTTGCTCGGATATAGTGCCAATCGAACTATCCACTGTTTGCTTTGAGAAACGTCCTCGCGAAATGTTATAAGTGCACATCGAGTTCAAGCAAAAGCTTGCAGTACTTAAAATGTTCGGCATACAGAAGAAGATAAATACAGCGAGTACCTGAAGGCCGATAAATATGCGGCATAGTTTCCACTTCCTACCAGCAACACCAATAAACGATGGTACCAGAAAGTCATGCATTACTGCATCAGCGACAAAAGCCGTTCAGTTATTTATTTCATCGATTTAGGGGTTTGATCAAATTCAAAATATTATTGCTAAGACACAGAAATATGGCCTCTTATGAATCGGTCTACCATGTCTTGATCCGCTTGTACATGCTGCGTCCTAACCGAAACGAGTCGCATTCGAAACGTTAGAAACTACTCGTGCTTACCACATTCCTTCGTTCAAAAGAATGTAAATAATGTTTTCAATGCAATGAATTGCGCTTCTAAAGCTACTAGTGTTTTGACCAATAAGATATTTTCAACAGTTAAATTTGTGATCAGAATGCAATGAGAAAGCTGAAAAACGAAGCAATGATAAGCTCACTGTTATCGCAGCGTATCAGCAATAACGAATTGTATGACTCGTCGATGTTTCATATATATATATTTTATCGCTTTTACAACTGATCATTTCGATCTCAACCTTACAATTCATTTTTTTTAAAACCGATGAACTCTAAGTAATGACAAAATTTTGCGATTTGCATACAACCGATATCCCCAACATTCACGGTGGCACTTCGTAAAATTACACTGAGCATATTGACGTAACATCATGTTGCAACAGCGACAATACTGCAGAAATCACAACATCGCATTGCGTCAATCAAAGCAAAGTAAGCAAATCTGTAATTGTGATTTGCAGAAATAATTTTTGTACGCCTCTATTCGATATTTACTTCATCGTCCAACAAATCTATCATATTTGTTTCAATAAAAGGGTCTTGTTGGATATGAGCTCTTCTCGAATAGACGTTGATGGTAGGGTGGCGCAAAAAATAGAAACGTTCAGTCGAATACAATCCGCTCTTGAACTAGCGCCCCTTCGTCGAAGAAAGCAGTGTTCAAGAGTTCTCACATTTAAAAAAAAATGAAATCTTACATCGTGATATGGCACTTAATGATCACAATCTGATATCCTGTTGAGCACATAAGAAGCATTTAATCGCACAACACATAGAAAGGTAAAAAAGAGAAACAGGAACAAAGCCATAAAAACACAAGCATTCTCCTAAATACGGGTTCGCTTTCGAACAACAGCTTCTTCCGAAGACCAACAAAAAGAACGGTCCCCGACTCCCTTTCAAGCAAAAAGGACATCAGCCCTTACTATTCTAGGTCACTTTCTTGGCACAATTGGCAAAACGTCCACCGGGGGCTGATAGAGTTGGTCTTTATACGGTTTTTTGTTTGGGTACAAACAGCGGAATGTCGCGGAAACGACACCATGTGGTAATGTTAGAGCGACATGGCTCAGTGAGCCACAGATACCACTCCCCTTCATTCGCATCCCGATATTTACCATAAATTTTATCGCTTTTACAACTGATCATTTCGATCTCAACCTTACAATTCATTTTTTTTAAAACCGATGAACTCTAAGTAATGACAAAATTTTGCGATTTGCATACAACCGATATCCCCAACATTCACGGTGGCACTTCGTAAAATTACACTGAGCATATTGACGTAACATCATGTTGCAACAGCGACAATACTGCAGAAATCACAACATCGCATTGCGTCAATCAAAGCAAAGTAAGCAAATCTGTAATTGTGATTTGCAGAAATAATTTTTGTACGCCTCTATTCGATATTTACTTCATCGTCCAACAAATCTATCATATTTGTTTCAATAAAAGGGTCTTGTTGGATATGAGCTCTTCTCGAATAGACGTTGATGGTAGGGTGGCGCAAAAAATAGAAACGTTCAGTCGAATACAATCCGCTCTTGAACTAGCGCCCCTTCGTCGAAGAAAGCAGTGTTCAAGAGTTCTCACATTTAAAAAAAAATGAAATCTTACATCGTGATATGGCACTTAATGATCACAATCTGATATCCTGTTGAGCACATAAGAAGCATTTAATCGCACAACACATAGAAAGGTAAAAAAGAGAAACAGGAACAAAGCCATAAAAACACAAGCATTCTCCTAAATACGGGTTCGCTTTCGAACAACAGCTTCTTCCGAAGACCAACAAAAAGAACGGTCCCCGACTCCCTTTCAAGCAAAAAGGACATCAGCCCTTACTATTCTAGGTCACTTTCTTGGCACAATTGGCAAAACGTCCACCGGGGGCTGATAGAGTTGGTCTTTATACGGTTTTTTGTTTGGGTACAAACAGCGGAATGTCGCGGAAACGACACCATGTGGTAATGTTAGAGCGACATGGCTCAGTGAGCCACAGATACCACTCCCCTTCATTCGCATCCCGATATTTACCATAAGTATAATACTTTTGGCACAGCGGATTGTTGCGAGGCGTTTTCACAAGAACCTGAAATCACATTACGAAATGTCATTTTTGGTCGCTCAAAAAGCATGGTTTATTACAATCAAAAATTTAACATGCACTCCTGCTCAGATAACCAGTGAAGAATTCACTCGGTCTATTATTCAGTTCCGCGTTATACCTATCACTCAATATTGAGTGCTTTGAACTATTAAGTGCAATTAAGTACCGTTAAGTAATTTAGTATATATATAGGTACAAAAAAGTAAGCAATATCTGTTGAAGACAGAAGCAATGAAAGTCACTTACAGATAAGTCGGCATCGGGTTCGCACCCGATGGGGCAAGCGAGTCGCGTTGTCGAATTTCGAGCCAACGAATTCCATTCGGTCTGAGGCATCGGCTCGCGACGACACTTATACTTGGCCGGATCACGGTACTTTTTCGCGTTTGGTGCCACCAAAATGCACTCTCCATTTGGACCTGATGAAGTACAGTCGATCGTTCGCTCCTCTGTAAGTGAAGTACGATTCATTTTACTCAAATAATGCGCAAAAATAGTATTAGATGACAACTATGGACCGTATTAGATGACAACATTGTGCGTTTGGATGACAACTTTGTGTCGTATTATGTGGCAACATTGTACGGTATTAGATGGCAACTTTGTACCGTATTAAATGACAACAAAGTTGCGCCGTATTAGATGACAACTTTGTACCGTATTGGATGACAACTTTGTGTCGTATTATGTGGCAACATTGTACGGTATTAGATGGCAACTTTGTACCGTATTAAATGACAACAAAGTTGCGCCGTATTAGATGACAACTTCGTACCGTGTTAGATGACAGCTTTGTACCTTATTAGATGACAAATTTGTGCCATATTAGACGACAGCTTTGTACCGTACTACATGATAACTTTATATGTCAAATACGCGCCGTATGTCCTCGAGCAAAACCTCTGTCTCTCAATGAAACCCCTCCTTTGTAGCATAAGTTTGAAATTTTTGAAACTTACGACTGTGAAAACAATTTTGCTGAAGTTTGCATGACTTTCTTCGTCAGAATCAACTTTTCCACTAAACCGTGCCGAAACCAAGCAATAACTTAATTTTTTCTAAATCGAACATCACAGATCGACGACATTATTTCGATAAAGATCGCTTTGCTAAAGAATTTGCGCATTCCTAGTGCACATTAACGAGAGTGAAAACTGCAACAGACACATTAAGCAGTTGTGAAGAGTGTTACAAAAATTGCTTCTAATCGGTTAGCAAATTCAGCAAAGCAATCAAACGCAACCGAAAAAAAGTTGTTATATTTTTGCAACGATGCAATTCATTAACAGGCAAAGCGTTTATAGTTACCACAAACAAGAATCTAGAGTATCCACGAATGTATGCAGTATGACCACGTCGTTAGACAAACATGAAGCAAATAGTTATTACGAAATCGCACTTACCCCATCTGGACCACTTAAAATCCAACAATTGGCCTTCGTTCTGTCGTTGAGCATCACAAAGAGCCAATATGGACCAAAATGCGGCAAGCAGCAGCAACATAACCGGTCGACGTTACTACAGTAAACCTAGCTCGCATTTTACTTGAGTCATTCCGGAGAATTGTTGAAAAGTGTCGAACCTCGCGATTATTTAATCGGTTAAGCAATCAATACAAACGATAAGCATTGCATAACAAATTGAGAATACATTAGTGATATAGTATTATAGTGGCCGAATGTGATTTTTTTTCTCAAGTAGCCAAGTGATCCTTTCGGGATTTGATTTGTGCAAAAAAAAAGCACCACATATAATTTTTATTTTTATTCCTATTTAGGTGAACAAAGTTGCGCACTTAGTTACTGGATCGAAAAGGCATTTCGACGAGAACATTTATTAACGAGAAAAAAATGAGCCTAATTAATGATGATGTCAATCACACGTAAGTATGAAGTTAGTCATTAAAAGATCTGTACTCTTCGTTTTGAATATTTCGCATGACTTAATGAGTTGTTTGATAGCAGAAAGTATATCAAATGAAGTTTCAAAAAAAACTTACGCAAAAAAAATGGCATTAATATACAAAGAGAAAAATGATTTTAAAGGTTCAGTGAACCACTGATCATAATGACTGCTTATATTAGGTGAAATGTACACTTGAAATGACTGAAAGCGATTTGATGTACAGATGTTCGCGCTCAATGTTGAAGAAAAATTTTAAAAAAAAAGGAAAAAAGAAAGTCACTATATATAAACGAGTTGCCTTCAATGCCACAATACGCACTTGGTCGGTCTTTTATACGAGCGAAACGAATGTCGGTTAAAAACGAGAAAGTGAAAGTCTCTAAAAAGATATCCGCATCAGCGTATAAAAGGTCAGTCAGAACACTTCGCATCGTTTCGCAACAAACAGTTCAAAATCGATGTCTTGATTTCAAATTTTTATCATTAATAATTAATGTAAATAAATACGAACTTGGGTAGCGACGCAAAATTGAACATCTTGGAATTTTCGTTCCAGTAAATATCGTATTTAAAATTCACCTGATAGATTTATGTGAGCTAGATGGCTTTATCAAAGACATTTGATTTTATTTCTCCTCCATATAGAATATCATCTTTGTTTTTTTAAAATATGAGCGCTTTCACCACACCAGCTTTGCTCAATGCAGTAGAGTGTCTTTTTCAGACTGTACTTCTGTTTATTCAGTTTTGCATTCCAATTAGAATCTTTAAATCTGAAGCATCGAAAATCACCGAATTCTGAAACGCAAATACCGAATCATCAAGATGCGGCTCAAACGCCACGCCCATAATTTTTGAGCCATTTAAACTATGATAAGCAGTTGTTCGCTTGACTTTCTATGCTAAGTGAATGTAGTGAGCAAAAGTCTATCATCCATTTCAACTGATGAAAATATGAACAATTTATCAAAATTCTGTTTTAAAAATGTCGAAAGAAAAAAGATTTGTAGCGCAAGCAATTGAAAAGTTTTGCGAGATTTTGAGGCCAATGCTCCACTTTAAAGCGAAGAACACTTTTTAATATCGCTGGACGAGCCTCGTCTTCCCGTCCGTCGCTCCCACCCTATCTATCTCTCAAGCTCTCAGACAACAGCCTTTTCCCTTTCCGAAATATTTGGATCCAAGTTTTCGAAACTTGAGATCATAGATCGCTAACGTCGGCTGAGTATGTTTATGCAAGTCCCACTCTATCGGCTTATGTTTTTCTTTTTTTGAAACGTAGGGCATTTCATCAAAGCTATATGTCATGATAACAGCTAAACGAGCAAACTGTTACCAAAATGTATATGTTTTACTTCTAAACTACTTGCCGAATAGCGCGCTATCCATCTCAGTTTTTTGAGATTTCAAAGACGCTTTTTGTTCCTCCTGTTTGCCTCAAGCTTCGAGTTGTTATCATCTTATTTTACTACTCGCATTGATGCTTTCCCGGCGCGCAGTAGCTCAGTGGTGGAGCTTCCGCTTCCTATGCGGGAAGATCTGGGTTCGATTCCCGGCTGCTTACCCGACGGGTCGTCAGCAGGCTGACCACCAGGCGTTCAGAAATTGGTCAAAACAATCATGCGTGGGAATGGTTCTCAGCTGCATCGATACGGGAATCGAAAATTACAGCTGTGCATCCACTCTGCATTGATGCTTTCTTTCGTTTCACTCTCCAGCTTAGTGTCCCCTATAGTTATCCAGTTTCCCATCATTAAGCTGTTTCAAAAGACAACAAGTTTAGTATTCTTTTCTTTATATTTGCGTTTCAAAAGTTTTATGCTTTACTGCGCAAATTTTAACAGATCGCATATCGCCTAATTTGACAGTGTAACTCAGAACGAGTAACTTCATCTCAAAAGTTCAGCCGCACTTTGAAATTGCTTTCATAATGGATGTAACCAGTGGGTACAATTTGATAAAGATGGACAAGCACACATTCCAACTCGCCCTCTTCCTTCACCCTTCCTCACTACGTCTTTGGCACACTTTTTTTAATTATATAGGGTGTGCTCACTTCAAGCATCGTTATCTATCTTTCGTTCTCATGTTTAATAGCAACTTTACTTCTGCCATTACTCGTACCTAAATATCATCTATTAATCAAATATGTACTTGCTTCTTTTTTCTTAGTAGAATTGGGAAGCAAATATTTCATTCATTGAGGAATGAAAGTACTAACGATGTTTCCAGCAGTACGATGCACTTTGCTGGCAATATCATTTGTGTTCACTGTTCCTGTTCTAGGTAAAAAAAAAAATGCTGCGTTCAGCATTCATCGCAGTTTTCCTTGCATAACTTAGAAGCGCACTTTTATTTTTCGCAAAGAATATCGACTCGCATTCGTTGCTCAATGTTTGATTTGGTTTACAGTATTATTTACATCATTGTATCATAAACAAAGACGTTTTTATTTTACTGAATCTTCGCTGCGCACATTTGCTGACGCATTTTGGCTCATTTGTGGTGGAAATGCGAACGAAAGTGAACGCCATACAAGGAGACCGTGAAAGTAATGATTCCAGTGATGCATTCACTTTGACCTATCACTTCTCGCAATCCCACAATATTTATAGTAATGTTTATATTAAATGTTACTGAAGTGTCCTTCTCCACGTTTGCTGAACGTGTCAAAGAAACCAGAAATTTTTTAGTTTAGCAATTAACTGTTGCGCAACCACACTGCTTTTGCAAGCAACGTTAGGTGATGGATAGCATCATGTGATGAAAACTTCCAAACTTTCACCATCAGCTTGATGTCGATCATATTCAACTTTTCTTTTCCGCTATATTCCTCATTTTATAGAGGTTTACGAGAATGTTAAATGAGTCTTTTTGCATGATTTCCCTTATCGTAGATCGACGCAGACAGAATACTTGGTGTGAAACTTTGACAGTTATAGGGAGATCATCTCGGATGATTTTAATGCAGCGCACACTAACGACACAAGGAAGAGTACTTTTGACACTAGTGCAAACAAAGATTTCGTATCAGTTATGTGCAAACGATGAAAGCATCTAAACCCATCGCCCAAATTATCTTGTTGATTACCTTACCCACAGCACTATAGCCATTTTTCAATCAGTCGTCAGCTTCAAAACAAAACGCTTGTTTCATTTGTTACGAAACTAAGTTTTTTTCTGGTCTCTTTTTTCAAACTTAAGAGGAAAAAGTTCGGAAGACGATAAAACGGCAATGCAAAATTGCAAATTGCCAAGTTTTCTTGTTCCACGCTTACACTTTCTCGTGCAATAAACTGGCTGAAAACCATTCTCAGCTTTCATCCACTCGCCACGAGTATCGTCAACAAGAGTTGTCAATAGCTTACGTCTTTGAGTGGTAAAACCGGACTCTGAGCTGAATAAAAGTGAAGCGATAGATGATTCCTGTGGTCCATGCTGTCATATGTATCGCAAAATAAATCCTGATATTTGCTTTTACATAATCAGGCAATTGTTTTAAATTACACATGGGACTAATTCGGCCTCAAATGCATTCTAAAACGTCATATATGCGTTCGTCATGCCAGATACCACTAACGGGTCTCTGCACGTTGTTCTGCATTCCTCTTTGCAACCTGATTGCAACTCTTCTCACTGCGCTTATGTTCTCGTATTTGCTGCGGGAGTGTGAAGCCAGCGAGTGAAAGTTGCGTTCGTCATGCCAGATACCACTAACGGGTCTCTGCACGTTGTTCTGCATTCCTCTTTGCAACCTGATTGCAACTCTTCTCACTGCGCTTATGTTCTCGTATTTGCTGCGGGAGTGTGAAGCCAGCGAGTGAAAGTTGCGTTCGTCATGCCAGATACCACTAACGGGTCTCTGCACGTTGTTCTGCATTCCTCTTTGCAACCTGATTGCAACTCTTCTCACTGCGCTTATGTTCTCGTATTTGCTGCGGGAGTGTGAAGCCAGCGAGTGAAAGTTGCGTTCGTCATGCCAGATACCACTAACGGGTCTCTGCACGTTGTTCTGCATTCCTCTTTGCAACCTGATTGCAACTCTTCTCACTGCGCTTATGTTCTCGTATTTGCTGCGGGAGTGTGAAGCCAGCGAGTGAAAGTATTCTTCAGCACAAAACACATTGAACGATGCACCCACCAAAAATAGATTATTCAAAGGGCTTCATTTTTTCAATGAAGCACCTCATCAGGTTGATACGTTCATTATATTTCCATCGCAACAGAATACGGAATTAAAAATGATGCACAATGAAATCTAAAATGCCAAACATCTGTATAGACATTATTACTATCACACTTTAAACAATGACCACTAATAGCATTCATCAAAAAGCAGCGAACAAAGGCGGTAAGCTCCGCAGCTGGGCTTTTAATTCTATTCAAGATATTGATTGAATCGGAGTAGAAAAGTGCAAGTAAAAATGCATCATTATTTTTTCATACCGCTGCAGTCGCTTCCTTAAATGCTCGAAAAAAAATGTAGACGGCCAAATAGTGGATGTTTGCAAAATTTTTATTTGATACATTTTCTGCACCAATGAAGCATTCAGTAAACTGCATTCTTAAACTTACTTCTCATTAATTTTTGCAAACGTAGACAAAAAAACCAGGTGGGCACCTATGAAATAAGTTTGCCTTAACGGAACTATGTGAAGCGCAATAAAACTGAGCCAAGCCGGACACCTATCTACGAAGTATAAAAAAAGCTTCTAGTTAGCAACTATAAATTAAACGATCTCAAAGCTTCAGTGTCATCATGGTCTGTAAGTGTTTCTATGAGGACGTCTACCACCTTTGTCAGGGGCATCATCATATTCAAAAAGTTTCGAGTTTTTACGATAGAAAACATGCGAATCCCTTGCGAATCCACAACGTACTTCAAACGTTATTGTCGTGTTGAGGCACTCTCCCGATCTCCATAAGTACCTGTAACTAGTTGCTTTTTGTAATGCAAGACAATCTAGTTGTTGGTTAAAAACCCATTCCAGTCATTCAGCTAATGGAAGATGACTTTTGCTTGCATTTGCAGCTCATTAGCATGAGCTCTACAGCAGTCAAGTAGTTAAAACTATAGTCTGATTTAAAAACATCTGTCAGTTAAGTGTGCGAATATTACCGAATCGAAAACCTTGCTCATTTTCTTTGTAATAGACTGCTTCAAATAGCTTAAAATCAGTTCTAGCATACACACTGAAAAATCCTTTTGTCTTCACTCAAGTCGGTCACATTTCGTCAAACATTCACTGTTCTTTTCTCAGAACACCGTGTATAAGCAAAATTGGCTAGTAATTTTTTGACAAGCTCACTTTAAAAAAATCTATGATGTTCACAGCCGACATTGATGCACTTCTCTGTACATTACAACCGTCACTCATCTGCTTATATAGCGAGCTGATGTTGATGATAGTAATAGTCATCACAGTTCTCTTAATTTTCAGTTATAAAGTTCAGTTAGCTTGATTTAGCTGGATAGAATCTAAAGCAAACACTATTTCAAAAGCGAATTATCCACTGCGCAAAGCAGTAGCATTAAGGACATTTTCAACCCTCAGCGGATTTTTTATGTTTATTTTTCTTTTTCATTTTTTACTGTTTTCTAAGAATATATAAATATATACATATATACGTATATGGGGGGCAATAGCTCAGTGGTAGAGCTCCCGCTTGGTACGCGGGAAGGCCTGGGCTGCTTTCCCAAAGGATCGCCAGCAGGCTGACCACCGGGCGTTCCGAAACTGGTCAAAACAATCATGCGTGGGCATGGTTGTCAGCTGCATCGGTACGGGAATCGATGAAATTACAGCTGCCTTTGTATCCCTTTGCATATACGTATACATATAAAGTTTACGATCATATGGCGTAGCGTATCGGTTATGTATTAGTTCAGAAAAAAAAGAACGAAAAAGGAAGCGGAAGTGAAAATTGCGAACCAATCTTTTCGAAGTCTTTCCAGCTGATAAGTGTAAAAGCCGTTGCATGCATGATTCCATGTTGGCACTTTGGCGAGCACAGTGGTATCGTCGGATTCTTCACACATTATGCGGCAATACACTTTCGTTCTATTTTGCTGATAACAAACTTTTACACCCTTCATTTGAATTCGTTACATATTTCATTTGTAACGCAGCATAGTAGCGCCCCTCTTAAGTGCGTACTCAGTTAAAACAACTTTTGCTTCACCGACAATGCGAACAACTTCAGCTCAATGCGATCATGATATGATATTGTAGAGATACTCATGTTAATTAGGCTCGAGCATTTGCCGAGGACTGAATGACAAAAACACATGCGAGTAGTTGCCAAGAAATTAATCAGCCTGGTGAGTTGCGCGAACTAAAATGTCATAGAATTGCTCCACCGTTGTTGTTCACTTCTCAGAACTGGGTCTCTGGAAAAAAGTAGGACCTTTTTCATTGGGTTCTTTGAGGATATTCTTATTATCTATTCATAAATCCCCTCATTAATTAGGCTTTAAGTTCAAAAAGAGGGTGTGTACAGTGGTTTAAAAAATCTTATTATATTTTGTTAGGCAAACTTCGTGGTTTTTCATTTGCTCATGCAGTGCAAGTAATAGAGAGAATGACGTGAATTCATTTTGCTGCCTTGTTTGAAAGTTGTTGGAAATCGGGTAGGCTATCAATAAGATAGATGCTTGTCGAGGGAAATTGTGTGATTAGTGCCCGACTCAATTATTGGTCACCCTAGGACGTTTTTTCGAATATCATCCTAAAAAGTTTCTAATGCCCTCTGGCTAGATTTTTCGCTTTTTTTTATTTAGCATTCCAGAGAAATGAGTTTGTCATAAATGCATTTATCGCGAGTACGCTATTTGCTGCATGCACAGCAGCTGCCAATAGCCAAGATTATTCGTTCATTGCCTTGCTGCTGGGAACTGATGTATAACGTCTGGAATCAGAAGCTTGAAACGAGTCTGCAAAAACTGCGCATAAACCTCGCACCATCTAGCCTCATTTCAGCGCCAAGTGTTTTTACGTTCACAAGTTACCGATGCCATTTCGATCATGGAAATATTGGCCTGACACCTGCTTTTAGTCGTCGTCGTTCTGCTCCATTATAATTGTTGGACTTTTGAGACCCGAACAAGTTTTTTCTTGGCTTGGCGAAATAAAGCAGATGCTTCATTTTCGCATGTTTACATTTTTCTTCGGACTAATTGTTCGAGTCCGATAGCGTTAGGAATCATTGCCCATAATTTTGAATAATTACTGTTTAAGGGTGACAATTAGCTGTTTCGAGCGTATTCGACGGCGAATGGATGGGCGCATCGTTGTAGCTATAAGTACTGGCTGCGTCTGCTAGAATGTAGTAGGCTGACGTTGGTCTAGCACAATTT
This sequence comes from Toxocara canis, assembly GCA_000803305.1. Lineage (NCBI taxonomy): Eukaryota > Metazoa > Nematoda > Chromadorea > Rhabditida > Toxocaridae > Toxocara > Toxocara canis. The sequence continues at coordinate 78,766 of JPKZ01001693.1, forward strand.
CCATCATATGCTTACTGCGTCGAAAATTCGTATGCGAAACACTACGTTAATTTTGTTTACTTAGGAACGAAACAAAGTTGTTGTAGTGTTTTGCATACGAATTTTCGACGAAGCAAACATATGTTGGCAATTGAGCTAGACTAATGTCGACCTACTAAGCTAGAGCAGACTCGGCCAATACTTCTATCTACAACGATGCTCCGCTTCATTCGCCTATAATACAATCCTGATCCTGTTCTTACCAATTCGTCTGTTGTCCGGAAGTGTGCTTGACCTAGCAGATCAAAATTCCTCTGCAATTGTTTTTGATGAAATTGGGAAGGGTGGGTGTGCGTTGGAAATATGGAGGTACCGAGAAATTCAAGGTTGCATACGTCTAATGTCGTCTTCAGAGATTGATGGTTATGCTGTTTGTGAAAAAACAAAGAAAGAATCTTATTTTGTGACTCAACTACTACGAGTAAGTGAAGATTCACTCATTCGCCCTCAAAGCAAACGGTTTGTATAGCCGATCTCTTACCGTGTAGAGTTGTTATTTATCGTTATTACGAAACAGTCGATTGTTGGCTTTGACGAATAGTGATGACGAAGATAAGCACTTACTTTGTCAACATCCTCATGGCAGTCGGGGTTTCGCTCTGCTTTGACATTGGGAAGATGAAGCGCACATCGTGAGACATTATGGCCACTAATCGAATTGCACATTAACTTTCTTGTAGCTACAAATATGACTATATACTGCTAGCTAAAAAAAATTCGATCCAAAATGTGGAAGAAATCGGATTTTTCGCAAAAAAAAGAGCGGAAAAATTTCAATTTTCGATGAGCGCTCGGATTTATGCATCACATAGCATTATATCACTAATTCAAAGCGTTCTTCAAACAAATTTTGGTTTCTTTTTTGCAAATTTATTCAACGACACACCTAGCTGATTTTCATAAAAATGTGAAATTATTCACAGCGATTGTGGAATTCGAAACTCACCAGAGCGCGGCTTTTTATTTTTTAAACAATGAAGTCTGCATTATTCCATAGCATTAAGAAGGCTATGATGAAGGTAGGCGAATTTCATCACCACGTATTAACGAAAGGGGTTTTCTCACTGTGGCTGCTATCTTGAAAGTATGAAAGTGGTATTGTTGACAATATGCGGTAATATTTCTATCAATTCTCAACTACTGTTTTCTAATGCGATCCTTGCTTTCAGTTATGAACATTCCATACTCAATATTATAGTTAGATTTGCACTTTTTATTATTTGTACTTATTTGTACTTTTATACTTTTTATAGAGTTGTACTTACATACTACTTTGATTTGTGTCTTTTTCAGTTGATACCAGCAATGGCTACGGTGATAGAATTGGATAGCATTTGTGTACGGTACCTCCGTAAATATCAGTGATTTCTAAAATCTCTTAGTCTCTTTAATCGTTTTCAAAACTGTTTTCGTTAAGCTCTGAGGTCATCTCAACTGTTCATGCTGTCTTTTCCTCGTATTTCCTATAATACAGCTGTTGCGATAAATTCTTTAAAAAATTTGAGCGCAGCACAAATCTTGCCACATCTGCGTCCATTAGCTCCTATTATCCGCTAATAATGAGGACTGTATTTTTGAAAAGTTTCCTTATTACCTATTCGACGCGCCATATTCCATTTGGAGAGTTGAAAAAACCGCGTAAGTGGACGAAAAGCTGTGATTAGAGTTTTGATCTGTCTATAGACCACAACCGATAACTCTTATGTAGACATGTCTTCCTCACGCCGAGTAAAATTTTGTTAGCTAAGAGAGCCTTTTAAAAAAGAATAACAATTATTCGATGTCATAAAGAAAGAACAATCTCAAAAGCACAACTCACTCCAGTAATATGGCTTTTTTGGCTGAGCATCGGCCAAATAGAAAGCAATAAAAAGTGCCAAAAATGACGAGCCTAAAATGGCTTTCATGATGGCAGATAAGAGCGTAGACACGAATGGTAGTGCTGATAATAGATGAGAGGAGATATGAGATCACGGAAATGCACATTCAACAAGAATGCACAAAACGTTCACAACATTTCCTCTATTGTTCGAACCAGTTTCTAAAAGAAGACGAAAACTCACCCCACCAGCAAACGCAAAGCGGAGATTCATTGAGCAATTGAATACAACAGAAAGTTGTGATGACCTTTTCCGCAAAATGTTTTTAAAAAAAATGAAATTTCGCCAAAATGTTTTTTATCCACGACTCATGTTCACTGATTATTGCTAACAATCGCTGCACTTAGCCGGTCTCTTCGATTGATTCTGCTTAACAGTCATGCGTACCGTTGCAAGATGAACGGACGTCAGCGAATAATGAATCAGAAATAAACCGAAAATGGTAAAAAATTGGAAATTATTTCTGGAATCAACAGTAAGTAGGACTAAAGAGGGAGGGCATTTCTCTCATGCGAAATGAGCCTGAAAGTTTGGAAATGGCTCATGATTAGCATTCATACTCTTCTCTTGGTTTGAAGTAAAATCAATCGAAAACTTTTATCACCTCTATCATCTGTATCTGCTTTTTTTATTCGCCCGCGCATGTCGGCCTGTTTCCAATTTTCACTACCCTGAGTGCTATAGACCCAAGCAAGAAGCTTGGACAAACATGCGCACCTTCATTTCGAAATTTCATCATTCGATCTTTTTTCCGCCTTTTTCATCTTCTTCGCAATATCATCGAACAAACGTATGCGGAAAATTGTATTTCACTCGTGAAGGTGGAGTTTTGACCGCCGCTATGATTGTAAGCATATTCAACGAGTTTTGATAAACAGAATTGAAATGTGAATGGCCACTAGCCTGCTGGATCTGTTCTTTCCCCACAGCCCTCGCATATGGTTAAGTTTTGCAATTTTTCCACTCAATTTGGAATAAATCGCTTGTACTAATTAAACTGCACTTAGATGCCAACTGAACATATATCTGAATCTCATAATTCGACAACTGAAAAAAAGCAAATTTCAACTTTGCACTTAGATGCCAACTGAACATATATCTGAATCTCATAATTCGACAACTGAAAAAAAGCAAATTTCATTAAGATTGCGAATGGCGCTTCTTGCTTTGTTACCAAAACGCTATAAGGAGAAACAGACAGACACGCATACGGGCGAACAAGTAACATAAAAACTCGTATATGCTGGAATCATTAGCATCCAGGATAACGTAAAAAAAGCGATACATGCACGAGACATTGCTTCTGAGTTCCTCTAAGTTACATGCATTCGAGTGATCGTTAGACGGACGCATTGCTGCTTCTCTCATCAATTCCGCTCCTTAGTGCGTAGGCGTCTGTAGAAAATTCATAATTGACTGGATATGAAACTTTTCAATAGTGAGTTAAGACGGACATTTGTTAATGAAGGATTATGAAGTGTTTGCATAGCCAATACCTTCGAAAGAATTAGACACTTTTTAGGTGATTTGTGAATATGTAAAAATGACATGTTCATTCATCACTAGGTAATTTCATTTTTTCTTCGAAGCTCTTGCATATCCGTTCCTTTTTATTCCTGAAAAAAACCTTCCTTTTGTAAATAAAAGCACCTTTGATCGTGCACTATAGAGAAGATGAATCATCTTACCAATCTCTACATGCTCATTGCCAAAAAAGATTCCATACATCTTCTTTAAAGAAATTTCCCAAAAATTTTTTAATGTCTGTCGCCATTTGTTGAAATATTAAAATTCTTGGCTGTCTTTAAAAGAGAGCATTTGGATCGCTTCCATATAATGTTTTCGCTAGCTGTACTTCTTATGACACAATGATAGCTGGAATAAAAGGCACCATTTATGGCCGGAATATTAAGAATTTTTGTGCTGTTAGCGCAAATCTATTTTACGCTACTGCATCGTTTTAATGAACGAGTCCAGAAAATATTTCCGTCTGCTGCCTGAACAGCTATGAAAGTTAATCGCGGAGGGGAAAATGGAATCATAAAAATGAAAAGGGCTTTAGAAATGCGTCATTTTTCTTTTCCGTATTGATTATAATATTCTAAAGAGAATTCAAACATGAAAATTCGTTACACAATCATTTCGCCACCTAATATAAATATCGGGCCATAACTATAAATTGCTTTTACTGATTAAGAATCTCACTGTGATGGATAAGAGTTTTAAAAAATTTGAGGATCTATGGAATTTAGATGAAATATTCTCTATATGTTACGAATGTATGGATTTTTGTATCAACTTTAAAAATTTTTACGATATTTGCGCATTACCGCATTCTGTTGCCGGAAAAGCGCAAATTGTAAAAAAAAAAGAAAACGAAATTAAGATTAAAAACTTCCAACTCTCACTCAACACGAGAACATCTTGAACTTTCTCGCTTTTTCTCCACTTCTCTGCTTCCCCAGCTCCTCCCGTCATTCGTATGGCGGACGATATTTTCGCTTGGGCTGAGCGTCAAGCCAGTCGATCCTGTAATCATTAATGACGTGCAACTGGCACACGCATCTGAATGCATCCCTTGACTAACCGGAACAAGTAACTTATCTCCAACTCCTTCTGAAACGACTTTTTTGGATTATATAGGGTGAATGCTTAAGTCGTTAGCTTAGGCGGTAAGAATGGAACCCGCCACGGTTGGTGTTAAAGATGTTGCAGGAATCATTTGCAATGCTTTGCACCCGTGAAGACTGCTAGTGAGCAAAATTGCTTGACGAGTGGTTACGCCAAATTTTTCACTTTTTGGGTATTTCTTCGAGCAGTTAGAGAACACGGCAGTGATTCAAGCTTCAGATTCACTCATGTGCTCTTTAGCAATCTCAGAGAACTCCTAGTCAGTGGTCATAAAATAACTTAAACAGAAAAACACTTGCTCACGCCCCAGATAACTCTTTGCCTTTTGATAGGTCAAAAAGCACATGTAGAACTAGAACAAGTTGAAACGCATCAAAAAAGCGTTATTCGCTAATGGCGAAAGCTGTTTTCATATCGTCGAGCAATTTTCCTAACTTTTCAAGCCAAACTTCTACTGTTTGTAAAGGTAGAGTTTTCGAGTGCGTTTCCTGAAAAAGCTTCTTTGCTATCCACAAAATTGAAGGTCTCTTAAACTATCGTCTGTATTCCTTTGTTTATGTTTGATCCCTTTGCCATCTTTGTTTTCTCGTCTCCTAAAAAAACACTAACTTTTCGTGACTTGAGACTATTCGATTCGTCGTATGTGCCGTACCTTACGACGCTCATGCATTTTCGTCCGTGGATAGCATGGAAAATTTAATGCATTCTTTTTTATAGCTTTACTTTCAGCGAAATTGTGAGTGATGTTCGGAACTGGTGACTATTTGAAGCCGTTACTGAATTTGAATAACGATGTGACATTTCTCGTTGGCTCATCGTTGAATGCGATCGTTATTTTATTAGCGATTCGAATAAAATCGAGCGTTATTCGTGAATACACTCGACTTCTCGTTGCTCAGTCAGCCATCGAAATCGCTGTTGGCATAACAATTTTCATTCTTAAAATGGTCATTGTTTTTCAGTAATCATTTCGTTTATATAATATCTTGTGTTATGCAGAAAACCTCATCAAGATCTGCTGCCATTAAATTCGCTTGACTGCGTCAAAAGGTAGACTTATAAAGCTCTCTCGGGAAGATTAAAGGCGAATTCTGAACGCATAGATCTGACAGAGGAAGCAAAGAGGAAAAAAAGTGTAAAGGAAAAAATGGACTTATCAACAGCCACAAAATTTTTATTGTTTTATTTATTGCGATTGTCGTCAAAGATACAAGACCTCTGTCTCTGTCAGTAATAGAAGTTTAAATTGAAAGCAAAAAGATGGGGGAGGGAAAGGAGGTGGCCGGGGGGTGGAGGATAGAAGAAGAAGAAAGGAAGAAAAGAAAGGAATTAAAATTTCTTTACTTTATTACAATTATTTACAAATGACCATATGTTTTTGTGGCTCATTTCAACGTTCAAATAATTTTGTCTGCGTTTTCTTCCAGCAAGCAAAACAAAGCGATAAATCGTCCAGTCGGAAGGCAATGCCCCTTGAATGGAAAAACTATTCGATAAGCGAATAAACGATACGGATACAAGCAGTGATTTGAAATATGTCTCATCTTTTTAGGTTAACATTCAGCATGCGTCGTACGGCAGCAAATCACAGCAATAAGGATACGATGGGAAGAACGGATTGAAATTAGCCTATAAGAGCCATGTTTGCAGAGATATGTTGTAACGACAATGGAAACAGTGCTTACTGGAATAGTGATTATGCTACCTAAAATAGCAATATACTTCTTGTACGCGCTAAACGGCACACTATTCCACCTATGGATATTTACAATGCCGTTAACGTTCATTTACAGATATGTTATTGCGTGCAGGCATGCTTTGAACTTAAGCATCATTTAAAGTTATGGTCGAGGCATCAATCTGATAGCTGCCGGAATAAGACACTTTTAAAGTTGAGAATCACCAATTGTTTGAGAACTCAAAATTACCCATTTCATTTATTTCGGTTTTTACTCGTAGAATTGGCATTCACTGAGACAACGGAAGTGCTGAAATAATTCATATGAATATCGCATAACATTTTGTGGCCCTCTACTGCATAACTCCTTCGAGTCCTTCATCTTTATTCATCCAAATCCATGAAATTGCCTCTCACCTGTCTTGCATATGTTGTCTCCATTAAAAATCATAATTTGCTTGCGAAAAACATAATCCTATGGAGGATTTCCGTTTGAACAGTCGATAAACTCACCGTTGTTCAAGATGCTGATCTTTAGAAATTTCATCGATGAAAGTAAGAGTAGCAGAGTTTACTTTGAACTAAAATTGCTTCAGCCTTTTATGTGCATTTTTTCGTAAACATCCTTTCGCTGTTAACCGAATAAAAACTATCTAGGAATTCGTAATCATTTGAAATTACTAAACGTCTTCGAACCATCCAATTCAGAGCAGAATAGGTTCGCATATTTTACGATCGTCTAATTCAATATTCACTGATGATCAACTCATAAGAATAGCAAGAAGGAGGAATGAGTAAGAGGGCAACGGTTGCACAAAAACGACTAAAGAAGTTATAAAGTGGAAAAGGTTGAAAGTAGAACCGTTTTTGAGAACGACTCTGAGGAATGCAATTCTCAGTTTGCAGATTCGCCTGATTCTTGTAAAACAGTCTCAGCGAATAAGCGGAAGCAGTTGCCTTCATCACTGTTGCTTTTATTTTCGTTACCGTTTAGCTAAATGCTAAAAGGTCTTGTTCAGAATCATCCCCTGAAAATTGTTGCCTAACTTTAAACGAACGAATGTTTGATGCAGAGGAAGCGAAACATGAAAATCATTACTCTTTTTGCTGATGAATTGCAGTTAAACGTTTGGTGTAAGCAAGAGCCCTATAAGTAGGGCGTTTAAAGAAAGATAACGTGATGAGTGATATTTCAGGCATTTACCAGTGAATAATAAACGTCCTCCCAGAGTTATCTGGGTGATTGCTTGCTTGATCTTGTTAGTGCTTGCATTCATCACCTACAGAGGTATCGCTTGCATAAATTATGATAAATCTGGCTATATCGAAAAAGCATACTATATTGCTATTGATGAAAGTGTAAGTCTGAGAACATTTTTTTTCCAACCAAGTGAACTGAAGGTGTTTTTATGCGTTTCCGCAAACTTATATATTATAATGCGCATTATGGCGGGACCGTGTCTCTGCATATAAACATGTCTGTGGGCATTTATGTGTCTGTCTGTACGCCTGTATGTCTCTCCAATATTTTCAACTCGGCAACTGTAAAAGGCTACAGATACAAAATTTCTTGGATGCAATCTATTAGACGAACTGAAAATTGGCACCGAAATTCCTTTATTTGATTATTCGACCAGTTCAGCGCCGAAAAGACGTGTCCTTTATTGAAGTTTTGAACTAGTATTCGGATCGGATAAAATTCGAATTTTCATAAGCTACGAATTGCCTATACAAGTAACTCATTTGATATATGTGTTGCCAAACGGCATGTCGCACCAACTAGTTTCTTGGCCTGGACTCAAACTTTAATGTATTGTTGCTATTTTGCGTTTGGAATAGTGAACTCGCAAAAAAAAGAATGAGCGTTGCAACCAGTAGCCCATAGAGGAGGATTGTTTGTTGTTGGAGACCATTCAAAAGCAGAAAATGTTGAATTTCGATTGTATTTGCTAAAAACATTTCAAATCACCCACTTCATTTGTTTCGTTTCTAATTTTATCGAGAAAACCATCTATAACGTACCGAAACACATCAATGGTTGGAGACATTGGAAACTTTTCGAGAACAAGTTGCCTATGTTGTTGACAAACTTTTCTATACTCGCAGATTCAGTATGTATCCTCTTCACTGAAACATCTCACGTAAAAAGTTCGAAGGACTGGCTTCACATTTTGAATATTTTGATAAGTAAATTTGTACGTATTGAATATGATAAGTAAATTTGTTGAGAGGAAGGGAAAAGTCCACTAGACAAAACATGGATTTTGCAAATTCATCTTTGCGCTTACGAATCGTTTAAGTGAGACATTAATTGTTCTGGGGTTCAGCAGGTCGTTCTGTCGATATCGAAACCAGCAATATGTGTGGTGGTGACCACCCTTTCGTATACGACAATATTTTGGTGCATCGCCCAAATAACTTCAGCAACTTCGAAACTCAGACTGTCACAGTCTTCAAAAAGTCTACAAAGGCAACTAACAATTGCGATGTGCGTGCAGGTAAGGCCTCTTCCCTGCGCTGAAAAGCTATTTGGAATGTGAGCGGATTGAAATTTGAGTTGCATCTGTCCAATCAGCTTTTCTAGGCGTCTTACTTTTTAAGCACTGAACATATTTTAACACCTGGAAAAACCCATTATACAACACAGTTTTGCCTCTCCGTAACTGTGTCTCTTCGTCCGACAGTTCAAATTAGTAATTAAGAAAACTTATGACTTGGACCTAATACAGTGAAATTTAAAAAAAAAAACTTGGTATGGCTAGTGGATTCCTAAATAAATTATGCCGTATGTTCGAATAATATTGCGATTAAATTTGGCCAAACGAATAACCACAGAATGAACTGCTGGCAGAAGAATCTTAGCTCTCATTTGAAGCATAAGGTTGCGTAACGTGACACTGGTTAACTAGTTTAGGTTTATTTGAATTTCTGAACGAGGAAAGGGAAATTTTGGAAGAACATAAAGTTAGCGTCGATAGCGAGAGCGATACCATTCACGTGAAAACTCGTTCGATAGCTCATCTAATGGTCAGCTATTATATTTCACAATCGGAGTTCTTTCTACGCCTCTGAAGCTTCATCATCCTATGCTGCATTATTTTTTTTTGGGGAAAATAGGATCGATTATAGTACATTCAAAAAGCAAGTGGGAAATACGAAAGAGTAAATACAGCGGGGTTTAATGTAATGCAGCGAAAATGCAGAATAGCATAACTTTAACGGAACGGAACAGTAGAGAATAGTTTCAAGTTTTGCATACCGACAGCAGAACAGAACAGCATAGTCTTAGAGAGTCATCGCAAAAACATCTCTGTTCACAATGCGCGCAAGACTGCTGAACTGTTCCATGAGCTTGAATTGATCCATAAGCATGAATTGTTAGCGTTCTTCTTTGCGCCCCAAAACTTGTTAAGAGATGAATTTATCTGCAGATTTAGCGCGCACTAAAGGTTGTTGTGCCCATTTGCTCGCATCCATCGCACCATACAGCGTCACTTGCACAAACATGTGAGCAAATTCCTCTAGGCATGCAAAACATCAACCTAACCTACGTTTTACAGTTGGATATTGAAAATGCGTACTATACTTTAATCTATGCCCTCTACTGCATAAAATGATCTGTAGAATAAATTCAATTTTTGTTTAACCAATAAAGGCCACTTGTTAAATAGGAGGACACCTGCTACAGGTGGGAAGGGCATCTCTGGAAGGGCGAAACCAATCCTTGTAAGAGTTTTGCAAAGCGGTGTACTCCTCCACCTTCCTTTTCAGTCTTTCAGTTCCGAGTGCAACCGGAGCCAAGAAGACCTGTGGGAAAACGGAACTTTTCGCAGATGATGGAGCGCCACTTTGAGCGTGTATGACGATGCCACTGAACTGAATGTATTATGATTGGTAGAAGACACGAACAAAAAATTGCGAAAATATTTGAAAGAAGTGCTGAAAAATACGAAAAAGCTGGTTAAAAACTGTCATTAGCAAGTGTAGTAGACCATAATCTTTAATGCGCCCAAATGGCGGACCCACTCTGATGGTATGCGGCGAAGAAATAACGGTTAAACTTGCATCGACAACCTAGGTCATATATACCTAGGATGTAGCCTAACCTCTCGAACCCGTTACAAAACGTGGCACGTTCATGCTTAAAGCTTCTTTATCATATGAAGCCAGTAAGATGGTTCATGAAAAGGATATGAATTTCCACAATATCTTCTTCCACAAAATCAAACTATTCCTATTTATCAGAGGGTCAGCAATAAAGCGGACCAGTGACAACCACAAAAAATTCAAACACACTGGCGAACATAAAGTCCTGCGCAGTTAGAAGTATACTGAGCATGATGCACGCTAGGGTATGGATCTGATCTAAAAAATGGAAAACGATCAACTGAATGAGAACGTAAAAGCATACTGACCAAAACAACGCATAGTCGAACCAAACGACGGATGTAGGTCTGTGAAATATTTCGAACAAATTGTGAACACAAAACAATATGGTGTCGAGCAATTATATTCTTCTACGCAATGCTGACTTTGATCTAAGCATCAATGTAGTGTAATGTTATCATATTGTGAAACTATGTTCATTTTGTATGTAAATGAGTCCTTCGATTAAATGATATTTCTCTCTTTGTAGTGTCTGTCGTGAAAGAAAACTTTGTTTATCGCCTGAACAAAAGATTCGATCAGATTCGATACACAATTTGAGCATTACTGATATTCCATTATTTATAGAGCGAATTAGGCTGTTTTTTTTTTTGCGAGGATTGCGACAAACAAATGCAGCATTCGATTACTTCAGCTGCTTTCCAGATCGCTTCTCTTTTGGTTTGCACGCACTCGAAGGCATTGTGATTACGAAACATGTAGGAGAATAAAGCTCGGAAATGCTCACATAACAATTCGTGTCCATTATATGCGCTCTTCATCAAAACTTTATGTCCTTAACTTTATTGCCTTTTGAATCGTCGTACGTTTTCATAGGCCTAGCTTACAACGTTTCATAACGAAATGGGAAAGCATACTTGAACGATTATAAGTTAATGTGATCCATAAAAAATATGACATTAATTTCTTCATAGCAGACAACCAGAACTTATTCGAATTTTGAATATATATAGTATTGCAAGTGCACAAAGTAATCGTTGCTTACAGGCTGCAATACCGCTTTTGCTTTATGTAATACCGATCACAGTCATCATCGCCGCCTATTACTTACACTGGTCGGTTGTCGAATTTTCGACATTCTATGTGGCATGTCAACCGTGGCATACGATTGCAAATCCCATCGTTACGCTATACTTTGTTCGACCTTTTCGTCTGCAAGTTGTGCAATCGATATGGTTTCCGGTAAGACGACTCATGAAGAAGCATGTCGGCTCAACGATATCTACATCTGGAAATGTGTTTGTATTGGAAAAACCACAAGGGGAAAATCTTACTTCAACGAATTTTGGAATTTCAAATCATCACTGGCGTCGCATGTGGAGCAAACGTCATAGTGCCCTTACATGAAAAACAGGAGATCCCCAGATCCCATACGCATGCATATCTTCGCTGACAGTATTCTTCTCGTGGTAATCATAATTTTTAGAACAGTCTTAGCTCAGGTTTATTGTGCTCACTCCAAACGGAAAAATTGTGGTGAACGGAGTTAGGCGTATTTCAGAAAAATACGCTGAATCCGTATAACCGTTTGGTTATCTTCTCGACGCAAATTTAATTTCAAGACGATGAATATCACCTGACTTCCAAGTTGATGTGCTATCATTTTTATCTTTCGTATATGAGTGATGTTCGACAAGGTGGTAATTCTCGCGCTATGCGACAAGCGACTCCGCTCATTCGTAAACGACTCCGGTGGCGTTTCCATTAGAACGGTTGCAATTATTGAAAAATCGATTTTTTTTCAGTTTGTAACATCGACATTTCCCATTTGATGCCAATGATTTTTTCATATTTCACCTTCCCTCATATTTATTTATTTTTTCCTCTGTCCCACTTATTTTCCGATTTTTTAACCGCTGTAATATACCTAGTCTCGATCTATTCCCCAGTGTTCGTTTGTTCTTGCTTTCGGATCACCTTTGAATGCAATATTTTTTCCCCTATGCTGATGTGCTCTATTCCATTTTGATTCTTTGACATTCTCTGTCATTAAGCCATAAATACGATGTGCTGTAAATCGTTTGTCTGTTTTTGCTCATCGGAGCAACTGTTATCTCTTACCTTTAAACTTTACAGTTCTTAGAATGAGTATCAATGCTTACTGAGGATACGCATTTATGGTATGAATACCTCTGTTGTAAATATTAAATCGGGGCGAAATAAACAAATACAAAAGTAATGCATATTTCTCATCACAACGGTGCAATTAAGAGTCGACCAAATATCATTTCCATTTCGCTGGTTTCTCTGGTTGTGGCACTAGCTGGTTGTATGTGGCAATGTAATTAGCCTAGAACGGCTTTAGCTCCTTTAGCGTTATTCGATTGCTTACACCTTAAGTGCGTGCTATCACGCTTTATCGGCACACTTCAGCACCATGTAACGCCGCATTGTTATCAATAGTTCGCCTAACCCAAACAGCGCTACTACTCTTATTTTACCTAATGGTCTTTCTATTCGATCGTCTTTGCAAACGTAAATAGTAGAGGGACGGAATGGATCTTGTACAGCCCTTTTTTATGAACGCGAAATAAACGATGGCTTATGCATTCCAGCTTCTTCTGCATGCCAAAAACTGATTTTTTCTTGGTGGATAAATTCTTCGCTTTAACCTACTTTTACATATCTGAATAGGGAGGGGTACATTAGAAGTAATTTTAGTAAATTTTAGCTTTACAGTTTTCTTCCTTTCAAATTACTAATTCGGGACGGAAGGCGAGAAAGGGAGAGACAACGGGAGATGAAGAATGCCAAGCATGATGCCAAAAGAAAAAAAAACGAGTGAATGAGTGGTCCGACCCACTTTTCAATCGCTACCTTTCTGATAGTATACACCAATCAGTGATAATAAAGTTCCTTTGAAAACAACGAAAACCGAATCGATCGGCCACAAATCCCAAAATGTCGATTTTTGCAATTTTGGAGGTCCTGGACCTCGGCTACTCTTTGAGCTACAGCGAGCGCAGATAGTGCGTTCAAATGAGCTCCAGCAGCTGATCACAACTATGGTTAAATTCGGGACGGAAGGCGAGAAAGGGAGAGAACGGGAGACGAAGAATGCCAAGGATGACGCTAAAAGAAAAAAAACGAGTGAATGAGTGGTCCGACCCACTTTTCAATCGCTACCTTTCTGATAGTATACACCAATCAGTGATAATAAAGTTCCTTTGAAAACAACGAAAAAAGTTCCGTTTCAATAATTAAATTCTCCCCTAATGAAGAACTTTCTTTTTTATCACAGCTCTACAAAGCGATTAAATGGCTAACATGATCGCTGGATTGGCACGCAGTGTCACGCATTATTGGCTGCTATTTTTCGTGCGATGCACGATGTGCGAACAACCGATCATTGTAGTGAAAAGTTTTGTAAAACGATCACAAATGGATGGGGAAATTAAGGAAACAAGTACGACCAATAATCGTAGCAATGATAGATGCTAAGCAGAGCTTTGTCTGTTTGTTTTTGTTTCGTTGAAAACGACGAGTAAAAGTGTAAATAGTCAACGGAATAAGATAAGTCCACATATTATGCAGAAGACTGTAAGGAATTTTAAGCTTATGGTCACTCTAACTTTTGAACAATTTAATTTTTTTCAATTTTTCCTTTTCCTATCAATTAATCTCCCAAACGGCTAGATCAGGTCCATTAGCCAGCCGGATCGGTTAGTTACTTTCCGGTAATTTGCCCGCGGGAAGATTTTTCATACTTAAGAATCAAGCCTCATAACTTTTCAACTGACTCGCACTTTGTTCGGGTGATGACAAACTTAAAATTCCTTACTATCTTCTGCATAATATATAGACTTAGCAGAGCAGTTGAAATATGTTAGAGCTTGTATTCTACCTTGATGTGAACGCAATGAGGGGCTATCAAGGCGGATTTTGCCGTTTTAAGCACAAATATGAATTAAGAACTGTGGAGAATTTTAGCTCAGTTCCGCTTTCATTTTCGGCTTTTTGCGTGCTTCTCATACAACTCAAGATTATTGCGAAGTCCCCTTCAAAATAATATACGCAAACAACGTGTAAAGTGTGGTTCGAACTAAGAAGAACCAATACGAGTGTAATCGGTAAGTTCGTTGGGCACGCAAGGAGAGAGAGAGTGAATTAATTGTTCAATCCTCATACAACAAGGCCATCGTGCTCCTCATGCGCTGTTATCAAAAGATGCATGAAAGCTTTACGCCGTCTCATGCATATGTTTGAACTAAATTAATTGAGCTAGCTCGCAGAGTAATTTATATTTCACAAAAGGTTGGTTCATATAAACAAAGTGTGATAGTAGACAATATGTGGTTGTCATTTTCTTGTTGAGAAGCTAAAAATAGCTTTTGCACATATTCTCAGCTAGTGAGCAAAAGGCGAAGGCGCTATCGAGAATGCGAAAGTTTAGAGCGTAACGAAATGCAAATGAGAACGGTTCGAAGAAAATAAGCAAGAAATACGTTGACGATTTCGTTCCACAGAAAACACAAATATTCTCAACATAGAATGAGTTCATAAATAACTTCATATTAAAGCGGTACGGCTATAACGCGACATCTATGTGAAACGAAGAGTACTCCTATCGGGTTAATGGCCTATTTAACATGGCCTGTCTATGATGGCCTCTCATGGAGTATTAATTTCATTTGCAGCGCGCACCTCCTTCTTCACCAACTAGCGTTTATTACCTTGTTTCTGTGCTTGCAGATCACACTAACTTATGTGTAAGCCATAGACCCTTTTGCGGTCAGTTCTTTAACAAATTGGATTTGTTCAAATATGCTTTTGCATAACGGAACGACCTATAAACAGGACTATGCGTTACCGAAATATGGTAAGCGATCGAATTCTGAATTACTCAGCCACATCTCCGTTAAGATTACAGAATTGTCGAAATCGATACCTTGTAGCCGCGAGATCATCGTCGGCAGCGCAATTCGTATCAGTTTGCCCACAACGAACATTTTACAATAGAACCTCTAGTCACGACCCTAATTCATTCCATGACTTTGGTCGCAACGCGATCTGGTTGTGATCCGAACCTAGTTTCCACATTGGATTGTACGTGAATACGATTAATCCGTTCCAGACCTCTATGAAGTGCATATAGGTAATGCTTTTCAGGATTTTTAAGCAAAAAAATAGTTAGTTATGCCATGTAATTCATAGTGTAATTCTAAACTAAATGTAAAATCCTTGAATAACACTGAGAAAACCTTCAACAACAGAGAAAACTAACATTGCCGAGTCAACGTTTAGAATCGTTCAACGAGATGATTGAAGCATTTCATTAACGAACTTTTTCAGTGCGATGGTTGGTTAGTTTCTTTAATGACATACATAGGTGACAAAAACAAGAACGTGAATTTGTTTATTTTTTAACCAATAAATCATTGTTTTGTTTCGCACAATAATCGATCGGTTCTGAGAGATAGAGAATTCGTGTGATTTTATTAAAAGTAAGTTAAGGGTAATAGCATTTCTAAAAGATTTTGAAGCAAAAAAAAAGTTAATTATGGCAAGGAATTTGGCGCTTGCAAAACAAATTAGCGCGGAAGGGGAAATCGGCTGCGGCCATGTTTGATCGCCACCTAAGCAAGTGCTCGTGATCAGATCTAAAAATTTTTGAATTTTTTGGTCGAACCCCGATCTGGTCGTGCTCAGAAGTGTTCGTGACCGGAGGTTCTACCGTTTAATAAGCTTTCCTGAAAGCCTTTCAGAGGCGTTTCAGGTCAGCAACAGTAAGAAGCCTTTACTGAGTCGATGTGTGAAAAAAATGACAAATGATGAAGAGAAACGGATCTGCGACTCGTTGCAGTCTCAAATGGCTTTGTCAAAATAACCTGAACTTCATAGAAAAGAAAGAGGGTAAAAAATGCTTTCTAACGTCGTGCAAAATTACTGGTTCACATCGCACAACAGAAGCGTGCCATAGCAAACTAGCGAGTCAGCAAATTTATGCAGTGAACAACAAAAGAAATTTATTATATATGCATAACAAAGATCTATCGATCGCTGAGATACAAATACCACTTTTAATGTTCTACTTTTTTCTTTTTGAGGTAAACTCGCAAGTCGTTCGCATCACTTTCGGGATAATCAAACAGGCATTCGATATCGAACTGAATCTCTGTTGTGAGACATCTTCCCGTTCGCCACAAGAACCATTCGCCACCCCGCTCTTCCATCTGAAAATTTCGAGCCTAATGTATTTCACCACATACTCATCACCGCAACGCGCGAATAAAGTTTTTCTCTCTCTCATTAATCCTCATAAATTTTTAAATTTTTATCGGTTAAATTTTTACAAAATTTTTAAATTTTGATTTTCATAAATTTTCATATGATTTTGACTGGATGATCGAATTTTCATAAAACGTTATTTTAAAAGTTATTGTAGTCCGCTTGAAATGTAAAATCAAATAAATATCATGAGCTCTTCTATCCACAATGAGGTCAGTCAAATGAAGATAACGAAAAGTTACAACTGGTTCTTCTTATCCTTAACGAAATTGAACAACTTCTTATGCAATAATTTTTTTTGGCACAACTATGAAAATGTCGCTTTTTGCATGCATTCATACCCCAATGCATTACGACTCTGTTTTGGTCGAAAATTAACATAAATGAGAAAGTTCCCGGAACATTCATTGTTTATACCTCTCACGTACCTCTGAAAATTAAACAATAACTCTATTTGTACAACAATAACTCTATCAACAATTGCACATTTCGAGGCACCTCTTCTCTACTATCGATTCATCGACATATTTCTTTCGTATATGCAATGTCTGTTCATTGACAGGTACCCATTGCAAAACGTGCAATCGAAAAGAGAAGCTTAATTGAAATGTGTTCCAAGGAAACGCTTCATGCATGTATTACCTTGTAGTTGAAAAACTGAATGCATTTGTTATTGGTTGCAGGATGTTTCGAAATTAAATATGCAGTCATAGCTTTAGAACAATATGCAGGGCAATAGATCACTTTTGCACCTTTCTCGGTCTTTTCCTGCAAACGAAACTATGGCACGAATGATAAACAATGTTATAGCGACCAAAGCGCTACAGAAATACGAAGAACACATTACCGTACTGATTTTATTTGAGAAACATGTCAATCGTTGAATTTTGGCATAATTAGAGCTAAGGTGTTAAATTTGTAATTGCAATGAAAATGCAAAAACGACCAACTCAGCGACTTTTTTTTTTGTTTTTGCAATGAAAAAACAACGACTTTTTGCAATGAAAATGCAAACAGCGACGATTTTTGTCAGCGACAATTTGCAAACAAAAATAACTTATAACCGAACGAGGCGCGAAATGTACACCTATGAAACATTCCGAACAAATTATGGACTAAAAACCATGAGACATCAAGCGAATGCTTTCTTCAATACATTGTTGCCTTTGAGCTGAATAATGATGTGTTGTGATGTAAAGATGGCGGGTTGAGAAACTTAATTTAAGAGGAAGATTCTTAATTAAATGATGCACATATCGTGAAATAAAATCTGCTCTGTATTATGGTTGTATCGCTTTGTAACTGATTGTATCTGATTATATCTCTTTGCATCATCTATTTAGTGTCGCAAAGGTAATCGTTGCCTATCGATTGAATAAAAAATTCGATTCGATCTGAGAAAAAAAAAGAAAATTTGGGCATGAATTTTCGCCTAATTTGCATTTTTTTTGCGCTCTGGCAAATTTGCGGTATGCAAAATTATATACATATATCCGTCGTCGCTATGCATATGTATGCGTCTGCAGGCATGGACGACTGATTCAATTCAGCATCTAATAAGACTAGAATTGTGAAATCTGCTGCACAAAAACTACCCCCTAGGACCATTCTATGCAATGAATGTCAAACCAGCACGTAGACCATGGAAATTTGTGCCCATTTTAACAGGGAAAAAATTGCATTCATTTTCAACGGATCAAGTCAAATACTTAATAAACGGGACCCCAGGAAAGCTTCAGAGGAAGCTTCAGAGGAAAAGTTCTTGTCAACGATCCCAGGGTATTCACCAGTTCCGGATAGCTTAGGGAACCGTAGGATTTGACGAGCAAGTCGCCAAGGCGCATACCGTAAAGACTCGCTGGAACACAGCTTTGTCTATTTGTGTAAGAATTCAGCTTATGATGCTACTTACTCATATTGTTAAAACGTCCTCTCGACTTCAAAATGATTTAGCGATTAACGAATAACCCCTCAAATAGCATTAACATCACAAAATGTGGTTGTCTAGTCAATACTAGCACACTTCTTTGCGGACGTCGACCTTTCATTGTTATTTTCTAAATGACTTCCAGCTGCAAATTTAATTTAATTTTCTCTAGTTAGTAACAGGAATGTTAGTTTTAAAAATAAAACATGATAACAAACCTTGAAGCAGCCATCTCCTTCAGCAGTGGGTGCGTCTTCATCCGAATGAAAATTCCGTTTGAGCGCAACTCTACAAACACTCTCTTCGCCTTCCTCTTCAAAAACACACGTTAATCGCCGCAATTCTGCAATATCGCTTTTCCTCTTTCGACCATCAACAAACAGCGAACGTTGCAATGATTGCAAGAGATAATTCTCCCCTGCTGAACATCAATACGCTTTTACTTGTTCACCCATGTCAGAGTGCTGTAGCGAAACTCAACAAATATTCCTAACGATTAATTAGCGTTAAATGAGATAGATTCGATCAGTTTTTGTAAATATTACTCACAATCAATATAGTAGTAAGTTCTCAATTCTTATCCATTACTAATCGAAACGTACGCTTTTGTCCTTTACACTTGAATACAATAAATATGACAAATATCCTCTTATAAACTATTTAATTCAAAGGCAACGATATGAGAATTGCTGGCATGAACTAAGCATACGGAATAGAATGTTCTTCACTCAACTATCAATATCATCACCGTTTGCATAGTTTTGACAATTTTTGTACTAACATGAACAGATTATTTAGCAAAATAAAGCTATGAAGTATTGTCATTACTCGAAAAAATCAAAATAATTATGCAACTGAAAATTTCAAAAAAAACGCCATAAATTTTCTACTTTTTTAAATCCAAAGCAAATGACGCATTTCTGAAGTATTTATCAAATTTCGTTTGAACAATTTTCCTAATCCTCAACATTTCGATCAAAACTATTAAACATTACGTGAAGGATACTACGTGGAACTTTACTTGTTATTTACCCTTATCTTCCCATCATGTGTTCTCTACTTTGCTGCAGGAATCTTGACTACTTCGTTTTCTAACCACCCAAAAATCCTTGCCCATCGAAGAAGTTGTCAGAAGATTTTCGCGCATTCTTTAAACGCGCTTTGGTAAATTTTCAATTCGCAAAACGAATTAAGGCGAGGTCAGGTCTGCTCATATTTTGTAGCCACGGTACAAACCCTGTTGTCCTGTCCGGCAGTTCCAATTTGGGAACTACTGAAACTAGCGTTATGAAGTTTAGTAGAGGCAATCTACGCATACGGCCGCCTTATATCACTAACTTTATCCCATTTCACTACCCGGAAGTTATGACTTCATATAAACATAAAAAATTCGAAAACATTTTGCGACAGGTCTGAGCGCATATCTGGTCGATTTCGTCGCTCGAAAAATAAGTTTTTATGAGACTTGCAGAGGCGGTTAATGCGAGTTTCCGTTCGTTACAAGCAGCATATGAAACTCGCCACTTTAAAAAGCGACTAATCGAAGATGCGTATGGGCCAGATCTCTGATGTGCATTCCCACTTGCTTTCCCGATCAGAATCGCTTTAGGGGTTGCAAAAGTGAAGTTCTCGATCGGATCTGTTCGCTTTAACCCGTGACCGTTTTCTCCCACGTGAGATGTATTTGCAGCCGTGGTGCTGTCGTCCTCTGAATCAACTCTAGCACCTTCATACACCCATAAGTTCGACGACTCTACGGGTGAACACCGTTAACACTGACGGTTCAACGAGTAATGTATAAAGTGCGCTGACTTGTGCTTTGTTTATAACACATAAGTCAGTGTGCAGCGTTCTTTGAACAACCAATGCACTCCTCCAATGCAGTGCTATGCAGTGCAGTCTTATGCAGGGCAGTGCAGTCCTATGCAGTGCAATGCATTGCTATCCAGTGCAGTGCAGGCCTGTGTAGTGCAATGCACTGCTGTCCAGTGCAGTGCATGCCTATGCAGTGCAGTGAAGTCCTATGCAGTGCTCCTCGAACTATCACTGTGAACCGTGTTCATCGGTAGAGTGCCGTTAAATTGAACTTTCATCATTTCTAAGGGTTCTTCCTCATAAAACCCTCAGAAGTCACTGCCATATGCGGTCAGAAACTACCCAAGGAATATTCTTTGTGCACCAATTCTCAAAATGAGCTGTACGAGACATTTTTGCAGATGTGAAATTTATGCGGCAAACGACGCCACCGAACAATTTAGGCGCTCCTCCGATATTCCCGATTCTCTTTTCAGCGTGTTAAACTTTGGCGAGTGACTTCCAAACAGGAAA